>JAYKQN010000005.1:25235000-25512500 GCA_036785175.1 Eupleurogrammus muticus
TTTGTCATGAAACACCCACCACTCCTCCCCAGAGACGCCGCGGTGCTACCCTCACCTCCTCGACTTTCTTCTCCCTCTCTTTTTTTTCCCTCTATTCCCCCCCATCCTCATCCCTCTGTTCCCTGACCTGCAACGCACCTCCCTCCTCTTTCCCGTCTCTACCTTTTATTTTTCCTTGAGCTGAGCAGCGTTCGCAGCGTAGAAGACGGCAAATCATCATCAGCTCCAGTCACTCAGTTCAACAACAATAATCTTTATAAATGATTCTAATT
Organism: Eupleurogrammus muticus; assembly: GCA_036785175.1. NCBI lineage: Eukaryota > Metazoa > Chordata > Actinopteri > Scombriformes > Trichiuridae > Eupleurogrammus > Eupleurogrammus muticus. The sequence continues at coordinate 25,235,273 of JAYKQN010000005.1, forward strand.
TAGTAATAATAATTATTATAATATCAAATGTCAGTTTCAGTAACTTTGTGGTGACTGTTTTTTTAACTGTATTATATTATATATGTTATTTCATTCATATAAAAGTCCAAGGTTTCCTTAGAGCAGACGAGATTTGATCACAATATAAAATCACAGGTCATAAAACCAGTTTTAAAGAAGTGGATTTATTTCTAGGAAGTAGCAAAGTCCCGGCATTTTTCTTTTTTTTTAATCTACATCTCTCTGTGCTTCTATCCATTCCTTCTTTTTTGCAACCATCCACATCTCCCATCATCCCTCCCTGTATCACAAGCTAAAGGAGGATTCACCAGCCAAATGTTTGCTGTGTCACTGTGAAACATGTCCAGGATTCCCTTTCTTCTGTGTGTGTGTTTCTAAACAAAGAAACGCTATCTGTGGCTATCAGCTCGTCGTATGTCCGTCAGTTTGCGTATTAACATTATCGCTGTGAGATTTTCCTCACACACTACTACATTGCACATGAAACCAGACATGAATGTCAACAGGTCAGATTCTCATCTATCCTTTTTCTTTACGTAATATTTACTTAAATCATTACTGTCTTTCAGTCTCCATCTCTGCACTCGGGTCACTTTCTCACTCCGTAAGCAGATCATGAGTAATCGTAGGTGTTGTTTTTTTTTAGGGGGTGTGTTGCTCCACGGTGAATGAAGTGTTTCTCACACACCCTCCATCTTGCTGCCCCGCTGAGTCGGAGTTTGATTCAGGCAGAGATCACAGTGGTGGACCCCCCCCCCCTCTAAGGAGTCTGGTCATTTGTAATGCAATGCATAAATACACACACGGCTTCTACCTTCAACTGTGCAACAACCTCATATTATACATAGCAGGAGCAGGTGTCGCAGCTCACTTATTTCTTATTTTATTCATTTTTATTATATTACACAGACCTGTTTTTTGTGCATGAAGGTTAGTTTCCCTCCCCCCCCCTCCCTCCCGTCTCCTCTTTCTCCTCCTCTCTCACCTTCTGTTTTTCCGTTCCCACCCCAACACCTGAGAGAGTTGAAGGCTCCGCCGTGCCCGAGTTGACCACATGTTTGCCGGGTCAGCCAGAGTAGCTGGGTGGGAGCCAGCGCCGGGGTCCGGTTGGAGCGCCAACGAGACCTGGACAGTGTGCGTGCGTGCGTGTGTGTGTGTGTGTAGAATGAGATGAAGGTAGTGGGGGGGGGGGGGGGGTTGTGGAGCTTGTATCCTGCAGATTAGAGGCACACACCATGTCCACACACAGGATGGGCTTTTCAACATACCACTAGCCTGGCCATGACTCCCTGAACTCGGGAAGTGTGTGTTACAAGTGTGTGTGTGTGTGTGTGAGTGTGTGTGTGTGTGTGTGTGTGTGTGTGTGTTTCTGATGGTTAATGGCAGCATAAACTTTTCACCCCACTTTCTCATGTGATCTGACCAGCATTCCACAGAAAAAAACGCATGCGCTTTGCACCTGTGCTGAATGTGTGTGTGTGTGTGTGTGTGTGTGTGTGTGTGTGTGTGTGTGTGTGTGTTTCTGAGCTAATAGCAATAAGAGCGGTGGACTGTGGATTACCTCTAGTTCAGACAATTATCTTTGCACCAGTCAATTCAAGGTCAGTTTTACAAACCCATTTACTTGCCAGCGAATACGCTTCAATCGAGTGTGTTTGAATAAGGAAAAAAAACCTCTCGTTATACGACTTTTAGTTTTTCCAGCTCCACCTTTTTTTTTTTTTAAACTTTCGTTTTTATAGCGGGTTATGTGATGTATATTTCGCCGAAGAAGTGTTGTGGATTCCTTCTCGTGTGTGTGTGTGTGTGTGTGTGTTCTTTGAGTTTGTTGCTCTGCCTAATAGCTCTGGCAAGTGAATGAGGCCTGATGTTTGGAGCTTACTTAATAGGCAGTGCGCGTGCACGTTTCGGCGTCTTGTGCGTGCATGCGTGTGTGTGTGTGTGTGTGTGTGTGTGTGTGTGAGTGTGTGCTCGGTCTTTAGCGGCGTGCCACGCCTCGAGACCCTTATTCTTGAATAATTGTGCTGCAAGTCCTCAGCCTCCCCTTTAGCCTGAAAACCAAGCTCATTGCCAAAGAAGGTCCGACCCCCCCCCCCTTTCCTCCACTCCCTCCCCAAGGTAGGGGGGGGGAGAAAAAAAAATCCCAAGTTGTCCTTGTGCATAAAAGTAGATTCTACTCTCCAACACCTTTTCAAATTAATATTTGTGATGGGCGCCATTCTGCCAGCCCCAGTTTCTGTTCCCCGCCTTTGTTCCTGCGTTTGATGTAATGGAGGCAAGGACAAAGAGGAGAGCAGGCAGAGTGTGTGAAAATGGTAGTTAAGTGGGCTTAAGGGCTCCTTCAGTACCTTCTGAAAAGCCCGGGCCCTGAATAGGACCCTCGCACGGCTAAGCTATAGTGCAGTAAACAAGACAGGTCCAGCACAAAGGTGCGTCTCAAATGAGCACAGACACCCCCCCCCTCGTCCTCCTCACCCCGCCTCACCCCAAAACTCCCACCCGACTCTGACATCTGGCCAATCCCAAGATCTGTCCTCACTTATTCCCCCCCACCCCTCAACCCTTCATTTTTTTTTTTTGCTCCCCTTCATATCTTTTCTCTTGTTCTTTAGTGTTTCTCTGCACTCTCTTCTGCTGTGTGTGTGTGTGTGTGTGTGTGTTTGTGTTTTTGTCGTTGCCGGTCCCGGCTGGACGGCTTGCCCCCCCCCACACCCACCACCACCACCCCACCACCCCCAGCCCGCCTCGTTCCCCAGCGCTTGGGCGGTTCGGCTCTTTTGTTTAGTTAATTGCAATGAGTATAATGTACTAGTCTCTCGGAGGTCCGCGAAAGACAATTAGACAATCCCAAGAATTTAATGAGACACCACCAGCCCAATCCCCCATACTCGGCTTTGAGAAACAACCCTGCTCTCTGTTGGCACCGACTGTGATGTAGCGAGGGGGGGTAGGGGTGGGGTGGGGGGGGTTGCGATGCAGGTCGCTGTCTGTGTTTGTTTGTGTGTTGTTGTTTTTTTTGTTTTTTTTCCTTCTTTACCAGATTGTTAGTCTTCCCATCAGAGAAATCACCAGAGAAGAGAATGAAAAGACCCGGAGAGATAAAACACAAAGACGGCAGAAAAAATACAGATAAAACGAGGTGCTTCCAGGCTTTAATTCAGCCTCTGCATACGGCACTTTTTTTTTTTTTTTTTACACCACGGGACTCTCATCTGAAGAATTGCTCTTCCTGGACAGGACAGACTTCCCGGGAATGTCCATGTAATTATTAAGAGCGATTATCCTGTTCGCCAAGTGAAGGGACAGAGCACTTGACAGTGTCATCCCCCCGAAAAGAAGAGGGATAGCTGGGGGGCCTGGGTGATAGACAAAACCCTGGGTGGCCTTTTTAAGGACTTCTCCCCACTTCTTTCTCTCGCTTTTTTCCTCTCTGTCTTTTTTTTTTCTGTCTCTATTATTTCTCCCATGGTGTTCCCTTACTATGTCTATTTCTGTCATACATTCTATCCTCACCTTTTTTTTTTTTCCCAAGACCTCTGTCTGGATCATGCCAAGATAAAGGCAGCCTTTAAAACAGAGGAATTATCCATAAGTGATTCATTATATCGCTCTTCACCTCACATGGAGATTAATTAATAATATCACTGCTACTGTCAAGTGCCTGTAATTCACAGCCTTAAAAACCTACACGTGTACCGCGTCTTGGAAGGTTCTTTTTTTCCGCCTCATATTCCTCTTGTTTTCCCGTCCTGTCCTCCATTCTTTTCTCCTATTCCTTTTTGCTCCCCCCCCGTTTCCCTGGCTAATCATGGTGTTATAACAAAAGACGGGGCTCCATTATTGCATGTGTACGTCCCAGAAGAAAGGAAATGAGAACGGGACAGAGGGTGGCCGCGGCCTGACACCGCACTATTAATCTTCCAGTAAAGCCTTGTCAGGCAGAAACGGACACAAATGGATCACTCCCATTAACTGGGGGAGTGTAGGTAAGGGCTTTAACAAGCGTTTACCAGAGTCCATTTTCTCACTAATGAAGAGGGGGAATACGCGACCTCCCAGCCAAACCTGCCAGACCGCACTTAAAGACCTGGATGGAGGAGGAAGAGGAGAGAGGAGGAAGAGCCAGAGGAGGTGGAGAAGAAGAGATAAATAAACGAGGAGCGCTCGGCCTGCAGTGCCGACATGTGTCAGGTGTGGTGAGGTCCAAGAACGTGGGTCTAGGTCGTGAAGCAGGAGAAACCAGAAGTTAACCCATAAGAACCCACCATGACACCAGACTCTTCATTATGGGGTTTTATGTCTGAACTTAACTCACTAAGTCCTAAAGTGACAGATACTAATCATCCTGATATGGAATATGTTTACCACTAATGTTACATATATGTCAAAATACAGATCTATTATTCTGGGAGAAAAATAAACCTTCAGAAATGTGTGTGTCTAAGGTATAACCCACATATTTTTTTCTTTAGGGATGAATGGGTCTGGGACTCAAACACCCTCGCTGCAAGAAGGAGCGCTTCTGCAGATCATTCATCCCCACAGCAATAAGACTTTATAACTCACTGTAGTCACTTTTCCCCCACTGGTCACTTTACTCTACACACACATCCTGCACCTTAAGTATGCATTAGCTATGTATGTGTACATGTGTGTATGTGTATATATATATATGCAAATATGTAAATATGTGTGTATGTGTATGTGTGTACATGCATGTATGTATGTATATATGCTTTGCTTATGCATACTTTTTTCTTACTATTTATTAGTATTTTCTCTCCATTCTATGTCCAAAATGCATACTGTGTATGCAGATCAACAAATTCTACGAATTTTGTAGTTTTTATCTTCTTTCACTTTTATTTTCTTTTATTTTCTCTATTCTGTACGCTGCAGTAACAGACAATTTTCCCCGTTGTGAGATCCATAAAGTCTCATCTTATCTTTATCTTATCTTATCTTATGGGTTAAATACCTCTCACCTTCCAAAAAACGTTCTCGATCCCTTCCTGCTAACACGACCACATGCAAATTAAGTCGTGAGCGTCCATTTGTGGATTCGCTCCACAGTTTGTCCCGCGGCCTCTGGTCTCTCCAACCCCTCTAAATATATAAATATATATATTCATATAAAGAGAGAGAGATATTCAGGCTTTGAGGGCTCACAGTTGTCGCTTGTTCTCTGACACCCCAGTCTTTTGGGGACAGAAAACGGAGGGTGGGGGGGGATGGATAGGTGTCATCTTGTGAGGGGGGGTTTGCATTTATGCACTATGTTTTAAACATGTGTCTCTCATCCAACCCCCACCTCCCACCCCCCCTCTGGAGCTGTCACGTCTGCAGCCAGAGTTCTGTCCTGAAACCTGCTGGTGCTGTGGCACGGCTCGACCAGGATGTCCCGGCCTCCCAGAGGGCCGCACGCACGCGTCTTTGTGTCCGTGTGTGTGTGTGTGTGTGTGTTGGACGTTGCATTCCTAATGCACGACACCCCCCCCCTCGTCCCTCATCCCTCGACACAACCTGGATGGGCCAGTGATGCTTCTGGAGGAAGCCACATGATGATAATAATAATCAGAGATGTGCTGGAAACGTATCAAGGAGCGAGCTGTGGTGGCGTCGTGCAATTCATCACCCCCCCACCCCCCCACCCCCCCGGCCCTCCTCCAGATGTCAAAAGCCTTTCAGATTACGCCTAACGGGTTCCTAACTCATCGCGGAAGTTGCACGAGACATATGAAAATGGCTTTGTCCCAAAACGACGTGAACCCGCGTGGGTTGCCTCGCGTTAGCCGAGCGGTGATATGACGAGGTGGAAGCGTCTGGCTGTGATTTTTACTTTTTCGTCGTGAAGAACAACGCCGGTTTCTGCCGACTGCGGCCGGATCAACGCCATTATGACACCAGTGACAGCAGAGACCGTTGTCCCTTATCACACTCCCTGTATTCCACAGGCTCCCGGGGGGGTGGGATGGGGGGGGGGACTACTAGAGATGAGAGGAAGACTTCACCTTCCTCCCCCCCCGCCACCACCACCACATCCCCCCCCCCCCCCCCCCCCCCCCCCCCCCCACGCCCCAAACATTTTTAATTATATCTTCTCCCAAGTAGTGCGGCTCAGTAACCAAGGAGCTGACATTGATGCATGTGCTGATAAATCCGCAAACACTGGAAACAAGATTAACAAAGATTTTGAGGAAAGGGTGACAGCTAATTTTGCGCAATGGTCGGCGCCTCGTTCAGGAGTGATGTTTTTGATAGAGCGAGCCACGCCTGAGAATTCGTGCCCCTCGCTGGGGTGCGGGGGGAAGGGATGGGGTTGGGGGGGGGGGGGGGGGGGGGGTGATGTGAACATAGCACGAGTAGTTCCGCGGCATTTGCACTTTTTAAATTGTTCCTTTTTTTTAATCATTCGTTTTTTTCTTTTCTATCTTGTTGATCGCGCGGCCATAACATCCCATAACATAATCACGTCCATCATAATTGGATAATTCACTTTATTTGATGATTGTCAACACATTTTGCCAACATATCCCATAATTTATGTTCATAAGCGAAGTGGGAAACATGAACTGATCAATATAATGTTGTTAATTTTTTTTTATGTTTTTATGTTTTCCCATATAACGCAACTACTCAATTATGGCCAGGAAAGATGGCTTAGGAACAGACTGAATATTCTGTTTTATGTGTGTGTGTGTGTGTGTGACAGTGTAATCGGTGGGATCTAATCAGCGGTGTGTGTTGTGGAGTCGCTGACACGCCACTCCAGGCCCGTGGCCCCGGCGTCTCTGAACTGACGCTCAACCCGGCGAGGAGGCATCGATACACACTCCCGAGAAACATATCAGTCCGCCTCATCACACACACACGCGCGCTTACACACGCGCGCGCTTACACACACGCTAGGCCAGAGAACAAGATAACAATCATACTTCCACAGCTGATTCCCTGTTTTCCCATCGCAGACGCCAAACCACCCGACCTCCTTCCTTTTCTCTCTTTCTCCTCTTCTGCAGCCAATTTCAGGTCTATACAGTAGAAACATCTTGTAGATTTCCTTTGTTCTTCTTTTTTTTCTTCCTGTACCTCCTTCATCCTCCCCCCCCCACCTACCCCACCTCTTTATGTGATGCCTCCCCTCTCAGAATCGCCTCCCCTGTCTTCATTTGTAGGCAGCTGACAGCTTCTTTCACTTTTTCTTTGTCAATTTCTCCTTCTCCCTCTCTCTCTGTCTCTCTTGCTCTCGTTTTCATCTGCCCACCCCAACCTCCCCCGCTGCACCCCCCCCACCCCTCCATCTGCTTTCGCTTTTGTTTGTTCGGCCCCTCTCCCATCCCAACTTGATAATGAGGAATGCGGTGTGACCCTGACCTCCATCGGCCCTGCAACCACCTCCGACCCCTCCAGGTGACCTCCAGTCCCTGTTTTGACAGCTTGATTAATTACCTAGTGTTATGATTTATGAGAAAAGCAGTATGTAAAAATAATAGACAACAGGTGGTCTTTAAAAAAAAAAAAGAGTAGTAGATCTGAAAGAGCTTCTAGCGAGGCCTGTGGTGGCGGGGGGGTTGGTCTGTGTGTGAAAGAGAACTGAAGAGAGAGAGAGAGAGAGGATGTGTTTTACAGCCGCTTTCCATGGTTAATTGCTTTCAACCGTTTTTTTTTTTTTTAAGGCTACGTCGGGTTAATAGGAAAATGTCTATTGCTCCATGCATGGTTTCCTCAGTTGCCATAGCGTGGGTTTCTCCACGTGCGTTTGGCCGTATGGCGAGAGGATGAAGGGGATTCCAGCGTGCATGCGTAGCTCCATGTGTGTGCTGCGGAGCAGAAACCCGACCATGTGGTAATGACACTATGGAAAATGTGCACACACACATATATACATATACAATAGTATAGTATTATATATACATACATCATTATATCCTCTGTTTCTAACTTTCAGGACAGTTTACCCTTAATGATTGGCTGGACCGGCCCGTTTTTTTTATCAAAATTAATCCCCCCCACAAAGGTCACGTTTGAACAGGAAACGTCACACACCGCCGCGGCTGGGACCACCGGTTACCGGTTTTCTCTCCCTCCCCGGGTTCACAATAACAGGGCAGGGGTGAAGGGATTCCTCTTCGACCTCTGACCCGTGGAGGTCGTGGCGTCCCTGTGATGTTCAGTAAGATTAATACCCCGGACGCAAACAGCACGGGCTCATTATTCACCGCAACGCAGTGCGGATTACCAGGAGATGACACGGACGAAACAAAACTTCTTTGAATGAATGGCTCCTATTAACCAGATGTGTGTACCGTAGCACAGGAGAATATCTATGTCATTTTCCGTGGTGCACACATGTGCCTCTGTATTGTTCCACGGGCCTATAGGTGTGTGTGTGTGTGTGCTCGCACGTGTTCTCGCCGTGTTTAGACGTGTCCCGCCACTGACCCCGGCCGGCTCAGTCTGTACATATGGCCGCGCGTCTCGCACCCGCCGTGCGTTCACGTGTGTTACCTCGCTAGCTACCTGTCCAGATGGCACCGCGCGCTTTAAGGAAAACGCGCGTTTGCTGCCGCTCGGCGTCATGATCCCTCATCATCCTCATTTCACTGTCAGGGCAGAGGCTTATGTGCCTTAATTTCCCCCTCTCTCTTGCTGGTGCGGCAATTTTTTTTTTTTTTTTTACTTGCACGAGAATTCCCCTGCATCATTATACTCATCATCTTCAGTTAAGATCATGTTGCTTTCCATTCCTTCCTTCCGTGCACAGTTATTAGTGGCCTTCAGGACAAGGTTGCTCCCAGGATGCCTCGAGTCTTTTCTTTTTTTTTTTTTGTGGCTTTTCCTGCCTCCCCCTCTCCGCTCTCCTCTCTCCCTGATTTATACATTAAATAGTTAGGCAGGAGGGCAGGGAGGCACCTATCATTCCATGATCTATATCTCTCTGTGCCCTCATTAAAAATACATGTGTATGCTTAGGGGAGACAATATAGAATATATAAATCAAAATGCTAACGGCATCAGAATAAGCCTCCTATATTTATTTCCCCATAGCTTTCCCTCTCTGGGCCAGAACTCTCCCCTGCTTCACTGTATTTTCTGTGTGTGTGGCGAGCACATGTTTTATACCACATTATTAAACTAGACGTACGATGCGACTGATTTCACCGTGCACTATAGCGTTCCTAATTGTCAAAATATTGCAAGGTAACAAAGAAACAACACAACGTTCATACGTGGCGTCGCGGCTCCAAAATTTCCGCGGCCTGTGAGTTTACATTCACGGCCGCGTCTTTGCGAATGACACGCTGTTCCCGCGTAAAAAAAAAAAAAAAAAAGTTGACAAATGGCTGGTGTAACATTTACTTGCACAATCGATAGCTCTGACAATTTCCACCTGGACGGTGATTAATGCAACATCCACCCCCAATCTACAGACACCCACCCCCGGCCCCGCGCCCCCCTCTGCGCGTCGTGCTGGGAGCAGATGAAGCAGGCCTCCCAACTCTGTGTGTGTGTGTGTGTGTGTGTGTGTGTGTGTGTACGTGGCCCAGACGCTCGGATGCTTTCCCGGTGACTAGCACAAAGATCCGGTGACGCCGGGGTGTAGAAATAAACGCATAGACGGCATCGGCGGAGTCGGTGTCATTACCAAAGGTGCTGAAAATAGACAGGTCGAGAGGAGCAAGACAGGAAGAAGAGGAGGAAGGAAAACACAGAGAGAGAGAGAGAGAGAGATGTAAATGCGAGCATGAAAAGAAGCGGAGGCATCGGGGATCAGAAGCTGTGCTGTTCTCTCCGCTTCCTCCACCCCACCGCTCCACTTTGAACTGGATTATAAATATTCAGCTCAGCATATATATAAACAATATCCAAAAAAAACAAAAAGCGCAGCTACTTGAGTAGCTCAGAAAGGTTAGCCTCCCACTCTGACCCGAACTATTCCTGCTCATTAAGATCGAGGAAAAACTTGACCAGAGCGAACAGTTGAATTTAGGGAAACTCGATTATAAACGTTGGAGTCTTTAGGAGAAGAGAAACCAACGCGACAAGTTCTGGAGAAAGTGAAACCTTGAGTGGGTTTTGTGGATCCTAAAAGTGAAAGTTGAGCACATGCATCTCATGCAGCGGTGGAAAGCAACTCCTGTAAATACCAATAACTCAAGAACTGTACTTAAACTACAGTTTTAAAGTACTATACTTACTTACCGTAGTTTAAATAGTGTACTTAAACTACAGTTTGCTGCACTCAGTACTTCCATTCAGAGGAACTTCACTTTTCAGATAAATATTTGACATAAAATTAATATTTAGATTTAATATTCTTACTGTTTAAACTGTTCTTTTCCCCTTTTTTCCCTGAAACTAGCTATTACACAAACATATGTCACTTATATATAATATAATATGATGTAGTACTTTTACTACTATTCTTCCTACGATATCTAAGTGTCTATTATTGATAAACTACAGTATAAAAATCATTCCTACTTTTAGTGAATAATCGTTCCATCTCCACTTATTTAAATGTGATTTGTACCATTTGATTCAGACTTATTAATGTATTATATGTATTTTTCCCCATGTATTTCATGTTTTTTTGCAGAAAATGAAAGGTGGTGATACTTGGTTATGTTTAGGTATTCTCTGGCATGCCCCCCCCCCCTTTTGGGTTTCCTTATTTATCAGGAGGATGATTGATTTTGTGCTGACAGGCCGATGACAATCCCGTCTCATCGCCTTCCCTCGTCACCCCCGAGATCCTCGCGTGTCTTTTTTTTTTTTTTTGGTACAGTAAGTACCGTCCTGCCCCCCCTGCTCTCTCACAGAGGGTATACGGGGGGTCTCCGACTGGTGCTGTGTTAAAATGAGAAAGGGGGCACCGTGACTTAATCTGACAGTACTGTGCGATCTGTGTGGTATCGCAGCCTCGGGGAGAGAGGGGGGAGAAAATAAGAGAGAGGGAGAAAAGAGGGGGATTGGATGGATAAAGGGGCCCTGCACGCCGAGGAAAAAAAAAAAAAAAAAAAGCTCACGTAGAGACGGAGACAGACAAGGTCACGCAGAGCATGGTGGCCCTGACAGAGACTCGTCATCACGGTATTTACCAAACCTCCTTCTGGAGGTTACATCGTTCTGTTCAGGCTAACATTTAACGAAGCCTCAACTTGGCCTCTTTTTTTTTTCTTCCTCTTCTTCCTCTTCTTCTTCTTCTTCTTCTCGGTCGGCCATTGTGCTTCTCGTTGAGCCCCGGCTGCAGACATCCCTCCTCCTCCTCCTCCTCCTCCTCCTCCTCTTATTGGGTATGCCATGCTGGGTGACCCTTTCCCCCCTTGTCAGTCAAGCGCCGGCAGCGAATCGGGGAGCTGCGTCTCGCCCTGAAAACGAGGAAGCGGCGTGACGGCCGTTGAGGAAAATAAAAAAAAAAAAAAACAACAGAGCCAAATTTAACAGACACCTATAGACCACACGCTGATTCCAGGGGGCATTAGATGCGTGCATACGGACGCAGAAAGGCGTTAAAAACACAAGTGAGGGGTGTTCGTACGCACATGCAAGCTCACATCCACGCCATCCACTTCCCTCGCCGCGTGCACCCGCGACCGCTATCAGCCGCGCTTTGTACCTGTCAAGTGCTGTCCTTTCTCCCCGTGCCCAGAGCCCCCCGCTCACTACATGAGAGCTCTCACATCAAAGCGGCGCCGGGCTCCACATGCACAGATGAAACACCCTCTCACTCCGGCCGCCTCTTTCCTCCCTCCTGCTCCCGCACATTAGACACATTTCATTTCATTACGACGCCGGTGGAAGGAGAAAAAAAAAAGAATAAGAGGTGCTGCTGTCTTAAAGGGACATCTTATTTACTCCACCCCCCCCCCATCCCTCCTCACACTTGTGTACTCACACACACACACACAGACCAGCCAGTCACTAATAACGCAGCTGGAAAAAAGGGGAGAAATAATGATCCGCTACCATCAAAGTTCTAGCGGGCAAACGGCGTCCAATTTAACCAGAAAAAAAAAAAAAAAAAACTCCTCATCAAAGCTTATTGACAATATTGTCAAGCTGGTGCATTATGGGATTAATTCTCTCAGGATATTTCACCACTAATGCCTAATATTTTTGTTCAAATTACAGCTTCAAATGTGAATTTTCAGAGAGTAAACAGCGTTTTTATTTATTTATTTATTTTCTTGAAAACGCAGCGTAGATGTGGCGGTGATGAAGGAGGACGGGCGCTGGTTTCCGTAGCAGCGGCAGCCTTTGTTGTGCTATCTGGTGCGGGACAGGCCCACAAAGGAGTGCTAAGGAGCGTCCGGAGCCCCCCCCCCCCTGCACACACACACACACACACACACACACACACACACACACACACACACACACACACAGAGCCCTTAGAGGGGTCGTGACGACCCTCTTGACCGCTGGCCCCGGGGCAGCGGCTCAGTGTGACGGTGGCACAGGGGGCACCCACGGGGGCATGGGAAGAGACTGAGCCTGCACGCCGCGGCAGAAAGACGACACTGACCCAACGCTGGAGGACCCGTGTGTGTGTTATCCCAGACAGTGTGTGTGTGTGTTTAGGACAAAGGCAAAGTTGACCCAATGTTAGAAATCTGTGTGAGAGAGATTTAGCGGCATAAAAAGCAGGGTCGACCCAAGGTTTGCAACGTGCGTCTGTGTAAGATCCAGACTTTGACAGCACGTCACAAAAAACAAAGATCAGATTTAGCCGGTGTATTCAGTGTGTGTGTGTGTGTGTGTGTGTGTGACTGAACAGTTAGCGCAGACACACAAAGACGGAGTGACCTACCTCCAGAACAAGTGCGCGGCAGAAAGATTCAGCTGTCACAAGAAAAGAAAAAACAGCGTAAAAACCCTGGGATGATAAACATTAGTTTTAGTCGTGAGGATTTCAGCTGATTCATTTCAATTTCTTCCTTCGAACCATTTATTTTTATGTAGATGGCTTTGCTATATCCGATTAGCCAGTCACTGTGGCATGTTAAAATCTTTTTTTTACCTTTCTACTGCATACAAAATAAAATTATCACTTTATAATAGATTTTTAAATGAGGAGGTTATTGTATTTTTAAGGTTGCTGTGATGCTCAGTGCTCGTCCCTCACTCTCATTGTTGTATGTCTGGCTGATGGAGAGGGACACTAAGAGGAGGAAGTGTCGTCCTGACATCGACACAGACCTCTCAGTGTTCAAATAAATGATGGTTTCCGACGTGGAGGTGAACCCGGCGGCCCTCCCCACCCCAGACGGAGCACGCCGCGATGTTCTTCCGGGTGAGTGGACGGCTGAGAGGGGTTAGCGCTGGCCGCTCCGCTAGGCGAATGCTCAGGGCCAGGAACGGGTTGTTGACCAGTGAGGAGGAGGGTTAGAGCCCTGCAGACCGGACGTTGTAGGACCCGGGGCTGCAGGACCATTCACTTTTGGCCCCGTGAACCGGGATTAAAGGAGAAATGCACACAAAAGTGACGCGAGAGGCTGCTTTTGAATTTCCAGAATCATTGCTTTTTGTTTTAATGGCATCGTGCTGCTGTGATGTTTCCTGGTCTGCCACCAGTGGGCAGTGCCACAAAGCTGGTGTGGATCCGGTTAGACTACATCATCTCCCTGTCTCTCCTTCCTTCTCTATCTATCTTTGTCTTATCATTTTACTATCCGTCCATCTCTCCTCATCTGCCCCTCTCTCTCTCTCTCTTACTCGCTCCTGTTCCTTTTTCATCCGGTCATCCATCTGTCTGCATGTGCACTCGTGTGTTCCTGAAATTTAGTATTCGTGTGCAAATGTCTCTGTGATGTCCGAAGGCTAAATTTAATCTGGCTAATAGACCCTCATCCATTACCTCTACAGCCTTTACCCATACCACTATATATATGTATGGACAGGTAATCTACCTACATACAAACCATCAGAATACAGGAAGTCAAACATTTTATTTTATTTTAAAAAAAAAACGAAATATTTAACACCCACTTAAAAAAATCATTCTTAAGTTTATTTGGGAAAATAAAAAAATATCAAGAGTTATACGTTTCTAATAGATCCAGCGAGGGAGGGATGGCCTGGAAAAGGGGTGAGAATCTGACTAATTTTATAATCTGAACAAGTGAGAAAGTGTCATTTTGTCGTTGTCAACACACGGCAGGTGCTAAGGGGACGGGGTGTGTGGCAGATTTGATGCGGACACACACACACACACGCGTGCGTGCACGGCGTCATCGACAGAGAAGCATGTCGTGTTAACACTTATTAAGGAGTAGGAGATGTGGCTCCTTGAGTAGACAATGTGTGCAGTGGCCGTTTCTCTTAACTCTCGCTCACGTCTCCTAAAGGTCTTTTTGTCAGCTCTGATATCCTTCATACTCTGCAGCCTGTGTGTGTGTGTGTGTGTGTGTTTGCACAGGCACATACCCTTACGTTTGAGTCAGTGTGCACGTGTGTGTGTGTGGGTGTGTGTTCACAATGGGGGTTGTGTGTGAAGAGCAAAACCAAAGTGAAACAGGAATCCATCTATTTCCTGCTTAAGTTTCAGAGTGCTTGGGACAATAAACACAGTTAATTAAAATGGCTTCAAAGTTGAAGAAGTCACCAAAGGCTACAAGAAAACTTCCTTTTCTCCATAATACACTTCCCCTCCGTCTTTCTCTTTCATTATAACCAATCAGGCTCATTTTCTTTATACTGTATATTTTGTCTGCATATTTTTTAATTAATAATAATTGTAGGTATTAGCAGCAGTAGTAGGAAGCAGCGTATCATTTACCAGTGTTTTTACAGAGTTAGTTTTGGTGTGGAAACTTTATGAGTGTGTTGGAAGTTTTGAGTCACACACACACACACACACACACACACACACACACACGCAGGCGTATGCAGTTGCAGCTAACTCTGCTGTTGAGTGATGCTGCGATCGATTGGGTTTGATATTAAGTGACACGTGGCCTTTGGAGTCACTAAATGCTATTCACCGACTGAAACCACCGCCGCTGAATTCCAATCCTCCAGAATCTTCCTCGGGCTCGTCCCTGTGGTGACGCTCTTTTTTTTTTCTTCTTGTCAGTTTCTCTACTGTTTCTTTCTGGCTGGATTTCACAGCTTTTCCTCCCAGTTATCCAACAATCTGAGCTCCAAACACATGTCGACTGAGAAGGGAAGTTGCAAAAAAAAAACAACTTCTGATTATCTGATTATGACTGATTATAACTTTTCTGTCAACTTTTTTTTTTTTTAACTACAATTCAAACAACACAAAAACATTAAAAAATAAAAATAAATGCAATGTAATCTGTAATGTTACATTTTCTAAAAATCACACCCATACATAGATATATATTTTATTATATATACATAGTGTATATAATAAAATAATAAAGTATATATAAGTTATATAGGTTATAGGATATATATATATATTTATATATATCGAGAGAGAGAGAGGGAGAGAGAGATTATTCTGCACTATATATATATAGAGAGAGAGATAGATATATAGATATATTACTTACTATTTATTAATTTATACTTTACTTATTTTTTTTATTTGCAACTAATTTTGTGTATTTATTTTACCTTATAAAGCACTTTATAATAAAGCTTTGATTGTATAGCAGTTATCACTGCAAAGTTACAAAGTGAATTACAGGGTAAAATATATGTAATTAATGTGCACTATATGCATAGAGAGAAATAAGAGTATTAAAAGTGACTGTTGGACACAGAAAGCAGCCGTATGAAGATAAGATAAGACAACAGGGAAATTTGCTTGTTACTGCAGCGTACAGAGTAAAGAAAAAGAAAATAAAGGCTATAAAAAATAAAAAATACACAACACTATGTACAAAATGTGGTGTGGATGATGCTGATGCTGTGCCGTGTTGGTTCCCTTCCAGGAGGGCTACGGCGTGTTGGTGCTCAACCCCAACGAGAACTACCTGGAGGTGGAGAAGCCGTCCCGGTCGTCCCCCCCGCCCTCCCCCCCCACGGAGCCCTGCGACGAGCCCGCCGAGAAGAGGGAGCGCAAGGACGACAGGGAGGGCAAGAAGAAGAGGGAGTTCTACGAGAAGTACCGCAACCCCCAGAAGGAGACGGAGACCGAGCGGATCCCCATACGGGTATGTGTGTGTGTGTGGGGGGGGGTGGAGAAGGTGGGAGCACTGTACAGTGGACATGAGTGAGAAAACGAGCGAGGAGGGGGCAGGGATTCGGGCAAGTTTGGATGAGACAAAAGGTGCGCAGCGGAGGACGGTGGGAGGCGGCTGGCCCGAGGAAGCGAGGGAAGGAAATGTTAGGTAACGAGGGAGGAAGGGAGGGAGAGAGAGGCTCTTGTGTGGTCAGCCTGTGTGTGAAGAGCCTGGCCGCGCTCCAGTCGCCTCTCACTGAGCAAGTGTTAACCACATGGCTTCCTCCCTCTCTCCCGCTTTTTGCCTTCGCTCTCTCTCTCTCTCTCTCTCTCTTTCTCTCTCTGTGTCTCTCTTTTTCTCTCTCTCAGATGGCGGGCCGGTCAGTGGAGCTCTGGCCCTTCACTCCTGTTGACCCGCTGGGATTATTATCTCCCTGACACACACTCTGCAAACACACTGCAAAATTCTTATCGTGCGACGCTGACCGTACCCCCTAATCATGGACACACACACACACGCACACACACATGCATGTGGCTGGAGGCACCTCGCTCGTGGTCAAACAAAGGAAGCAACCCCTTTTCATGAATGTAGTTCCATTGTGAAAATAAATATGGCCGACGATGTGACGTGAATCCAACAATATTTTCCTCTTCTTAGACAGCTTTTTTTTTTAACCCCTAAAAAAAAATTACAACGTGGTTCTGTGAGAAGGTCCAGACATTTTTCTTGTAAAAAAAAAAAAAAAAGGCACTCAGTACATTTACACACACACACACACACACACACACACACACATATATATATGGACGAAATGAGCTACACATTTTCCTGTCACAGGGTCTTACACGCTGAGAGTGCCCTCATCGATTATCTGTGTCTTACTTTGGTTGATGGCAGTAGACTCACAGTAATGCACGAGTGGGTGGGTGTTTGTGTGTGTGTGTGTGTGTGTGTGTGTGTGTGTGTGAAAGACGTCAGTCTCCAATGTCTAACAAGACTTAGGGCTGCTGTGGGACAAGCGGGCGGTGTGTGAGCTGTCAACGGTGGCTTTTTTTTTTTTTTTTTTTTCTCACCCCCCCTGGCAGTACCTTCACACACACTCTAATAAGGGATAATTAGCTGCAGCGCTATCTTATTCTGTCACACTTCTTTACATGTGTGCTGGATCCCCGTCACAGAACTGATGAACCGGGTTTGCGCCGTCTGACATGAAGGTCTCATGGTAAAGCATCCATCCATCCATCCATCTTCCTCGTGTCATTTAATTAATCCTGCTTGTATCTGCTGTCAGAATGTTTTTTATTTTAATTCTAAAGGTCCCATAGAGTGAGATTTTAATATATGTATGATTATAAGAAGGTCTAGGTGTTATACAAATACTGTCACGTGTTTCAAAACACAGAGAAATGTACGCAGTGTATTCGCCGTCTGCACTTCTGTCTCCTTGTGATGTCACAGCTACGCAGCCAATGCCTGACTTTTCCTATCAAAGGTGGCCACAAAACAACCTTTTTCTTATTAGGCACATCAAATCGATCGATTGATAATCCTTGACTTGTCCCACAGTGGGGGGGAAATTGCATTAGCAACAGCGGAGAATTGCAAGAAAAGAAAGATTGCATTCAGAATAAAATATAAAAATAAATGAATGACATATATACAATATAATATAATATAGGATATAAAAGATAGCTGCACCATATATTTGGTTTGTTAGCAATTTGTTGTGAAGTCTCACAGCAGCAGGAGGGAAAGACCCCACTTCCTATATATATATATATATATATATATATATATATATGTGTGTGTGTGTGTGTCTTGTTTCCTTAAATCTGCAGCACCCTGTAATATTACCAGTGTTTGGTATCATTGCCCCCCCCCCCACCATGTCTCCCTGTCCATGCACTGTTTTTCACATCTTGATATTGAGCTTGTGCTGCTTTCCCCGTGCCTGCGTAATGCACGCCAGATCGGGTCAGACGCGTCGAGACAAAAGGCGATACACAGCTGGCAGTGTGTGTGTGTGTGTGTGTGTGTGTGTGTGTGTGCACAGTTTAAACAGTCTCCTTATGGCGGTCAGAACAGATAGACAACATAATGAGTTCGGATTTAAGAAAATACCACACCAGCCCATTTCCATGTCATATTAAGTTTCTGTTTAATATACATTGATAATGGATTTAGCAGTCGATACCAGTCAGTGAAAGGAAAAAAAAAGTTCTTTCTACGTCTGTGTTTTTCAGGCCAACAGGCTAATGCAGAATTATTCTCATTAACAGGAAAAGTCGGGGTCATCTGGAAGGTTTGGGTTTTCCAGCCAAATACACTTGTCCTCAGATGCAGGGATTGCAAAAAAACTCGGGATAAAGATTAATGAGTGAGCAGGTTGGCTCTGTGTCCGTGCCCCTTGAATTCTGACCTTTGACCCAGAAGTCAGCGAGACGCCGGTGTGTGTGTGTGTGTGTGTGTGACCTCGCCTCGCTCGTCCACACGCCCCCCCCTCCCTCACTGCCGCTCTGCCTCTGTCCGTCCCAGAGTAAGCTGTCACACACATATAACACACTCGCAGATATGCAAAGACACACACACACACACTGGCAGACAAAAGGGTAAAGGAGGTGGAAAAAGAACTGAGATTTTGGCGTGTGTGTGTGCGCGTGCGTGCGTGCGCGGGTGTGTATCTTTCTCCTTTTTTACCTCTGTTAGTCGGGGTGGGTGGTGGATCAAATCAAACTTCTTTAGCGGGGCTGTTTTCATCTTTTTTCCTTTTTTTACACACACACACACACACACACAGACCTTTTTATTTTATTCCCTCCTCCTGCTGACACCTGCACACAGCCATTCAGTAACACACACACACACACACACACTCCAATATATATAGCTCTACTCCCTTTAATATAATAAAATTCAACATCATACAAAAAATGCATGACTTACTTGTGTTTATACAAATATATTTACAATTTGCGGCCATTGTTTAATACCCCAACTCACAAAGAAACACACACACACACACACCTCGATAGAGTTGAGTTGATTAATACGCTTCCATACACACATTAATAAGCTCTAAACTGCTTTTAGGATTCTTACTTTTTAGCCCTGGGTTCATAGTGTGCAACCTCTCAACCTTATCTAATCCCTCTCCTCCGCTCCCCTCCAGATCACACACACACCAGCGGGCCGTGTTTTCAGGGAGGGAGGGATGGCAGGAAGGACAGAAAGTCTGATGGGACGGATGCTGGTGGGGACGGTGGCGCGGCGAGGGGCTGCTGGTGGCGTTGGTGGTTTGGGGAGGTGGAGCTGGGGGGGGGGGGTTCTTAGCACTTTGCCATATAGAAGTTTGGGAGTTCACTTTACTCTGAATTTTAGCAGTAATCCAGTTAGCTATTTTCTGTCAGCCAAGCGGAGGAATGGCAGGAACAAAAGGCACATTCATGGGCTTAAGAAGCTTCCAAAGAGTTCACCCAAGGCTGGCTGGCTGGGATTAGGCCAGCAGTCCCTGGAAAGAAGAAGGGGAAAAAAGAGCAAAGGGGACAAAAAACAGAGCTTCGCCTTTCTCTAAGAACCACTTATTTCAAAAAAAATGACTGGAATACTTTTCTCTTTCTCTCTTAGTTTTTTTTATGCTTTTCTTTTTAACATCCCGCATTATACGTTACTTAAATGTTCAGGGAGTCAGAGAGGCCTCTGCTCCTATAGGAGGTTTTGAAGCTTTTGCACGTCTATATATTCACTCCAAGAACGAAAGTTCTGTATGATTTTTAGATTGCGGGGCATCAAACGCACGTCATATTCCTGCTTTATTCATTTGGGATAATCACGCTGCAGCAGAGGGGGAAAAAAATATTGGGCCACTTCAGTGTGTTTGGCAGCGTTTACCTCCCTTGTCTTAAACCATTTGAACCGTTCGCCGCTGACACGAGACACGCTCTCAGCGGTTTAAAATAGGACTTGTCAGGGAGCGTTTCCTAAAGGAAGGGGCATTATTTAGGCCCTACCTCTCCCAGACCCATTACCCCCCCCCAGCTGCAGCCGTCTACGGGGGCCAGCTGAGACCCGTGTCCTTGTCTGTGTTTAGCAGATGATGTCCTGTTTCCGCATGTTCGTACTGTACTACAAAATGTCCAGAGGATTTACTGCACACACACACACACACACCTGCGTGTCATGACTTGATTATAAACATTAAGACATGGACACACACACACACACACAGATAATTGTATTCGACGTGGCACTACAGTTTTCCTCTATGGGACCAGGCTCTTTGTCACCTTCACCTTTTTGCCCCAATCTGTGGCCCGCAAGCAATTATACAGACAGGGTTTATTTGACCTCTGACCCCCGCGGTCGTGCCGAGAAGTAAGGCTCAGCATATCCGAGGACAGGTAGGGACTTGATTAACCTCTGAACTTGGTCAGAGGAGAGGTCAATGACCAGGGGCGGGAGGGCAGCTCACCTGCATGCTGCAGAGAACAAATTGGCTGGATGCCATCTTTGTTTTTCACACTTTGACCCGTGCGCACGTCGTCATGAGCGACCCTTTTAATGGCCATGTTTTACCATCCGGATTAGTGCGTGGGTGTCGTCAAGGTTTCGCAAAGGAGTGGATTTGTTAGCGTGAGCTCGTCTGTTCCCGTTTCCGTGTTGAGCGTGCGCGCGTTCCTGTACGTACATACCTGTGGGTTTCGCGTGTTTGCTCGAGGCAGAACCGGCGCTGCTGGTCTCAGATCCCTGCTCCCAATCTTCTAGTCAGGTCAACCATCAAACACATCCATCCTGCCCTCCGTGGCACCTCCCCACCCACCGAGCTCTCTCTCTCTCTCTCTCTCTCTCTCTCTCTCTCTCTCTCTGTCTCTGTCTTTGCACACAATCCTGTTGTGGATACAGGCTGACCCGAATAAAGACATACACACACACACGCTTACACACACGCACACGGCACCTCAGGGTCATCCTGGAACAAACACAGCCTTGTCTGCCTGCCCGCTCTCCTTTGCCTTATGTCAATTAATGGCTCGCAGTAATTTCACCTGACAATCCGGGCGGCAGGAGCGGGGCTCGCCGAGATGTCACGGCGATGACCTCCCCTGGCCCGCAGCCGCTCCTTTCTAATAAAGAATCTCACGAACCCGCAGCAACTTCCTTTGTACTTTGTTAATGAGTTATTGATTTGAAACAATGCCTTGGCAAATATTGTCAGAGCGGACTGACCCCGCCAAGGTCACGCTGTTTTATTGTATACAGTCCGTGCGCGCTAATCTGCACGCGGGATGACATGTACACTATAGCTTTTTCCCCTCCTGCTTCCGGCACCTGCTCTCTCACAGCAGCCACTTTCCCCTCTTCTTATACTGTATATACGCTCATTGCAAAGTCAAATAACACCCTCACACACACACACACACACACACACACACACAGTTTTTTCTCTTGTTCGTCTCGTGCACGTTTTTCACCTTGTTCTCCCTTTTTCTCCGTCTCTTTCTCACATCATTATATTCCCAACCTTCCATAGGTACTATACCTGCTAATTACCCACAATGCCACAGTCATTATTTTCCCATCTCCGCCACTAATTTGCTCCATACCTCCCCCTCCCCCCCCCCCCACCCCCAACTCCAGCAGACCCATCAGCTCTCAGACAGCTTCAGCTAACTCCAGCTCTCCGTCTGCCGTAAAGAGAAGAAACAAAGACGGGTGGGGAATAAAAAAAACAAAAAAAAGGAAAAACAAGATGGCCGAGGAGTATACGTCCAAGACATTGATTAGAATGCAATTGCAAACAGGTGTTGTTGAGGTCCTTTTTTTTTAATTGCATGCACACACACACACAGACTCTAACTAACTGACTCTAATAACCTCTTTTGCTATTACCAAACATGCAATTATGTACATTGCTTATTTAATATTTTAATCATTAGGCCAAATGAAAGCAATCTTGTATTGTGCTGATCAGGACATATTAAAAAATGTAATGACCGGGGGGCTGCCGGTGGGTTTCCACAGTGTGTGTGTGTGTGTGTGTGGACAGAGACACACACTGTCAGAGTTTGAGTGTGTGTGTTCATGTGCGACAGTGAGAGCTGCTGAGTAATTCTGATAATTTGCTCCTTTGCAGGAAGCATGGATGATAAAGTCATTTAACGTACAATAGGTTTGTTTTACCTTCCGCGGCATTTGTGCTCAACACATTGAAATACTTATTGACATTCATGCAAGATTGAAAACCCGGCGTTTGCCCAAGCGAAAAAAAGAGTCCAAATCCAATGAAGTTGTTCGGGGATTCCGTGACACTGTCCTGACAGAGCTGGCTCCCGCTGAAAGCTTCCCGAGTGTAAAAAGTATAATGGCCCTTATCCACCGGATTCCTTCCGGTCCACGCCGCTCGCCACATCTCCCGACTGGAGATTCCAGCCTCCTCAGAAGTTACCCGGTCCTGTGTGTGTGTGGAGGAGGAGGGAGGACTGAAGTGTGTGTGTTGATGTTGTTAGATTCATTGTTTCCTGTGTTGGTCAGACACTGGGCTTGTGTTGGCGTTGGGGCTGTTATTCTGGCTGCAGCACACTCCTTCTCCTCTTCGCTGCTTCTCATTACAGTGAATAAATACGGGGCGAGTATTTGGACCTGGAGAACTTTTGAAGGAAACACGAGTGTGTGTGTGTGTGTGTGTGTGTGCGTGCATGTGTGTGTGTGTGAGCTGTTATTGTGTAAGTAATGGAAAGAGCTAAATTGACCGAAATCTCGAAGCTGGACAAACGGAAGGCAAACACGTATAACAAAAGGAGTAACAGTTGGAAGCACTTACAGGCCCAGAGTGGGGGTCGATAGTCGTGCACGGCGCAGCGTAGCAGGTTGTCTAAGGGTTTTCACCGTGACGTACGTTACGACACACGATCGGCATTCTGTTGATCGAAACAAGAGAAACTTTAGACACTTAAAAACCTCATTGTTGGTGAGTTGACTCCTGCAGCTTTTTCAGAGCTGTGTAAAAAAATCCCACTGTGGATGTGTGTTTATAGAGTAGCCCTTATATATTGCTTAAAGACACGTTTGGCAGCATTCATCGCTGCACCGACCGAGCTGTCCAATCTTTGAGTATATATCACTGTAATCACGAGCTGTGGGATGAAAGTACTTACAGATGATTGTACTATAGGGAGCAGTCTACACCGGAGTTCATGATGACTGACAATAAATACACATTAATTCAGTTTGCATGTCTGCAGATGTGTGTGTGTGTGTGTGTGTGTGTGTGTGTGTGTGTGTGTGTGTGCGCATGCATGTGCAAATGTGAAGTCCAGAGTTGAGAGAACCTGTCAAACTCTCATAGACTGCTGTCTCTCTCTGCTAGACACACACACGCACACACACACACACACACACACACTCCATACCCTCTATACTCAGTACTGCTCTCTCTCTCCTCATTTTTTTCTATCTCTTTTTCTCTAGTTCTCTCTGCACATTTTTATTTCTTTTTGATATTATTTAGCTGTCAGCATCTGGAGACTGTCTGGTCCTGACACTGTCTGGGAGGAGTGGGGGGAGGGGAGTAGTTTTGTATTTCATATTCTCCGAGGGGACAGTATGGATCACTATATACCCGGGAAATAAATACACACAAACAGTACACATCCGCGGCGTCCCCTGACAGTCATGGCTGAAGGATGCTGGCAACAGGTGTGGAGCTGGGACGCCGCTCTGACAGGGCTGGCAGATGCACACACACACACACACACACACACAAGAGCGCAGGGAAAATAAATAAATAAGCCGAGATAGTGCAGTGACAGGAAGCCGGTCTCGCAGGGCAGCGTGCTCCACTGCAGCTAATTAACCCCGGGAAATAATTGCAACAATATGCAAATGCTGTTTAGATAATTCACTACACTGCCATGCCACATAGTTAGTCGATGAGGGTGGAGGCAGGAGGAGGAAAAAAAAAATAAATAAAATCACCCGTGCAATATATGCATCTTAAAAATTACAATTTAGGAAAGATAAATGGAGATTCTTTAGAGCGGATGCGGCACAGACAAAACCCACTTAGTGTCTTCATCTCAGGCTTTATTGCTAAGGGGATGGGAGGAGAAGTGGATGGAGCATGGAGAAGGAGAAGAAGGAGAACAGGTGGCACCAGCCGAGGAAAAGAAGCTGGGAGAAATGGGAGAAGGAGGGAGGGAGAGAAGGAGGAGGCTAATGAAATGGGCTCCACAGATGAAGGGTGACACGGCGGAGGAGAGAGGAGGGAGACTTCAAAGGACTTTGATGTCACAGCCTTTCAGACAGACAACTCTGCTTCAGCCAGCCCCACACACACACACACACACACACACACACACACACACACACACACACACACACACACACGCACACACACACACACGCGTGCATGCACCGATGGCAGGAGGGCAGGGCAGAGAGTTGCCGGCTCTTGCATCACGCTCGGTGAATGGCGGCGGGCGCTGACACTACAACCCCTTCATGCTAATCTAGCGGTAAACACAAACACTCTGACAGGTTAATTTACCTCTAGACAAACACGGCAACAAAAACACACATCAGCACATCATCAAATGGCGTGCACGCACGCACGCACGCACGCACGCACGCACGTACGCACGCCCGCGCACACACACGCGTGACGCTGGAGCACACACGGAGGCGGAAAACCTCCCTTCACGTCACGAGCTGCCTGACTTTCTTCTAAAAGGATGAAACCGTATTTTCTTTAATGTATGTGCGTACCTGTGTGTGTGTGTGTGTGTGTGTGTGTGTGTGTGTGTGTGTGTGTTTCACTGCAATTACCACCTTTTTGAAGTAATTATCTTCCTGTGATAATATATTGTCTTATTTTTTTTTGCGAAATGCAAACACATTTTATGGAAACTAACGGGATTATTCTCCAAAGACGCCTCCTCTGTCCTCTACCTCATATCACTAATTATTTGTTTTGGAGTCACATTAAACAGTTTGACACTCAATTAACAGCCGAGGTTCCATTCTCTATGGGCCGAGTGTTTGTTTATTTCAAGAAATTCTTTTTTATATACGTCGGTATGCTAATTAGTAAAACCGTTGTGTGTGCTGCTATCATGGATGCTGTACAGTGTTGTGATCTAGGGATACAGGTGTGGGCGGGGGCTGCGTGTGCAGTGTAACCCCCCCCCCTGTCGGAACGTATTGTTGCTTTCTATCGGGAACCACAGACAGTTTGATAGGAAATCAAAGTGTGGAATCAATGTCACAAGTTCATTAACAGATGCCCTTTTCACGCCTGTACTTTTACTATTGTTCTCTGCAGCCCTGGATAAGTGCTTACAACTCTGGTTAATTAAACATGTCTTCTGGTCATATGTGTGTGTGTGTGTGTGTGTGTGTGTGTGTGTGTGTGTGTGTGTGTGTACTGTAAAGCGCTGTCCAAGCAGATGAGCGACAGCCTTTGTGAGTCATGTGTGCAATAATGTGCCCCGATTGTGTGTGTGTGTGTGTGTGTGTGTGTGTGTGTGTGTGTGTGTGTGTGTGTGTGTGTGTGTGTGTGTGTGTGTGTGTGTGTGTGTGTGTGTGTGTGTGTGTGTGTGTGTGTGTGTGTGTGTGTGTGTGTTTTTGCATGCACATGTAAATGCCCTCTCTCTTGTTTTTTGTTTTTTTTTCTTTGACCTTCCCCAAGTGTCTTCCCATTATGCCTCCACCGGCGTATGGATGCGCCATCGATTGAGCGATGGGGTACAAATTAAGATTTAAACGTTACGTCACCCAGCCTATTGAGTTTTACATTTAGGGCATTTGCAATATGCAAGACTTATTGATCGGATGAAGTGCGGCTCTTTATAGAAACCACCTCAGGCCACCACCACTTTTTTTTTTGTTTTCTCCCCTCCTGGCGGGCCTCGGTGCAGGTTTTTACTGCTGGAGCACCACATCTCAAAGAGTTGGAAGACCGTATTGACGCTTTACCTTGAATAAATAGTTGTGCAGGACTGTGGCTGTTTGAGCCGTTTTTTCGGCTACATGTCCGACATCGGAATGACCCTTTTTTTTGTGTGTGTTGCAGGAAAACGGTTCTTCCGAGGAACACGTGCAGTATGTGTGGGACCACTTTGTGTCCAAAGCCGCGGCCAAGAATGTCTTCATCGTGGCCCACAGCTACGGAGGGCTGTCTTTCGTTGAGCTGGTGAGTGGTTGGCTTTTCTGCTTATCCGTTTCCTACCTCCCACAGACACAAAAGGGACACACAATAGGCTCAAATCACTCACGTACCACAGTGGCTGCGGGAGAAATGACGTATCCCGGCACTCGTGCGGTCTCAGGTTCAAGTTTGTTGCACTAACGCCCATACATGCATGCAGATTTAATAATGCATTCAGCAAAAAAACACATCACACACACTTATAGTAGCATACTGAGGAGTACAGACAGCAGGCACCTTCAGGGAGACAGGCAGCACAGTGATAGCGTGTGAAACATGGTGGAACAATTAAAAATAAATAGCATTTAGTTTCTTTGAAAAAGTACTCCCTCTGTAAACAATCTGGTTCATCCTTGTCCTTGGGCGCTATCCACCTCCTCTGCACATCGAGAACAGGAGCAACAGAGAGGGGGGAAAGAGAGGAGGCTGGATGGAGAAACGCAGGGATGGCAGCGCAACAACGGCGGCACTGTTCGAGCTCGCTCCGTGGCGGAGTGCGAGGATCTCGCAGCCTTAGAGGAGGGAGAGGATAGGTTGAAAGGTGGTGGGAGGGGAAGTGGATTCGAAAGGAATTAATGGTGCACATGGGAGGGCGGAAATAAGAGTTTGGCCTGGCCTCTCGGCTCCAGAGCCGCGCCCTTCAGCGAAACCAGCACAGTACAGCATTTCTTTTCCTGGGGGTTAAACCAAGGGTTCTGACGTTAACACTTTATTATCTAGTCGCCGCTTCACTGCGACGTCTTCTCAGGGATTCTGCATCAAACACTGATCATCTCCAGCTCTTCCGTGTGTGTTTGAATGACTGGGGTCGTGTAATAGTAAAGCCTCAGTCTGCAGAAAGCCAGGTATTCCTACTGGAACAGAGGAGCATTAAGGAGGCACAGGTCAAAGCAGGGACAGGCAATGTCGGTGTGATGCTTGAATCTCACAGAAATTACGTCTATTTCAATTAGTACTAGATAAATGCAGTTGCTAACAGGGTTGTTGAGGCTAATGCGTGCAACTGTGCAGTTAATGCGCCGCTAAAAGCATGCATACTCACCAACCCTTTTAACATCTAACTATTATTAGATAAATGTTCTGGTGAC
The DNA here is from genome assembly GCA_036785175.1 of Eupleurogrammus muticus. NCBI lineage: Eukaryota > Metazoa > Chordata > Actinopteri > Scombriformes > Trichiuridae > Eupleurogrammus > Eupleurogrammus muticus. Next base: position 25,262,725 of record JAYKQN010000005.1, read on the forward strand.
AGTTTAAAAAAAATACTCACATGTTGTGTTTGCACCTATTACTTTCATAAAGGATAATATCATTAAAGCATCAAACACACTTTTCCCCTGTGTTAATGCTAGCAAACATGCACATTGATATAAAATTGTATTTATATTGTATTGATATTGTATTTACTGTTTTGTGTAAGTTCCGGGCCTGTCGCTAACACGCTGCGCTAGCTGAGTTAGCATCCTAACGGCTGTGGCTGCAGAGCCGTGCAGCTCTGGGCTTGTTGCGTCTGCGAACCTCTCCGTGATTCTATGATCTGCAAGCAGTCGCCTGCTTTTCTTGATCTTGATGAAGGATTTACCGCTAGATGCACCACATCCCATGTTATTTAGCACATATCGCTCCTCTTTTCCTGGCAGGAGGAGGAGGAGGAAGAGGAAGGAGGCCCGATGAGAATACGGATAGCGGGGGGGATTAAAGGTGGCCACTTGTCCCAAAGGTGTTTTTTTTTTTCCAGGAATATTTTATCTTCTTTCTTTTTCTTTCACCTACTCTTTTTTTTTTTGTTTCGTATTTTGTAATTTTAATTTGGCTGCTAAATATTCATGCAGTGTTTTGTCCGTGACAGCCTCACAATCTCCTGGGCTTTCTCGCTGTGTGACGAAGACCGAGCTTTTCTCTCTGTGTTTGTATGTTTCTGTCTCTCTGTGTTTCACTCACACTTTTACTCTGTGTGTGTGTGTGTGTGTGTGTGTGTGTGTGTGTGTGAAGGCCCTCGACAAGGTTCTAACCATCTTATGTGATGTCCTTCTCCTTAAAAATTGTATATTTGAATATATAGCATGCGGTTATGGGTGAATATATAATATCAGAACAGACTTGAAAGATCCTCGTCTTCACTTTGAATGGTGCAGTCATAGTGCGATTTCACTTTCTCGACAATGTCTGCCGGTCCTTCTCCTTCACCTGTGGCGACCTCGAACCAACACACACACACACACACACACTCAGCTTTCATCAGCTTCCCTCAATAATATATAACTATTAGCGACTTTGTCTGTAGAGAGAAGGCGACTGTTGGCTCATCCAAGTTAATCATCCTCCCGGCTGTTTGTTTGTTTGTTTGTTTTTTAATCCAAAATCCACTCAAACTTCCTCCCGCTCACAAATGTGCAGAATACAGCAGGAGCAGCATATAAACACACACCAGGGAACTTAAAGCAACCGTGATACGTTGGTTGAGTTTTATTATTATTTTTGTCTGCACACAAGCATGCGCAAACTCATGCAACAAACAAGCACACACACACACACACACACGCTGTCTACTTAATTGAGTAAAAAGTGGTCCGGTGGGACAGGACGGGGAGGTGTGTGTGTGTGTGTGTGTGTGTGTGTGTGTGTGTGTGTGTGTGTGTGTGTGTGCATGAGCAGGCGAGAGCAGAGCCGGAGCCTTTTTTTTTGCGGGATGAACCGTTTGACACATGAGAAGACCCGGAGAAAACAAGCTGTCTGCGGGTTAATTACTGCTCCCCTTTGCAGTTAATAAATACATTTCTGATCAAGCGCATCAAAAACGGGGGCCGCCATTAATTTCTCCCACTCGCTCCCCCACCACACACACACCCCCCCCTTGCTCCGGAGCATGTTAGCCCCTGTTTGGAGCACTCGAGTGTTTCATTGCAATTTGATTTCTTTTAAAACACTTCACAGTGTGTACTGGCTAATTATAGATACATCAAAGAGTAGCTAACTGCCTTTGAATGGGAGCGGGAGAGGGGCTGTTGCTGCAGGGGGGGCAGGGGAGGGGGGGGCAAGGCTGCTCGCTCTTGTTCCGATTCGCCCCCCCCACCTTTTTTTTTCGCCCTTTTACCCCCCCTCTCCCTCTCTATCATTCTTCAGCTATCATGAAACCCGTCTCTCCATCCATCCTCCATCACAGCCTGCTCCTCCTCCTCCACCTCTCTCTGCTGTGGAGTTTTAAGGAAAGATGGAGTGTGTGTGTCCCCCCCACCTCGGATATTTTAGCCCTGCCCGTGGACCACATCAGGTCCTGGAGGATGCCCAATGTTACATATATGTCAAAATACAGATCTTTGGGGGGAAAAAAGTAATATTCTGGAAATATTCTGGCCCATTTGGTCTAAGGCACATGTGTCAAACTCAGGTCCTGGAGGGCCGAGTGGGTTCCAACCAGGCAGTAACACCTGATACTGGTTGATTAGTAGAATCAGGTGTTACTGCCTGCTTGGAATAAGAACCTGCACCCACAGCAGCCCTCCTGGACCTGAGTTTGACCCCCCTGCCCGTGGGCTGTCTTTTCCTTTTGCATCACTGTGGGGGCTCCAGGTCCACCTCATCCTTTCCTCACCTGAGAACCACAGACCAAACAGCCCTACTCAGCCTGCCTTTTCATCTGTCTTCATTGCCATGAGTGTGTGTGTGTGTGTGTGTGTGTGTGTGTGTGTGTGTGTGTGGTGGTCGTCGTGCTGCGGAAGGCTCGGCTAACCCGCGCTAACCTTTCCCGCACAGGCGGGAATGAAAAAGGAGCACCCTTATTGGACAGGACAGGGCGGCATTATATAAGGTCTTATGTAAGGATGCATCTGTCTCCCAGTACACAAATGTGTGGGTGCCAAACCAGACAAGCAGCCAGCCGCCACAACAGCCCCTCAAAAAAACACGATTACGGATTTAAGTGTCCTCCGTGAACACACACACACACACACACACCGTACATGCTTGCTGAATATCTTTTTTGTGCACTCTCTGTGTAGTGCCATCTGTTTCAATCTATAATGGATATAGCTAGTTTTATAGCTATATATATATATATATATATATGTGTGTGTGTGTGTGTGTGTGTGTGTGTGTGTGTGTGTGTGTGTGTGTGTGTGTGTGTGTGAGTGCGGTGGCTCGGTGTCAGATGTGGGAAGAGATGCTCGAGGTGAGACAGACAAATATGGAGGATTTCTTCGCTCCTTGTGGACTTCATCACACGGGGCGGTGTGTGTGTGTGTGTGTGTGTGTGTGTGTGTGTGTGTGTGTGTGTGTGTAGGATGAGAAAAAGGTGAAACGCTGCCGGGTGAATCAGTGTGAGTCTGGTGAGGAGTTGAGAAGTTAGTTTTTTTTTTCTCAGTTAGTTGAAGATCTGTCTCTGCCCTGAATTAGAGGTTTCACTGTTATATGAGAAGAAACTTAATTCTAATAAGTAAAGTCTAAAGTAAAGTAAGTTAAAGTTAGTTTTTTTTTCAGAATAATACTTTTTATTCTTGAAGATCTGTATTTTTACATATATGTACTTTGGGAATTAATGAGTTAAGTTCAGACATAAAGCCTCATCAGGAACAACACTGTGGGTCCTTATGGGTTATACAATCCTGGTCCTGGAGGGCTAATGTGGGTCCAGTTTTTTTTCTTCCAACCAGGCAGTAACACCTAATTCCTTTATAAGAACCTTCATTAGTAGAATCAGGTGTAGAACAAAAAAACCTGGACCCACAGTAGAACCCTCCAGGACCAGGGTCTGACACCCGTGGTGTAGGGCATCCAACGTTCTCTCCTGCATCCATAACACCACAGGGAGATCTGCAGACATGTTTATTACACACCTGAAAATCCACTTTCTGCTATAGTCGTCCTCCTTTCTTTCGCCCCCCCCCGGTGGTGGAGACCCCCAGGGCGGCTGCGGTGCCAACTCTGCCCTCTGTGCGGGACTCTGGGTCTGGCAGTGGTCTGTACGACTTCATGACTGGCATGGTAACAGCCCGCTGAACACATGGCGCCGAGTAAATACTCCCCCCCCCCTTTTTTTCTTTTTTACAACATGCACCTGGAAAATTACAAACATACATTGGCAGCAAGTCACTGTGAAGAATAGAATTTAGAAATAGTTTAGTTGTTATTGTACTTGACCTTTCTATTTATTCATCAGAGCTCAGACATAGGAATTACTTTAGTGGATTTACAGGTAAATATGATTATTCGTTTGTCTCACTTTCATCTTGTGTAAAAAACATGGTTTGAGGTGCAAGCTTAGACACTGGAGCCATGAGTGGATTTCTAAATTGACCTAGACCATAGCCTCTTGTTTAAAGCGACAGTTTTTTTGTTGGAAAGTCACAGAGCTCAGTTAAACTCCTGATTCCTGCAGCTGACCCTGATCCAATATGCATATATTAATGTCTTCATGTTTCATCTGCAAAGCATGCAGAGGCCAAAATCGAACCTGCATCTTCAGCTTCCTTCGATGGTTTCCTTTAAAACTTTGTGCAGTGTGCAGTGGTTTTCAGATAAACATCTGCACAGAGGATCTGCTGTGTAAGGAAACTCTGACAGAAGTCATACAGCTCTAGTTTATCTCCAGCGTGACCTCAACGCTGAAGTTCAAGTAGAGTTTTTGAAAAACCAACGTCAGCATCTGAAAGTCCAGCTTCACCCGTGTAAGATTGTTTGTGATCCTGTAACCCAGAAAAAAAGTATATATATATATTCCTTACTTTTGACAGTGTCAAACTAAGTTCCAAGTTTGAATCTATCTGTAATATTCAAGGACCAGCGCAGCCTTCACCCGAGTTCATCACCATACGAGGAGGAAAAAAATATAAAATCACTTTAAGTTGTTGACAAAATAATCGTCCGTAGCCGCGCTCTGAAAACCCCCTCGTCTCATGCCGTATGCACGACTCGGCCGCCGAAACTCCGCCGCTATCCTGTCTGCTGCTACTGGAGGGGATGAAGAGAAGGTTTGTTTTCATCTCAAGGTTCTCCATAGCTGGCGGGCGAGCGAGCCGTTTCCTGTGTGTGTGTGTGTGTGTGTGTCTGTCTGCTGACGTGCACACCCGTGTGTGTTTATGTGTGTGTGTGTGTGCATCTGTGTATTGTATGATGGGAAATTTTTTATTTTTTCTGAAGCCTTATGGTTCAAAAGTTGTGTGTTTGGTAGCATGACCTACATGCAGAGTCATCTTAATCATCAGTGAATTTTAGTGGACTGAGCCAACACTTTTCCCATCTTTCACCCCTTCGTACCCAATGTCTCAGCATAATCGAGGATGATTAAATCATTAAGTAAGGGCATTGCCACCACCTGTCCTCATGATGCATTAATAAAAATGGAAAAGACGCTTCTGGACTCATCTGGGTTTTCCCACAACAATTCTATGGTGCATGCATGTGCATGTGCATGTGCATGACGGTCCTCACCTGGAGGAGCCCGTATCATCCTGAACCGAGCGGCCACCAGAGCCACGTTAGGTGGAGGAGAGTAGGAAAAGGAGGTGAGAGAGAGAGAGAGGCGATGATAAATGTCCACGGCACACTAGCAGAAATTAGTGGAGCCGTATGCAAAGCTGTGGCGTTTTGTTTGATGTGAAACAAAAGGACCACCATGACAAAAAGTGCCTGCCAGCCTGCACAGCGGGGCGGCAGCCCCCAGGACATACACCACCACCACCACCACCACCACCACCACCGCCGCCACAGAGGAGGAGCAGCCTATGCGGGTTCTGACGAGCGTGCACGTGCGGCGGTCTCGCCCTCGTGCACGCCCACGCCCACGCCCGCGCCGTTAATGCATGCATATCATGCGTGGCACTGTTTTCCAGTCCTGTCTATATTATGTATATTATCCCTCTCTGTGTGTTTTTTGTGCTGCGCGCTCGTAATGACAGACAATGCCCGGCCCCTTTTGTGCGCCGTGAAAAGACACGGTTTCCTTCTCACTGCGGCTACAGCGTGTTTGCTCCATTAAGCGGCTGAAATATAGACGTCTAATTTCTTTGTGAATGAATAGGCATCTCAGAGAGAGCGCCTCTACTCTTAACATAAGGATGTAAATTGAACTGTTTAAATGTCACGGCTAGCAAGCTGATTTGATTTGATTTGATTTGAATTGATTTGCTTGTTTCTGGGAGAAGGAAGAGAAAAAAAAAAAAAGAGAGCTCCCTTTGCCAAACCTTAGCGGTGCTGGCTGCCACAGATAGACCAAGGTCTTTCTTTCCACCTCAACAACACATTGTAGGGCTTCTGAATTCTTCTATCTGCTGTGATTATGTACAAATGGCCTTCATTTGCCATCCATTTCAAAGCTGTAGTGCTGCATTGTGACTGGAGGCAGATGACGCAGACCAAATTACAGCCGGTTTGCCGCCTGAAAAGGATACTCACACAATAGGCTTTGTGAACTATTCCCTTCAATACGACGCCATTATTCTCACCTTTGTCAGTGTTTCTCTCTATGTTTCAGGAGCATCTTTGGTTTCTAGATTACATTTGTGGTATTGGAGAGGAGGGGGAGGAAGGGGGGGGTGTTGAAAATGCTTTACTCACCTCTTGTCTCTCTCGTGTTGTTCCTTCCATATCAAGGGAAATTGATTTTGTGTGCGAGGTCCTAATTATTTTGTTTGCTGGATCTGTCTGATTGCCTTTCTTTTTAATTTGGTCTTTTTCTATTGACAGATATGTGACATTCACTCACTTATTATTATTATATATATATATATATACTCTACAGCCTCCTGTAACTTCTACTGCTCATCACCGCAACCAGTTGACTTTTTCCTCTGCCCTTTCAGTAACTTTCTGTGTGCAGACGCCGCCGTTACAGCACACACACACACACACACACACACAAAAGGAATAACGTCAGGAGAAGCGCTGAGGGAAGTGATTCACCTTGTGTTCCGTGTTTTAACAGCTGTTTCCTTGAACTTTGTTTCAGTCGACGGAGACTATACAACGCGTTTCAATACCGTCTTTTTTGTCTGTTTTATATATTTCCCCTTTTCGAAGGGGTCGCAAAGGTCACCGGACCACGGCCGCCGAACAAAAGCAGTTCAATGCATTAAAGACCTCAACTGGACTTCAAGCGGGAACAGTCAATACACTTTCTCACATCGTGGTTTCCATCCTCAGCGGTTTCTTTCTATGGGAATGTCTTTTTTTCTTAATTGACAGTATATATGTCTTGTTTGTGTTTCTACGGGACCAGTTCAGTAAGTTTTCAGTGGGAAAAGTTATGTAATAAGCATCTCCACTACTCGTATTGGCTCTGTGATGCCTACATTATAGCTTTGTTCATTTGGCCTGGCCTTGTCGGGGTCCGACGTCCATCTTTTTGAACGGTCGAGTACGTTCTCACCAGGTCGTCACGGTTACCCGCTCCTCTCCTCCGTTTCCTCAAAACACACGGACGTCGCCATGGCGACGTAATTGAAAATCATTACATCTCAAACAAGTATTGTCGAGGTGACTATTCATAAGTCTCCTCTCACCTTTTTGTCTTCCTAATTTTTTTTTTTTCCCCCTCCCCTCCTCGGTGAAAAGGAAGCGAAAGATCCATCTGTCCTCAGCGCATCATTGTGCAAAAAAAAAAAAAAAACGGCTCAAAGGATCTCTCTGTTGTCCTGCCCCGCGCACCCCACACCCCAACCTCTTCAAGCGGGGGTCTTTTTTAGCCACTTTGTGATATAAGAAGCCGAGCTAGTCGAAGTTCATCCGAGTTCAGCTGAATCCGCGGGGATTCATCATTACATATTTACTGGCTGAGGCTGATCTTGCTGTAAGGTTCTACCCTCGTCCCATTGATCTAGTGCGCATGTTCACTCCTGAGGTTACGCGACGTGCCTCCATTTGCATAAAGCCCTGGGCAAGGTTCTTTCCACCATTGATTGGCCTGTCCATGAGCGCCCTGTGCCTTCTCACATTGATCACTTTGTTTTTTTCCCCGAGACAGTGCTACTCAGAGTTCAGCTGCAGCTCTGCTACATCAGACCTGCCGGAGGACGGGGAGAAATAGAAAGAAAAAAGAGAGAGAAGCAGGAAAACTTAAGCGCAGACATCTTTACAGTTCTGCATTATTTTAACTTAGGATAGATTTTTTTTTGCAGCTGCATGAGACAGCAAATGTAAGGCGATGATTTAAAAACGCTGGACTCAGACAGACTCGTACCTGCATCCCAACACCCCCCCCTCTCTCTCTCTCTCCTCACACTCTGCTTGAACTCTGGTCTGCTTGTTGCATCGGGCGATCCGCAGAGAAACTCGTTCTCTCCTCCTCCTCCTCCTCCTCCTCCTCGCCGCCCGCTGCCTCTCACTTCTGTTTTGTTTTCTCCTCCTCTCGGCTGTTTCCACCCTTGTTCCCGGCGCCGTCAGCCTTGTAGCTGCTGCTTCCTCCCCTTCTTCTCTCCCCTCATCTCTATTTCATGGTCGATATTACTTCGAGTTGTCTATTTCGGAGTTTTAACCAGACCTGTGGAAGACACGCGCCGCTAACAGTAACGAGAATTCACGTCTGCGTGCTGATTGCGTCCTTCATTATATCATTTACCGCGTTATAAACGTGTTTACAGCCCGGTTGGTGCATGTTGCACCCTTGTGTGTTCCCATCCAGCATGGCGTCAGTGGGCGACGCAAAGGCTCAGACTCCCACAATGCACCTCTTCCCTTTGTTCTGCCGTGCGAGGAGCAGCGTGCCGCTTTGTCTGCCTCCCTCGTTCCTCTCGGCTCGTTGCCTCAGAGGCGAGGTCCCGCTCCCTCTCCGCTCGCCTCCTCCTCAGACCTTTTCTTTTTTTTTTTTTTTAATACCCGTCGGGCACCGGCGTCCGTTCCTTTTCTCTGTGGCGTCCGCTCGTCTTTAACCTCCCGTCTTAGTTCACAGCGAAACTCTTTGTCTGCCCCTTTGCCACCGTCAAACACTCCTTGTTAGAGTTTTTTCTGCGTCATCTTCATCCTTCTTTCTCCGGTGTTTTGCTTCACTCATCTTCACATCTCTATTTTACGCCTCGAATGAAAAGTTCAGCGCTCAATGAAGATGCTGAACGGAAGCTAATGTGTGAAAATGCAGGGTTTGCTTCCCCTTACCTGGAAATGCATGCGTCTCAGAATGTGAGTGAATGTTTGCGTCTCGTTGGTGTCGATCTCTTCCATACGTCCACCTGCTGTGTCCGGGTGTGCCGTGTGGTTACGACCTCGCTGCTTACGTGAGGTTCGAATGCTTTGGTGGGGATGACATGTTGACAGCTCAAATAAATCGCTCGTCACATGTCATTTTCTCCCTCCCCTCCTTGGTTAATTCTTCAATGAGAACGCATACGATAGAGAAGAGGAGTCCTGAGGACGTATAGGTCTGCACTTTGCTTTGGGGATTGTGAATGGTCTCATTCTGAGCTGCATCTACAGGCAAAGAATACGTCTCAGGGACTGAAAAGAAAGAGAAGATGTGGTTTGTGAGAAGGAACAGCAAGGCGGGTCCTGGTGCAAATGTCAGTGAACCCGGTGACTCCTGAGGTTGAAGTTTAAACCCTCTCCTTCCCCCCCCCCCTCCTCTTTTAAACTCTCGCTTCTTCATCCACGCTTGCCTCCTTCACTCTCTTCGTTGAATACGTTTTTTTTTTACCTTCTCTAAATCCTCGGCACCGGGGGTCACACCATTCTTTATTTCTTGCGCGTTATTCCAGCGTTCCGCAGACGGAATCAGCGGCAAAGGAGGAAAAAAACAGGCAATCTCACACTTTCTCAGACACTTTTTTCTGCACTTTGAGCTTGAAACAGCCACTATTGCCCCCCCTGGTTGATCTATACCCACTTCTTTAGCCTTCCAATACTTATGGAAAGAATAGTTTGAATCCTTTATGGCAATTTTTTTTTCTTCCTCTTTCCAGGGGTATGTTTTAGTTATGTACCCGCAGTAAAACATATTTAATTTTTTAAGCCTGGAAAGCTGACAGTGAAAAGAGATGAACTGTTTTATGTGCCATTTTAAGGCTTTATGTGCTGTGAAATACGATGGGGGTTATGAAAGAGCAAAAAAAAAAAAAAAAGGAAGGTGGAGGGAGGCAGGGAGACGGAGAGCGAGGCAGACTCCTGGTGTGGAGCAGCCTTTGATGTCTTAGCTGAATGCGGAACCCACTGAAGGGTAGGCCCTGTTTCATGGTGGGAAATATGGAGCTGGCTGTGCTGGCTGCCTGGGATTCTCTATTTTTTATTTAAATACATTTATACTTATGAGCAAATATTTCATCTCCGAGCACGAGTGTGCGTGTTTTGTCATGTCACTCATTAGTTCGTGGTTCGTGTCCAGTTCCATTACCGGGCCGCAGTCAGTGTGTGTGTGTGTGTGTGTGTGTGTGTGTGTGTGTGTGTGTGTGTGTGTGTGTGTGTGTGTGTGTCCGTCCCTGTCTCATATATATTCGGCGTTCCTATTAGATGGCTTCACACCCGCCGGTTCCTGCGGACTCCTCTGACATCGGCTCTCATGCGTGGCCCCGCTTCTTCTTTCTCGCTCTCTCGGCCCCGAACATTAAAAACATCTTGGTCGTGTCAGACGTCTTTTACCCCCTAACCCCCCCACCCCCACCACCACCACCACCCGTTCTCCATCCCTCTCTCCACACGTGAAACCAGCCTTTTCACCCCCCCTCTTCTCCCTCTTCCTCCCTGCTCGCTTCCTGTATCTGTTCTTTTTTTTTTTTTTGCTTGGGGTTGTGGTGAGTTGATTTGGTCTGATTTCTCTTTGATGAAAACACTAGGGGGCACTGCCTGTCCTTTGTTACTCCTCTCTCTCTCTCTCTTTTTTTTATTCTGAGCAGGCTTTGATGCATGTGTATCTGTGTATTTGTGTATTTGTGTATGAACGCCGCGTTTTGTCTGTTGCCGTTTGCGCTTGTCTGTAATGGATGACACAACTCTGCATCCAGACAGGCGCAAGGGGTCTCCAGTGGTCACCCCCCCCCCCCCCCCCCCCCCCCCCCACACACACACACACACACACACACACACACACACACACACTGCCCCCCACCCCCAGCCGTCCCCCTGTCGCTCTCTGTTTGGTGAGCACCGGGGTGCAGGTTAATGAAAGGACCAGGGAGAGGAGCGACAGTCGTCTCTCAGACACCTCTGCTCACCTCTGGCCCTCTGAGACCCCCTCTCCATGACAGCCCCCCCCCCCTCTCTGTCGTCCCCTGGGTCGACGCCACGTCGTCCGGTGGACACCAAACACACCCCGGCGTGGTTTTAGACAAAGGTAGACAAACTGATATATGGAGAGCGGTGCTGCAGTGCTTGTCTCCACTTTATGTGGCCAGTGGAAACTCAAGTTTCTGTGCTTCATTTATACCCACAATAGATTCTATACAATTAGTGATTTTTTTAATTAAAACACAAACACACCAGACAGCTGATGAGGGGTGTTTCATGGTGCTAATTGGCAGCTCCCCGTCCCCGTTGCAGCGTGCGGCTGGTGGTGGGTTGGGGCTGGGCGAAGTGAAGCACCGCCATTGTTTAGAGGTGTCAAACCCAACGCAGAACAAAGAGGACGGGAGAAATGTGCTGCGCTCGCCTATCAGTGTGCTGGAAGTGACACACACACACACACACACACACACACACGTATACATGCATGCATGCACGCGCTTATAAATATATATTAGATATATATGTATGAATGCACATGTGTAAGTGCATCTACTTGCACACACACACACACACACACACACACACACACACACAACGGCATATTACCTGGACTCATATACACCAGCGTTCACTCACACGTGCACACACACACACACACACCTACCGATGCACGCGTGCACGCTCTCAAACAAGACAAACGTGCTGAAAATGACAAGATAATCACCACATTCAAACTTACCTTCCAGCTCTGGGTAAATGCCTTTCTCCGCGATAAACTAATAAATATACTGTTTTCTTTTTCAAATGTTCTCCACTGAAGGCCCTAATTAGCATACGCTGACAGAGACCTGACAGAGGTGTAATAGTTAAAAGGTAATTTGACTACAAGTAGGAGTTTGGGTGGGGAAAATGGTCAGTATGCCCCCCCCCCCTCTACTCCGTCTGTCTCTCTCTTTAATGGTTTATTCACACTTTTTCGAGGACTTTTTGCGTGATTGACTGACAAGGTCTTTTTCCGAAATAGCATCTTCAGTAATGAGAAATAATTGACTCCCTAATCAAAAAAGGGGTTCATGGAATCCACAAACCCAACTGTAATCTTCTGTGGCATTTCCAGCAGAATTGACAGTCCTCATAGCTGCAGGCTCTATACCACTTTGATTTAATTGCTTTTTTTTATAAGATTAATAATATACTTTATACTGAAGTGTGTGTGTGTGTGTGTGTGTGTGTGTGTGTGTGTGTGTGTGTGTGTGTGTCTGTTGTTCATCACCCTTCTCGGAGGCATTGTGTTTAATCAACAATATCACTTGAAAAGCACTTCAACGAGTGCACTGCTTTTCTTTTTTTTTTTTTTTTTTTTGTAAATTTTACATTTAATTTATTGAGGGAATTTCATTTAGTGCTCAAGTATATTGCTGCACGTTATTTTAATATGATACATATAAAACATTTTTATTAAATAATAACCTACCAGAGGTAAATTATTCAAACTACATGCAGATTTTTGTTTGTTTTACTGCAAATATACTTCATTCTTACTTTATAGAAATAATATTCATCACTCTCTTTAATTTAGATAATTATTATATTTTAATTATTCATCCTTAACTACAAAGTTTAGGTTCCTTTTATTTAGAAATGTGTTCAGATACGTAAAGTACTTCTTTTCTCCTTTACTCTGCCTGATTGATTAGTAAATTGAATTTCTTTGTATTTATTACACCGTACTTTAGTTCTATATTTTTTTTTTGTCTCCTAATCTGATGCCTCGATTACTTTGGGGCGTACAAATAATAATTTAAGCCAGCGCGCCTCGAGAACCGCCAAAGTTTTCTCGTGATGGGGCAAATTAACTTGTAGCCCCCCCCCCCCCCCCTTCTTATCCCCTCGGTCCGTCCAATTTGCAGCACGGCCTCAGCCCTTCTCTCCCACTCGTTCTTTTTTTCTGACTCATCTTTCCTCTCGTTAAAAAGCTGTTTAAAATCATGGCTCGTGGCGATGAGAAGTTAATTTCAGATTGTTATATATTTCCATTAATTCCGGCCGGGGCCTTCTGTAGTTTCCCCTCCTTCGCTCTCTCTCCGTCCTTTGAGTAAAAAAGGGGGGATCACAGAGCCTGTTTTTTTTTTTTTTTCTTCCCATTTCTCTTTTCTCGGGCTCTCTCTTTCTCCCCTGCCCCACGGCGCATGAGACGAGCATGTGAAGGAGTAGGGGATGATAACTGAAGGGAGGAACACTCTCTTTGTCACTTTCATTAGCGCTGGCTTTTACCTCTCCTCCCTTTTCCCTTTTCCACCATAACTTTATATATTTATATATATATAGATTTTTTTTTTTTCGTAAGTCCATGATTGGCTTCTCACTCCCTGGAAGTTTAAACAAAACACCTCCCCTGAGAATCCAAACTCCTGCAGCGACACACACACACACACACACACACACCTGATTTGCCAGTAATGTGTGGGGAAGCAGGCGCCAACAGATTTGTTGTTTTTGTTTCGTTTCCCTTCTCTTCCTCCTCCCCTCATTCATTCATTCACAGCTTAGGTGAAAAACAGTCCACAGAGATGTTTGCTGCATTTTTTTTTTTTTTAGATATCAGGTGTTGATTTGTTCACCATGAAAGTGAATTAGTACGAATGTTTAACAGTATGAAAATAATACATGGGTATTTTTTTTATATTAACAGGGAGAATGAAAAGAATCAAATTTAGATCAAACCTCAACCAACTCACAACAAATTTAGAGTGAAAATTCTTCATCACGTCTTGTTGAAATGTTCTCACTGCACCTCAATTTAGAAATTTTGGCTTGGATGCCAACTGTGTTAGTGTAAGGAATTAGTGTTTATCAGCCCCTAAGGCTGCGTGTGTGCGCGTGTGTGTGTGTGTGTGCGTGTGTGTGTGTCTATGTCTCAGAAATGGACAGCAGTACCCGATGGATATTTAACACATTAGCTTTGGCAGAGCTGAGAGTGGTGTGAAAACACACTGATTTCCTAAGTGGCAATCATATCAGCCTTCGACGTCAGAGAGGCAGCAGAGAGCAAACATCTGTGTGTGTGCGTGTGTGTGTGTGTGTGTGTGTGTGTGTGTGTGTGTGTGTGTGGGGGCACTCGAGAACACGGGTGTGCGAAATGTTTGTGAACATTGTGAACATCATTTACAGATTAACTCCACTATTGCTTCTAAATCGCACAGAAAACTCTTTAAAACACTTTATTGGTTTGTTTAAATTCAGCAGGAGAATTAAGTGTGTTTATGTTGTAGTTGATTTTATTTTATGATTTAATAATATGCTGCATATTATTTATCATGCATTTAATACCATGTTTTCTACGTCTACCTAACTCATTTTAGCCAGCGTGTGTGTGTGTGTGTGTGTGTTTCTGTCACTTTGTCAGCCTCAGTTTCAGTGTGTGTGTGTGTGTGTGTGTGTGTGTGTGTGTGTGTGCACTAGAGAACATGGGTGTGCGAAATGTTTGTGAACATTGTGAACATCATTTATAGATTAACTCCAGTTTCACTTCTAAGTCTTGTTTAAATTCCAGAGTGTGTTTATGTTGTAGTATTTTTTTTATTTAGTTTAATAATATGCTGCATATTATTTATCATTTAATTTCATGTTTTCTGTGTCTACCTAACTCATTTTGTGTGCAGAGTTTCTACTTGTGTCTGTCTTTTTCAATCTTTTGTGCATCTTTTATGTGTTTCTGTCACTTTGTCAGCCTCAGTTGCATATGTGTGTGTGTGTGTGTGTGTGTGTGTGTCCCTGTCTGTCTGTGGTAAGCTGTCTCCTCCCTGCCAGGGTTCAGGGAGCCCTTGGTTCTCCTCAATGTCAGCATCACCCTGAGTTACGACACAAAGGTCTCAGCCTCCTCCTCCACCCGCCCTCGTTAGGCCCTCTCTCTCTCTCTCTCTCTCTCTCTCTCTCTGTGTCTCTACCTCGCTCGCCCGCTCCCTCCGTCAATCCCGCTCTTCCCTCGCCCGATCCATCCCCGTCTCCAGCCGAGAGTCACCCATCCGAAACTATGTTAAAACAGGGTCATCCCCCGGTGTGCACTTAAAGGCTGTCCCTTTAACCTGCTCTGAAATACTTACGGCTATTATTATAGCTTATAAATCATTAAGAAAGTTTAATTATACGAAAATTTCACGGTGGAAATGTGCAAGCTGACACATGGGAAGGGGAATTTAATGGGCCAGCAAGTCCCAGCACCGTGAGGGAAAATATTGAGGTTAGGTTTCTATTTTACAGCATTGCCTGAGGGTTGGGAGACAGGGAAAAAAGACAAAAAAGAAGCACTTTCAGAGCGAGAGAGAGAGCGACAGAGAGAGAGGAGGCGGTGGAGGATCAGGCCCAGGCTCAATCCTGACGCTCCAAAACTTAACTTTCCCCCGTTTCGCTCCGCAGACCAAAGCCGCTAATGTGGCCAGTTGATTTGGGAGTGATGAAGACATTGCCCGCCGCACCTTGTGCTGGTTTTTCTTAACTAAGACGTATTCTAATTAACACAAGACTTTAATTAGTCGCCGTGCGGTAAAAATTCCACTTCGTTAAGGAATGCTGCCTAATTAGAAATTACCATTTGGAGAATTTCTGTAATTGCTGTCACCAAACAATATACTGCATGAACATCCTCAACTACTAATGTCACAGAACTTCATCTCCTCCCGTAATTGTGTCAATATCATTTCAAAGTGAAAATGGTAGGTGTATTGTTTGGCGTAGAAAGTTGAGCAAAAGACTCCCGCAGTCATTTCGTCGTGACAGGAATGTAAATTGACCAAACTGTTGGGAGTAGATGTCATTAGCGCTCACCAGCGTGCAGATGTTAATTGGAGATTAATTGATTTCTGTTGTAGTCGAGTCTGAAAATGCTGCTACATATCCGAGCATCTGCTTCGGGAAGATTCCTTCATTCCACTGAACTGACACTATCACAACTAGTATTAACTAGGACAGGTATGGAATAAATGCATGGCTATCAGGACCTATTATTAATACTACTACGTACTGTTTGTTTTTTTTCGGTGATTTTACATTTCAAACGGAAATGGCGTGCTCCGAGCTGCAAAAGAAAATTAAGAAAAGGTAGCCAGCGAGCAGCACTCCCACCACATCAGAACTTTGAACTTCGTGTTGAATCCAACTAAATCCGTAGCAGGTAGTTGTCCACCCGGGTCCCTCCTTTCTTCCCGTTCTTCCTCTTGTTTTTTCCACGCGGGCACAGGCTGGGGGCGCAGCGCCCGCGGCCGGCGGGGTTTCCTGGCACGCCGCTCCTCATCCTCTGCCTTTTGTTTCCACCGGCGGACCGGCGTTCTCCACTTCTGCTGTGTCAGTAAATATTTATTGGCCTTCCTTTTCCTCAACGCGCCCCCACTGATGTGTGTGTGTGTGTGTGTGTGTGTGCGCACGTGTGTGTGTGTGTTTGCATGTTTACGCACACACGGAATACACGTACACAGACGCTAGCCCCGCGTCCGGTGCTGTCACTCACCTCGGTCCAGAGATGCCCCCCCACCACACACACACACACGCACACACACACACGCACGCACACACACACACACACACACACACACACACACACACACACACCAACCCCTCCTGGGCCTATCAAATCTCACCCTGTCCACCATCTTCCCTTCCCCTCTCCTCCTTCATCTTCCCTCCATCGTGCACGCGGCGATAAGCCGCAGAGAGGAAAGAGAGGAGGAAGTTGTTGCATTTTTCTCCCGCTCTCTCCCTCCCTGTCTGCACCCTCGCCGTGACCAGAGCCCCCCCCCCCAACCAACCCATGTATGCATGTGACCTCGGTGAGCAAAAAAAAAAAAAACTCTGCTGCACACAACACTGAAAGAAAGATGCACATGCACAAACACACTGCGCCCCCCCACCCCAGCTCCCCAGGGCCCCGTGGCCTCATGCTAGAGAGGGCTTCCTTCCTGCAGTTAAGACAAAGGAAACAGGGACCGACGGGGGACCCGGGACCGCCGCTTCAAAGCCACAGGAAGCGCTGGTGTTGTCTCTTCCTGTGGAGGGTGTCGGAGCGTGGGGGGGTGGGGGGGGCAGCTGCCTGTGTTTTCACAGCCAGGGACGAACAGGGATGATTGTGTTTATGCGTGTGTGTGTGTGTGTGTGTGTGTGTGTGTGTGGAGGGGGTTGAACACGGAGCACCTTTACCACCTCTCTGTGACCCCAGATCAGTTGTTAGCGATGGACGAAGCACTTAAATAAAAGTACAAGTACTGTTATTAAAACTATATATATGTGTATATACATATATATACTATCATAGCGTATTACATTACATTTGTTTTCATCACTAACAAACACACGAGTGAATTTAAATGTTAAAGGTCATCACCGTGAACCTGATCGAGGTGCTACATAGACTTATAGTAGAAGTACTACATTTAGTACACTAAAGTAGTACACTACGAGTTTTGCCTTGTATGACGTGAGGGTTTTAAGGACATGGGATGTCGTGTTTGCTTCTGTACAAACCGTAAAGCCCATTAGATCAAATCTGATAGGTAATAGAGTAACCGTACCACAGGTTGCTAGCAGCACCATCATATCGACATACATGCAGGTTTTTGAGGGAGATCACACACACGTGTCCGTTTGTGATCTGTGATCATTAAAAGCTTTTTTTTGTCCGTCGTCCTCATCGATCGGTGACAGAAAAGCATCGTCCCGCCTCTGTGTTTGTTTTCCCAGCCCTTGCCACTGTCTTTGCGGAGTATATGCTTTCAGCGTGTACATGTCTGCCCGTGTTTGTGTTTGTCCTCCTGTTCCAATGTTGGCGTGCCGGGGATTTATGGGGGTGTATGTGTGAGCGTGCCTGCGCCATGTGTTTTTCAAAACCTCCCCCCACCCCCCCCCCACCCCCCTCCGACGTGCACCCGCGTACATGTTTGTTTGTTTGTTTTTGCCCACGTCCGCCCTGGCTTCTCCGACGCTCTCCTCTTACTCCCTGGCAGCGACGGGACGGTTAATCAATCAAATATTTAAGCAGTGCTTCAGTGCTCAGTGGGTAGTCCTAGATTATCTGTGGCTGTTGGCAGTGCGTGGTGCAGCCACATTATAAGCCTGGTCTCTGACTGGCATCATCACGGGGCGCTTCTCTCCCTCCACCCCCCCATCTCTATCTGTAACTCTCTATCTCCTTCCCCTCAGTCTTTGCTCACTCCGTCCATCCCTTGTTGTTGTTTTGTCGCTCTCCTCTACGTCTAATTGCGGCTTTTTCGCATTGACTATCTGACAGTAAGCAAAGGCCCCTTAAAGAGCTCTCATCTTTCTGTCTCTGCCGGTTTCTTCTTCTTCCTCTCTCCCCGCTCTGCATTCTTTCTAGGGATGAGTCTGCCTGTCTCCCCACAGGGATCTCTATTGTAGATTACCATTCATTTTTTTTTTTTTTTGCCCAATTATCTAGTGGCTTTCGCTGCCTTTGACACATAATTATCAAAGGCCTAAATAATTGTCTTTATTATTGCCGGTGTTTAGATGTAGCGTCAGCGAACAGTCGCGAGCACAGGGAGCGTCACGGGGAGAGGAGAGAAATTAAGTATTTATCTCGACCAGAGATTAGCTTAGCATGCTGTTAAATGATGTCTCCTCGCTTATTCCGACTCCTCGTCCAGATAAATAAACATGATTAAAATGCCCCCTTCCCGCCTTCATGTACACTTACATATATACACACACACACACGCACACACACACAGGTGAAAATAAGATTACGCACAATAAAAAGTCCAGCAATTAGCTGGCTTTGTAGCAGGAAGCAGCTTAAAAGCGCTAAACACTGTACTTTGCTAAGGGCCATGTGAGAGGTCAGGTACAAGATACAGGGGTGAGTGTGTGTGTGTGTGTGTGTGTGTGCATGTGTGTGTTATAGTAGCTCCAAGCGCACAGGGTCAGCTATTTCATAGAGCTTGTGAAAAGCTGGATTTAGCTGAATTTTGCCAACCGGGGGGGGTTGGGGGGGGGGTCAGATATCTGTGATGTTTGCAGGTCTCCATGGCAACCGGGCCCTCTGCACAGCAATCAAAGAAATGGTTTACGCGGGGAGGAACGGAACAGAGCAGGAAAAAGGAGGAAAAGCCAGAATGTGAACCTGAGTCTTACTCAGCGTTGGTATCATGACTCAGAGGGATGTAAACGTGTTGTTAGCTGCAGCCAATCGACATTTCAGCGACGGCTAAATTATTACGTCAAGACGGACTTGACAATTTAACTGAACAATACTTTGTAGGCCATTAATGGTGCAGAAAATGAAGTACATGTGACTGGTGCTGAATATTTCATCGAGGTGCTGTGGGGAACCCTGAGATTCCACCTAACTTTACGCTCCCACTTAGGTTGTTTTAGGAGGACAGGGAAGCAGCGTTTGCTGCAGGATCGCTGTTCTGGAGCAAATGTCTCAACATCTGTGCGCTGGTTTTAGCTCAACAAGTATTTCCACATGTTTCTCTTCCTTTTTTCCCTGTCCGATAAAAGACTGATCACAACAGCTGGCCCCGGCTTCCTTGTTAAAGCTGCAGTCTGCGGTTACATAGTGGATTAGCACGTTTATACCATTCTGGATAAAGACGGCTAACGCTGGGTTGCAGCATGAGAAAAAAAATATAACGCGACGAGTCACAGGATGGGACGGCTTGTATCTCCGCTCGTGCTTGCGCTCGTTTTTTGTGTCACCCACCTTGAAGAACACACGGACATACCTAGATTTAGTTTTGCAGCAATGCAGCTAAACCACAGTTGTCACTGTGGTTTGTAAAACACGGCGTCAAAATCATTGTGGTGAGGTCCAAACAACTCGAGTTGTTACCAGCCAGCTATGAGAGGAGTTAAAAAAACGTTGTTTAGTGAGACTTCCTGATTCCTAATGTTCCCTCCACACTGTGTGAGTAACCTGTGAATAAAAAAAAATCACGGCCACAACGGTCATACCAAAAAGCAGCTAAAGGTGCTGAATCCAATCAGTTTTGAATGGGCTTACTTTAAGATTTCCAAAGGTCTCGTTATCGTAATTTTTTTTTTTTCTCCGTTCATCTGTCTGCCTGATGAGACAGTTTTCCCGTCCACGCAAGATTAATCGTGCACTGTCTAAATACTTAAGTCCAGTATTTAAGTTCCAGACACATCCATCAGCGCCAGGTACAAACCCAGCTTCACTCCCACCTTACCAGCTGCTCGCTTTTATCTCTTTTCTTTTTAACCGCTGTCTGTCATTCACATGCTTCTTCACCGAACGGCTCACATTAATTTCCTACACGTATTGTGCATACCTCCATGCATGTGTACCCCACGCGGACCAGCTCGCACGCACTTCCTCTGTTTGTCTTTGCTGGTAAGTGTGTTTGCTACCGACTATCTGCACACACTTTTTTACAGACTCAAAAAAAACAATCGGTAATGAGATTGAGTTAGAAAATGCATTAAAAAAATCACTAGTTGCAAATTTTATTATAGTTTAGCTAGACTTGTCATTGATTTCCAGTTGAACCATACCAATGTCAAGTTTCCTATTACTCTCACATAAAAGTGCGTTTAAGTTTTCCTTAAAAAACTAAAAGAAAAAATATTGGACCCTGGTGTTTTTCAAAGGGGCATTAAATATGAGCAAGTAGGGACCCATTTATCCACTTGGACAGTGGAAAAAAAAACGTGTTGTTTTCTGTCAGGGCCTGGGCGATGTTTCTGACTGAATTGCAGTCATGTGCTTAGCGTTTTCCGTGGGCAGTCGGTCCACTGTCTCCTGTTTCCTGGCCTCTGCTAGCGGCCCCTTATACTCAGGGACCGGCCCGTTTGGCTAGTGCCAGAAAACGGGACCTTGACTGACACCTCCAGTTTTAAAAAGGTTGACTTTGCTGCTCCCACGGGCCCAGTTCTGCCAGAGGAAAGCTTATCAACCAAGCATGGATGAGGAGGGGGTACAGAGCATGTGTGTGTGTGTGTCTCAGTGTGTGTGTGTGTGTCCGACTTTGTGTGAGGCGGCGACTGTGTGCATACATGTGCACAGTCTGTCTCCTTTTGTTGTCTGTCTCTACACTTGTACCCTTTTTATTTAATTTTCTTTGCATTCCTGCCCAGTTCTCCAACAAGGTGAAGAAGAAACCTTATCAGCCGAATGATGTATGGCTCCGTAATGCTTTAACAGATTTCCATTTATCTCTATACACTCCCTTCTTTAAATCGTCTGGGCAGGGGAGGATTTATTCAAATAGCCGCTGTCAGTTTGATGCACAGCCGGTCGGGCCGGATCTGGACTCTGTGACTGCCCAGGTCTGGGTGTCAGAACCCTGCACGCCACCTTAAACTCCAGCTTCAGCACTGTACTGTTTTATAATAGTCATTCCAACATGCGAGCACCTGGATTTCCAACCGTCTCACACCAAAGTCATAAACACCGGGAGAAAAATTCTGTTAATGACGTCGTACCATTTGTATGTATATGACTCCGTATATTTAAAGCAACAGTCTTTTTTTCCTGCCCCCACTAAAAGCACAGAGTAAGTGAATGTTAACCTATTGTTGCAAGTCCTGTTCTCCTTTTTTTTTCTCGCCGTTTTTATCTGTGAAAAGCGAAGCACAGTCAAACAGCTCATTTCCCAGGGCCTGGCTGCACGGCTCCTCGGGGTGGGACCAGCAGTGTGAGAAGTCTATTGTAGTGCAGTAACAAGTCCTTTGTGTGACATTTTCCTTGGCGTTGACATTCAGGGGGGAATAGGAAGACAGGCCGGCGGACGCCACGTTCTCGGTGACATGTGAAGGGAAAGGGTATTAGGGATGGGGACCGAGGTATTTGAACGTGCGCGGGGAAGGACATTTGCGCGGTACGTGACAAGGACACGCCGCGGCGGAGCGGCTCTTTCATATTTCACTTCATAACATATGCTACACACCAGGTTGAATCTGTAGCCACCGATTTCCAAGATGTCCAACGGGCCAGTGGTGCCATGGTCTGAGGAGTTGGCTTACGTGTGTGTTGGGGAATAGAATTTTGATGATGTGTATGTAATATATATATATATATATATATATATGTGTTGTTGAACTGTTTCCTGCAACAAACACCTCACCAGTGAGTGTATCGTTAACGCGCCGGAATGATTAACAGGAATATGATGAATATGCTTTTTTTTTATGGCAGATGAATCAGAGGGAGCTGCAGGTGAAGAGCAGAGTGTGTGCCGTGGCCCTGACCGACTCGGCTCACAACATCTGGCTGCAGGAGACCAGCAAAGGCACGCAGGACTGGATGCAGCAGGTGAAGTAGCCGTAACACACACACACACACACACACACATTGAAAACAAAGAAAAGATGCTGCAAACTGTACAGAGGGGATTTTCCTGCACTCCCATCTCATCATGTAAATTCGCCCGGTGGTGAGCGGAGTGTGTGCCTCTCTCAGATTTCTCCCTTCACGACCCCGCTGACCTACACAGGTACCCCTGACCAACCGCTAGCCTTAGAAGTCATAGAGAACCATTGTTTGAATATTTTTTCTCTCTTGTTTCTTTTTTTTTTTTAGCGGCCCCCACTCTTTCTTCTTGGGTGCATGTCAATGAATAACCGAGACAGTTAACCCTCGCTGGCGCACGAGTGCGTGAGTGTATTTGTGTGTGTGTGTGGCCAGATATGCACGTGTGAGTGTGTTTATATGTGCTCGTGGGCAAGCATGTGAGATAGAGAACGCACGTGCACATGTGCGGTTGTGTTAGTTTCATTTTAGCACTTGCCCTTTCTGGTGTGACCTCTGCGCCATACGCAGCACCTGGGCTCACTCAGTATGCACATACAGATGAGGACCAGCCAGGACCAGAGCTGCTCGAGAGCCAGAGATGCAAATGTCATGCACACACACACACACACACACACACACTCACCGATGCACACACATGCACACACACGATACCTTTATTTGTATATCCTCTTTTATATCCCTTGCCTTTTGTTTTGCTGTTTCTGTCATCTCCCATTTCGCATTTCGTGTCTCTGGTTTGTGTGTTAAAGTGTGTGTCCCTCGTCCGTGAACATGTGTGTGTGTGTGTATTAGTTTGAGTGGTGGGGATTCAAGGTTGCACTGGCCCCCTTCTCCTTGTCTGGCATTTCTTCCTATTTTTGATCCATCCAAGGGATGTGAGGGACGGAGCATAATTGGAATGTTAAGTGATTTTCTATTTGTGATGATTACCCAGAACAATAAATTTGAAATAACCTTCTTTGTCCAGCAGGAGGAAGGGGACAGGCTGGGCATCATTCTCTCTCATAGTCATTAACCTGCCGTCCTTTTTTTGGGCTGAATTAGGAGAGGAGCTTACCTAATTAAAGGGATGTTTTTTGGAAAGGGACAATAGCACACCTACAGTTTGCTATGTCCTCCTTAATGACATTGAACTGTTTTTGTATCCAATCTATGTGTTATAACCTCTCACTGTTTATGGAGCCCTCTGTTTTCTTTTCTTTCTTTCAATTCATTGTTAATTAGCACTCCTTTTTTTTTTTTTTTTCGCTTGCAATTCCAAATATTATTTATACTTAATGTATTTCTCCCAGGGACCATTGGCTTCATTACGTTTATCATATGTTTAATCAACAACAAAAATGACATGGTTTAACAGATGTTGTTTTGACCTTTTAATGTCTCTGCTAGTTTAGCGTCAGATGAAGACAATTATTAATGATGTGTTCTGTAGATCATTGCCAAGTGGTGGGATATATATATTTTTTCAGACATGATAATATTGAAGGAGGAAAGCGAGCAAAAAAAAAATAACTTGTTTGTAATTCTGTTTGCTCACATTTAGTATTTTATCCCATTACTGCCTTCTGGGCATGGACGGCGGTGCAGTGCTAGTTAACAAGCCCCGGGTCAACACGAAGATTGAGGTGAATCCAAAAATCTAATCTGTCCTCGGCATTTACATTAGAAACCGATGCTGCGTGTGTGTGTGTGTGCAGTGGTTCCGCCGAAAGGTCAGAGTCCCTTTGTGCTCAGCCCAATATGCTAATTCCCATGGCTCCGGGTTTCTGTCATTTGGCTCGGTTGTCTGATGTTTGGCTTTGAATGATCACACAATCCACAATCTTCACTTGTTGGCGCAGTGCGAAACACACAAGCGAATACAGGCCACAGCAGTGGATGCATATACTGCTCCTTTGTATATATCATTAAGCCGTACACAGCTGGATTTTCATGCAAAGAACAGAAACACGTCCACACACATAGAAAGTGTAGCAGTCTAGCAGTGAACCCAAACAGTGCCATATATATGGGTGCCTATAAGAGTGGGTGCATGTGAGGTCGGGGGGAACCCCAGCGGCAAAATGCTCAGAGATTATTCCCACCCCCCAGGGTTCGAAAGGTCAGCCGGTCGGTAGGAACGGGAGCGGCGAGAACAGGTGAGCAAAAAGAAAAGGGAGATGGAATTCAGAGATCAACACCTGCTGGGCCAGGTTATATCGACCCAAAGGGGTCAGACGGGGGGCGACTGACGTCACCGCCGGGGAGAGATGAAACACAGAGCGAAGGTGAAGGAAAAGTGGACAGGGATGGGGAGGGGAACGGCGGAGGCAGAGATATAAAGACTCCCCCATTGACTGAGGCAGAAAAAGAAATAAAGTATGAGAAATGTTCAATTATTTAAATCCCGTTGACTGCCGCCCGAGAAAAGCTGCGAGCGGGGGAAAGAGCCACGGAAAAAGAAAAACAAAAAGACAGGTCGGATCGTGGACGGAGTGAATACAGATGGAGGAGAGGAGATGAAGAGATGTATGTGGAGATAGATGAGTAGCACGGTGAGGAGAAGTGAGTGAGGGAGAGAAATGCGAATGATGGTGTACAGCTGGCAGCCTGTCACAGTCTCCAAGGTGTCTCCTGTCACAGTGCTGGCCTGCTGTCACACTCTAGTGGCCTGCCCAGAGCACACACACACACACACACACACACACACACACACATGCACATACACACATACTGAGTACACTTTGGTCATGAATAAACCATCCTAATCCATAGAGATTATACAGCAACTGGAGGAGGTGGGAAAGACAGACACAGAGAGACTGAGCAAGAATTGATACTCAGGACTACTTTCTGAGAAGTTAGTTTGCTGGCTGTCATGTCATTTTACGGTTTAGGGGGACTTTTGTACGCTTAGCAGAGACTTTCTCTCATGGGATTTATGTGTTGATGAGACAGAGATACTGTTTCTTCATTGAATAGAACTAATTATATACAATTGTGATGTATACACACTACATATTTTGGTCTATGCCTTTGTGTGTGTGTGTCAAAAATAAGAAGAACATTTCATAACTTAATTAATCACTCACATGTGTCTGATTGTTTGTCAGATCAACCTCAGCTTTCAGATATAGTTTGCAAATGGCACAATGGTGTACTTTTTTTTTGGGGGGGGGATATTTCAACATCATTATTACCATTAAAAGCTAAAATCCCAAAGAAGTACATATCAGCAGCAGTCATTGCGTTATGGTTTTAAAGCTCCTCCTCAAGTTGCTTTCCGGCGCTTTCATTACAATTTATAACTCCCATTTCCTCGTAATGAATGTATTGTAACGTCTCTAAAAAACCACACGCTGAAACGTTAGCCTGTTTAGCTGCTACTTTATTCGTCACGATGACACACGTGACTGTGGGACGTAGCCGTCTTACTCTGTGACGTGTTCACAGACCCTCAGGACTCCTTTATTTATAAACACATATAACAGTGACATGTTCAGGTTGTTACACTCTAAAGGAAAAAGTACAAAGTAAAAGTTTTATCATAAGTCTGGTTTTAAGTTGCCTATTAAAACTGTTATAACAATTATAACTGTATTTGTATGTCTCTCCTTGCCTGTGTGTGTATGTGTGTGTGTGTCCAGTCTGACGTACAGAAGGCTGCAGGTGGCAGATCATACACAAACACCAAACCACACATATGTAGATATCATATGAGGCATGAAATCATTCTTCACAGGTAGAGACACCTGTTTGCTTTTTGCGCCTATTAACTCAGTGGCCTTAGCTTTAGCTCTTAGCCACAGCCTCTTACTCGCCCCTGTAGGAGGACCCTCTGGAACTTTGTGTCCGGGTAATATTGGCGATGAGCTTAAAGAGAAATATAACACATTTTGCAGCAGTTGCATGTGTGTGTGTGTGGATAAGTGTGTATATCCAGCGTTAAATCCAAACACACACACATGCACAGAGCAGCAGCAGTGGGTGGAGAGTCAAATCTGTTTACATGTTTGTTTCCCTGTCTGCCTTGAGCTCGCGGCACCACGGATCGGCGGGGACAAGCTGCTTGAAGTGATGGCGCTCTGCGTCAGGAGGCGGCCGATGTGACGCGCCGTCCTTTTGTCACGTCGCCCTCCTCTAATCCCGGCCAGCAGGCCCTGCCTTTATGTGACTGCTGCTATGTGCGGTCTCCCACAGCACTGGGGCGGTGTGTGTGTGTGTGTGTGTGTCTGTGCGTGCACATTTATGCAAGAGTTTGCGTGCACATGTGTGCTGTTGCCTTGACAAATCTATTCAAACCCCGACCTCCCTGCCTCCATTGGTGGCAATGGGTAGAGGTGAAGGGGGGTGGGGGGTGGGGGGCCCTTTGAAAGGCTCCCCTCCTTCCCCAGCCGCCTTCAGCCCACTGCTCCACAGCCCAGCTGACATCTTCCTCCAGACAGACTGAATGAATTAACAGAGATACAATGAGACACTTGATGTAGCAGTCAAGGAGCCCCACTGCTTCTGTACGAGCCGCGGCTCCGACTCACATCTAGGGCAAAGCAAAAGGATCTAAAAATACACAATATGCTACTGTTTACTAGGATGACTTGTCATCTTACCCCAACGCTAAACCCCCTCTTCCCCCATCACTCTGTTCCTCCTTTTTTCCCTCCAACCTCTTTGACTCTTCCTATGCTAACACCCCACCACCCCCTCCTTCGACTGCTAGCACTTCTGATTGACAATCCGGATTCCCCTTCGTGCTTAAGTTTATTTTTTATTTCCCCTCTGATTGGACGGGGAAACGGTTTCGCACGTGAAGCTGAGCTTTATTTGAATAACCAGCCGTTGCAGACGTGCACGTTTCATCGTGCATTTTGTGTGTGTCGCTTGTTGACATTTTGCTCGAGGATTTGCGTGCGCGGGACAGATGTTTCATCATAACCATCTGTCGCAGGGAGACAAAAGAAGATGCCGTACATGTCAGGCGGACAGTATCAGCAGCGTTTGTAGACAAAAAAAGAAAAAAAGCGACAACCAAGCGGGCCTCAATCAGGCATCAGCTGTGTTTTCTGTGCCTATTCATATTCATTCAACAGGGTTTTTGCATGTATGTCATGTATGTCCGCTCTCCCGGGGCCTCGAGAGTCAAAAACTGAGGGCGAAAAATGTGAAAGCACACGTTTGTGTTTGAGTGTTTTGAGTGCGGCGGGCTCGCGACGCTATACCCATCTTTATTGTAGACCCCCCGCCGTGCAGCCACTGACCCACACGCAGAAGCATGCACAACACTGTAATGGCTGTCAGGGGGCCAGGGTGAAAGTAAACAAGGGCAGATAAGCGGTGATTCAGAAGGACGCCGGCTGCACATTCTAATCTCTTTACATTTTCTCTTTCTTCTATTGAACTTTTATCTTATCTGGGGGGGAACGTCTCCTCTCCGAGCATTCCTTCTCCGCCGCCTCCCCTCGTTCCCTCTCTCCCCCTGCTCTCTTGTTTTTGTACCAGGCCTCACAAGCCACAGCATACCAATCCACACTGCACGGTCAAACAAGGAAAAGCACGCTTTGATATGTTGACCCAGAGAATAAAAACTCAAAACATGGGAAAAGTGAGTTTGGTCTTTTTTTTGTCTGGCATCGGTACAGCTGATTAAAGATGGATGTCGACTATATATGATTTAACCCACTAGGTAGAAATAGAGAACACACACCAAAAGTCTGATGGAAGATCAAGACAGAAAAAAACACAGATAAAGAGGTCTTCTCCTTTTTCTGACAGTAGAGTTGTTAACCACAGGGGGGTGGGTTGAGAGGACTGGAGGTGTTTGCAGGGGGTTATGGGTCAGCAAGCCGGGCAGACACCTTCCCCCAAGACACCCGATGATCCACCGAGGTAGAAGGCCTCAGCTCTACCACCACAAACACACGCCAAGCTGTCTGAGCAACATGTCACAGAGCTTTTAATTGCTTGTTCCTGTCTTTCTTTCTCTCCCTCTCTTTATCTTTGTCTCCCCCCCACACACTCAGCCCCCTATCACACACACACACACCTCTTTCTGACTATAGTCTCTCCCATTGTCTTCTACACCTATCCCCCTCTATTCCTTGTCAGTGAGACTCTTCCCCCACTTCCGCCTCCCCCCCTCCTCACGAATGGTGAACGTATTGCGTCACTTCCTGTTTCTCGAAGCTCGCGTCGTGTGCAGCGGCGTCTCTGTGTCGCTGCCGAGGTTTTGCTCTTTCGCTCTAATTTCCAATAAACTAATTTATTATTTCCATAGCTAATCTATTTTTATGTACGCCTGCGTCATTCAGGCACCCCCCATTGTCTTCTACCTTTAGTGTTTACTTCGCAAATTTCCAGGTCGCTAGTTATTTGACTCAGCTAACCTAGCTTGCTCAGCTAACCTAGCTAGTATAGCTAACCTAGCTTGCTCAGCTAACTTAGCTACAATGGCTTCTCTCGCTCTCTCCCCTTCCACTACTTTTTCATGCTCAGGGTGTCGAATGTTTAGTTACCCGCCTCCCTTAATTGGCGTTAACGGTACATGTATTAAGTGTAATGTTATGCTTGACTTGGAGGCGAAGCTTCGTGAGGTAGAAGCTCGTCTCCGTATGATAGATGTCTTACGCTAGTGTAGCTAGCTTGGTCCCTAGTCTCCCCGGACTACCCTAGCATAACTCGTAGCTCCTCGGCAGTAACCACCGCGGAGCGAATTATGAGCCCGGGTCAAGCTAACGCCAGCTTAGCCTCTAGCTTTGCCGCTAGCTCCTCGGCAGTAACCACCGCGGAGCGAATTAGCCCGGGTCGAGCTAACGCTAGCTTAGCCGCTAGCTCCACGGAAATATTCGAGCAGCCGGAAAAAGCAGCGCGACCGGGTAAGTGTTTAAAGCGGAAATATACGTGTTAAACGGAAGCCATCAGGTACCGATACTGTTCACGTATCGAACAAATTTCTCCCAATCAGCGAAATACCCGCTGAGAAACAAAATCTGGTAATTAGCAGCTATATAGTATAGCTATATACGTGAAGCTAGCGACGCCACGATGCACAGTTAGCCGCTTCCCAGGGCCAGAGCAGGCGACATCGAGTCAAATCTGAAGCTGTTAGCTAGAACTAAGCACAGATATGATACAATCATCATTCTCGCCGGCGGTAACGACGCCGGTGTACGCCAATCGGAGGATACTAAGATTAACGTGGAGTTGGTATGTTTCTGTGCAAAAACAATGTCAGACACTGTAATTTTCTGTAGCCGCATGAGGTTGTCTAGTTGGTGCCATTGAGTATTGTGTGTGAAAATCACTTTTTTTTTATAGAAACTTCAAATCGCTATTGATGGCTATCTGCTCTCATGAGTTTGATCAATCCCCCTTTTTTATCTCTTTACAGCACTGTTGTAACTGGGTATCAAGTCCAGAGCCCCTGGACACACCGCTGGATCCGATGCTGCCGGACTGCCCCCGGGTCTCTGCAGGTATGAGATCTACACATCAACAATGATCACATTATAACTCTATATTTTTTGCAGCTAAATCATGACCGCTTTAAGTTTTCAAATACAATTTTTAAGGTGTTAGTCACAAAGTACGGCCATGCTTTTGTTGCTTAAAATTGTCTTGCAGATATGTAGCTATACCAATTATTTGTTCAACCCTCAAAAGGAAAAGTAGCCTAAAATATCTAGGCTACTTGATATAATATCTAATTGCTATGATTTTCACTGAAATTGTGATTGCTGTGGGATTTGTGATATTACATAATTATTCTCATTTTCACAAGGAAAAACACATTGCAATTGTTGTGGTGTAATTATTGCAGGGAGTTAAAATATTGTTTGACCATTTTACGGTTTCGATTAAAATTATTCAACTCTATATGGTGCTCTATATATAGTGTATATGGCTTATAGTGGGGCAGATTAATAAGGTTCAGTCACAGTGCAGTGTGTGTGTGTGTGTGTGTGTGTGTGTGTGTGTGTGTGTGTGTGTATAACATGGCTGTTGGTAGGAGGTCCCAGCACAGCCGATTGAGAAAGATCATTGTAAGAGAAACTGAAGCAGGGGCAGATTATCTTTAAAACACAAATGCACACAGAAACAACGGCTCTCACACACACTACAGAAATGTGCCGTTTGATTTGGTTTCTGTTTCCATGTCCTGTATCGCACCCTCTCTCTCTCTTTCTTTTTCATCATCTGCTCCGTCTCCTATATTCATTAATCCTCTCCTGTGGTGTTTGGCTTCCTGTCCCTGTGCCCTCTCTGTGGTCGACTGGCCTTGATGATGTCACGGCCATCATGAGAATGTGTCCTTAATGTAGGATTAGGAATGAAAGCTGTAATCCTCAACATGACCGTTGATATGATGATTGATAGATGATGATTGCAACGTTGTTCGAACGACGCACATGCAAGCATGCACACGTACACACACACACACATAGAAAACACAAGTCGAGCCTAGGGATCTTTAAATTAGAAAAGGAATATGTCTGTCGTGTTACGCTGTACTTCTGCTTCGTGTGTAAACTGCTTCCACCCTCACATCCTATCATTTCATCACACATCATTCCGGTGACACCGTGTTTTATTGTCTCCATAGCCCCTCGGTGACATCATGGTGAATGTATAGGTCATCTTACACATGCTCCACATGTCAGTGAATATATATCTAACAGCGCTATCTCTCCTCGGCCACTAAATCACCATGTTCCACATGGAGCTGTGTGGGTGGGTGGCCTCGCATCTATGGTGAATCAGCTCCTTGAAATGTCAGCAAGCCTTCAATACAAAACCCATACAGTATTTCATGTTCAAATGTCAGGTTTTTTTTTTTACCTCGATGTTCTATATCTTCTCATGGGCTACCGTCAGTCAAAAGACGGCAACCTTTGAACCATGATATCGAGGCCTATACTTTACTTGGCCACATACCTGAGTCCTGACGCAGAAGCGTTTGACATAGCAAGTCTGTGCACTCTTGACATGTGTTCTATTGACTTTAGCTGCTTTTAACCAAGCTGAAAAGATGTGTCTCTGGCCTGTTAACAGAGCTGCCAGCTCAGCTTGTCTCTGGTCTTTTTGGTGGCGGCTCCTGGTGTCAAAGGTTGCCTCGGTCATCTTTGTGTCCTTGGCAGCGCGGCAGGTTTCACAGGCGGCGGCCTTTGTGACGGCAGTCACAGCGGAACGACGGGGGGGCAGCAGGGTCGAGGAGAGGCTGAGGGAAAGCTGTCAGGGCGGCGCAGCCCCGGCGCTTCAATCAACGCACATTCAACTCCCAGCAGTCACCTTTTCGCCCAGCGTGACCGCTCTCGGGTCATGGCTAGGTTGCTATGGAAAGAGTGTGTGTGTGTGTGGGTGTGGGTAGTCAGGCTGACCACGAACCCTAGATCTCCTCGCACATATGTAGACACACACATACCAGATAGATCCAGGCCTGAGGCTACATAGCTGCTGTAGAGGATGTCATGTGATCAGACACACGGGCGCTAAGATGTCTAACAAAGTATCTGACCACCGGGACGGGTCAAACAGGGAAAACGTGTTGAAGGACAAGTCGTATCTCGTTTCTGTCCTTGAATCTCCTCCTTTTCCTTGCCCAGTTTCTGATGTTGTCTATACATCTACCCTCTACCTGGTCTTCCTGTGATGATGTGGTGATTGTGTGTGTTTTTGTGTGCATGCTGGTAGGTTCTTGGCAGGAGGAGGCAGAGCTTGTCTGTTATTCTTAATCATCTGTGAAGTAACGCCGGCATGGCACGTTGACAGGGCTGGAAGTGCCCGGAGAGGGATCCAGCATAACATAACAAATAGCGGGGGTGTATGCTCACATCTCCCTTTTTTTTTTTTGTTTAAAATGTGATAAAACTTGAACTCAATCCTCCCGTATTCAACTGGCTATCCTCCCTTTATTTTTTTTTGACTCAATCTTTCTTCCTTTCAGTTGTTTCGTTTTTTTTTCTGTCTTCCAAAAGGAATTTGTTCCCTCCGAGAAGGTCATTGCTCCGGCGTTTGGCAGTGGCCTAGCACACCAGCGGGATCTTATCACATAGGGGCATGCCGATCGCTAAATATGCAGATAAAGTAGAACCAACCTCCTGCTGGAAACACTCCCTTTTTGTACGTGGTGGAGGAGTGAGAAACCGAGGCCGATGAAGGGATAAGTTGGGGGGGTCGGGTGGCGTTGCTGAGTGCTTGTAATCATTACAAAGCTTTGCTGTCATTTAGATGCCGAGGGATGGATAAATTCCAGATGAATGGAAGTGAGAGAATGAAGGTGACTATAGATGGATGGGATTAAAGAGAGGGAAAAGTCACATACAGTGTTTCTCTTGTACAGGCTCCTCTTTTATTTTTGCTTAGTTTATTGACTTTTTTTGGATCGGTCATTTGATCAGCATAGATGTCATTTCAAATGGGAAAACCCCTTTATACCAGCTGAAGGCACACACACGTACACACACGCACATACAGCTTCCTGTTGGGTGATTACTCATTGTCCAAGCTGATTATTAATTACAAAGGGAGAGCTCTCTGAAGGTAAACACTGATTAATAGCTAACAAAAGTAAGTTAATGTCTTACCTGTACTTTAATTACCAGCCGTGTTCTGTTACAAGCATCCCTACATAAGGCAGTAATTAACCTTAATGGACTGCAGAAAGACACTCACTTTCATTTTCTTTCACAACATAAATACACCACTGTGTGTATTTTTTGATGCGCCCATCTCTTCCTCGCTTTCCCGACATGGTTTTCCATAATTAAAAAGCCATTTCTTCTTGATTTCTGTGTCTTGTATGGACATGGTAAAGGGTTAGGCTGGAAAAGTGATGCAATATTGTCATAGAAAAGAGAAATTATTCCTGCGCAATGACACGCGAGGTCACTCCGTCTTTCATCCTTACCTAAGGCTTATACGTCTGTGGCTCTGTTATTAATGCAGAAAGATACCACAGAGACACAAAAGCACTTTTACAACACACACACACACACAGCGGCAACATCCATGGTCTTATTGCGATGTTCTCTCCTGTAGGTTTGAATAGTGTCTAGTCTAGACTCTTACCCTCACCTCCCTGATCTACGCACTGCTGACCGTGAAAAAGCTCTATATGTCAGCACCCCTTAACCAAACACACACACACACACACACACTGTCTGATTGATGTTTGTGTGATGATTCGCTCCGAGAGGAAACTCAGACTCACTCAAATTAACCTTGCCCCCCCTTGTAACTTGCTGTTTTTTCAGCTTGGTAACATGGAAGTCCGTTGCCTCAATGGAAGATCACATGAAAAGTGTGTGTGTGTGTGTCTGTGTTTGCGTCTGTGTGTGTTTTAGTGTTTTCCTAGCCCCGACCGGCACACGTCGCTCTAATGCAGCAGGAAATAGACAGGTAAACTCTGGTGAACCGGACCCTGACCTTTGACCTGGATTCACTGCAGTTTGCTCAGCCTATTGTCCAGGTCACACACGTCTGGAACCATAGCATAATAATGTCGGAAATGCTGACAACAAGGAATATCCATGCCCAGGCTTGAAGTGTCAGTTGGGAATATGTAATAAAATGCAGATTTTAATCAAACAATAATTCGGATTGATGATATATATTATTTACACATAGATATAAATTAAAATCACACATCACATGTTGAAAGTCTTCTTCGCAACGTGATGGTGCAAATATGTCAAACCCTAAGGAACATCAGTACATGTAAAAACATTGAAATAAAAATGTTTAAAGAAGAACTGAGGCACTTTTGTGAAAATCAGATTTTTTTTTTTAACTTTCAGCTGCCACGCCTGGAGTGATACACTGGCTCATTATCAACACTCGGCTATATGAGAGATAAACAGGGAATATAAGCAAAGGAGCGTGTCGACTGTACAGAATATCTTTCCACTGAATGTTGTTTTTTATTTGTATGGATTGTCTGGAATCTGATTTGGAATCGTTAAATCGCGCAGGTGTAGATGAGGTCATTTTAGGGCACGACAGCTGGAAGAAAAAAGAAGAAACCTGACGGGTTTCTAACGTGAAATGCTGAATAAATGCGATTCTCTAGGAACGCAGTAAAACATGTTTGGACACATATTCCATCCTAAACAAAGACAATATTTTTAGTTAAGTCCAAGAAATGCAAACTTCTTCAGAAGAATATGTATGCAATGTAATTTGTGTTTCACCCTTTAGCTACCCTCCTCTCTTCCTCTCAAGAATATATATATATATATTTTGCCAAATTGTGCTTTACATAACCATTATGCCTAAATGTGACTTAAGTGCAACCTTTTCCCCCAGTGACGGGTCATTCTGTTCCATCATGTTCTGTCTTTCTACCAGGGACGTTCCCTTTGAATCAAAGGCCTGACTGCTTTAAAGTCAATTCTTTGATACGATTCTGGAGGACCATCCCTTTTTTATCGATCAAGTCCGGCTCTTCTCTTTTTTGTCTGACTTGTATCTTCCCGCTCCAGATCAGAATCATCAAAGATATGCCAACGCTAGTCGATAGACAAGGCCCCTCGCTCCAGCTCCGAGATGAGGGTGTTGCCGTTTGTTTGTCTTTACGGGCAAACAGGAGGAAATGAAGTTAATCAATATGTCAAGCTAATAATTGTACAAGCTTGTCAAAGTTAAACACTGCGATTCCTCAGTAGTGATGTGAGTAAGGGGAAAAGTTTAAAGTTTTGTAATAGTTTGTCTTCAGGACGGGTTTGCTTTTTATAAAGGTTGCTTATTAATAATAATGCAATGGAATTTAAATTAGTAGCTGTATTATAAATGTATTATTTTAATCCGTTATTACCATCATACAGCAGCTGGCTTATTTGAGACATTCCTTCCAGAGCAGAATTAATGCAACGCAACAAAACAATATAAATCAATCGATGATTTCATTGATTGATGATCATGCGTAAGTTTTGTCCAAGTGAAGGACAGAGAACAACAGACCAGACTGTGAACTCCCCTTTTCCCTTAACTTTTTTGATTATTTATATTATTTACTTGTATTTTATGGGAGCTGGTTGCTCAGCAACAAAGAATTAAAATCAATGGCTTTGCAGCTTTTTTATTATATATATTTTTTTTATCGCTCAACATGGTAAACCGTTGTTCAGTGTAGGAAGAAAAGAATGAAATAACATTTTGTAATGGTATGTAAATGAAGTTTTCTTGGAGCTATCA
Organism: Eupleurogrammus muticus; assembly: GCA_036785175.1. Taxonomy (NCBI): domain Eukaryota; kingdom Metazoa; phylum Chordata; class Actinopteri; order Scombriformes; family Trichiuridae; genus Eupleurogrammus; species Eupleurogrammus muticus. Next base: position 25,298,061 of record JAYKQN010000005.1, read on the forward strand.
TTTGAGCCACACTTCACATAGCTTTGTTAAATTGGTTCAGTTATTTGCATGAAAAAAATGTCAAAGCGAATGTTAATAAACTCAAACATGTTTTTTTATGTTGGCTATGGAGTATACTTTAACTTGCCATAGATATTAAGAATATGTAGTTTATGTTATCCGTATGAGTGTTGCTGACAGGATGTAGAGTGAGATTTTTTATTTTTTTAAATCACAACTCCTATACAGAGATTGCTATTGCTTTAACAGTTTATTCCATTGTGATTATGCTAACGAGAAGCCTGTCTGGAAAGCCCAGTCTGTGGTCTTCAGTTCACCCCTGCATTAGGTAAACTCTATCCAGGAGGCATTTTATCCTCTCCTCCTTTCCTCGTACTCTACCCATCATCCCAGGGAAAAGGAGAAAAAAGGGAGAGACAAAAAAGGGAAAGAGCCTGGCATGCATAAATGGAAGTTCAACAAGGTTCAATGAAACACTTATACAATTTGCTGCAATATAGTGGGGTGTTATAATCTCATTATCATCTTAGTGCCAGATTTGCCCATGAGGGCTGTTCCGTATTCACTCTTATTAGCTCCTCAGATTTGGCCATTTGTCCTTCTGCTACCAGCCTCGCAGCCAATCACTGGGACAGAACCTCTAATAAATACCCCCCTCCTTCTTTTTTATCTCTTATTTTTTTTCCTCTTGCCATACCTCCTACTGCTTTATGTTTTTCTTTTTAAACTTACTTTTGCCATGGGGCGAACACAAAGCTTTTTTTTTTTTTTTTACTCAACAATTCATTAATAAATGTATTTTTTTTTTCTTTTGTTGAAGTTTTGCTGTAAACACATCTAAGTGTACAGTACTTGACTTGAAAGCTTTTACTTATATGTGAGTGGAGGATATACTTTCTCACCGTTAGGGGGGAAAAAAAGAGGATTGTTGGAACATTTGTGAAATTGATATAACTTTATGTATTCAGAACTTTATGACAACTTATTGATGTTACAGTCTGCAAGAATTTTCAGATGCACGGAGATAATACAGGGTGACATAAATTAAAAATGTATCTTTGAAGGCTCCTTGCTCTCTGAGAGCCGAGGGTCAGATGGGGGAGCTAATGTACAGGGTACAGTAGAGCAGGCCGCAGACTGCTCTTGAATCCCCAAGCCTCTTAGCTGCTGTGGGTAGTGTCCATCCCTGGTCACTTGGAGGGCATCACCAGATTAGTGCTTCACGGACATGGATCTCATTTGCCCATATGGCCTCTTCTCATTGAGTTGATATAGGCTCTAATCCGCCCAGCCTTTACCCCTGACCTCGACATGTGGCAAACTACTTAGGAAAAAGTACAGACAAACCGTGCATATACCACATTAGATAGCTGTGGCACCAACAGGTCAAGTGTAAAGATGAGGATGGAAAATGACAGCCGGTGTGTTCTTGAGCATCAGTGATCGTGAAGGATTCTCTCGACTTTTTTCTTTTTTTCCCCCAATTTGCCTTGTGGAATACTCCAAAAAAAAAAAAAAAAAAAGCAGGAAACGCATAATAACGTACTGGGTTCTTCTGGCTGTAGCCTGGTTTTAGGTGCAATCCCTGGGGTGGAATTAATCCAATAAGCCCCAGTGGGGCACAGCAAATCCTAACCACTGCTAGCATTATAACAATCACCTTCATCCCATAGTCTCCCAGTATCGCCGTGCCCTCATTAACGAGGCAGAAGCTGCCACCCAACAAGTGTCGCGTTGATGTTATCCGTGCAGCAACACCCCTCCGATGATACTTATCACTATTATTGACATTGACCTTGTTTGTGGGAAGATAAATGTATAGTCAAGGGAAAAAGGAACCCCCTATACTTTAATATTGCAGCTATTGCTCCCCATTGGTGAAGATTTCGCTTTTAATTTCATTTAAATTCCATTAAATCGTGCAAACATTGTGACATTCTTAATCCTATTTCGTTCAAGATATTGTGAACGTTTTGGTTGTGGATGTGGTATTCCTCACATGTGCCACCACCAGGTGAACTTGGTTGATGGGATAAAGTAGATTAGGGCAGGTAGAGGTTAATCTATTGAGTAATCATAGGAGAGTGTCACCATAAAATCCATGCTGCTCAAAAAAAAAAAAAAAAAAGAAAACCTTGCTGCACAGCAATTTTATTCAAGCTGAAGAACATGAATACGACTAACTAAAGGAAATGTAAGACACCAACAAATACAGCTTTACAGTCATATTTAGCAAGAATTTGGAATTCATTGACTGTGACTCCACTCATAAAATTCAATTTAACACATTTTTAATATTAAACTAACATCCTATTAATATTATTATTATTATTTTATGGTTAATAATAATATAAACCTTGGTCAGTTAAAGTTAAACGTGAACTTGAAAATACTAAATTTGTTTAAAAAAAATGTAGAGTTGGAAATACTATAGGCTAGTGGCTCACGGCAACATCTAAATTTGTACAGTGAAGCAAACCCAGCACAATTGCATTGTAATACAAAGGAAGGAGAATGCATGCATGAAAAAAAGTATTGTCTTTGGTTCTACTGCTCTTTCCTTTATTTAAGAGTCCACCAACATCATAGGGTGGCTATGCTAAATCGTTGAATTAGCCTAATTTACCTACAGTGAAGAACCATTTGTAAATGACTCTAAATACAGATGTGCTGATTATGTTGCAGTGCAAACAGATTATTTTTGTTCCTAATTTTTAATTTAATTTTACAATCATTGCTCCCAGAAGTGCGTATTAAGTGTAATTAGGTAGTCTACTAGTTGTACCAATCTTACATGTGGTCTTTTGAGCTTGTTATACATTCCTTTTTTTTTTTTTTTAAAGGAGACTGTTATGTGTTATTGTTATGGGTTCATGAGGCCAATTCATAAGGTTTAGCTACTAATTAATACACACACACACACACACACACACACACACACACACACACACAAACATACTTTATGCCCAGCTGCTCTGAAGAACGCCTGCTGTGATCCAACATCTGGAAAAGCCAGTCAATTTAATATGTCAGTGAGAGCAAATGGGTTCTATTTTCTTCTTCGTCTGTTGTTAAAAGTCAGTGGTCCCGCGTAGTTGAACCTTTTTGATATATTGTGGCAACAATTGTACCCGGTCTCTTCTCTTTCCTCACAATTAGGTTATAATTAAATGCACAGTTAATATGATTGTTATGAAATAAAAAAGAACAAACATGGAAGCTGTGAGAATATACTTAGAATGCACATAATTGCCGAAGAGATGATTAGAAAATGAAGAGGGGAAGAAAAAAAAAATCATCCTTGAAAGTCCTTGAGTCATAATCAGCCTCAAATTAGAATGTTTATTTGTCTTTTTTTTTTTGCTGAGAAAAGGAAATTACGTCTTATTTATATAATTATGTAAACGAGAGTAATGGTTGATTCAAAAACTCGCAATGTTTTGGATAATCAGTGGTGACCTTGGATCCTCCCCTGTGCTTCATGTTGACAGATCAGAACTTTATTAACCATCTTCAGGACAGGAGACAAACCACCTGTGAAACCGATGTGTACTTGTATTAGAGAAATCTGGCAATTAGAGAGATGATTTTTTTTTTTTTTGCTTCCCCCCCCCCACTGAAAGCACCGAGGAGTAAAAAGGGATAATAAACACAGTGTGTTTGTGGCCTAGCGAGCAGCAATTATAAAGTGTTTGGAGAGTTGTTGTGCTTATTGTGCCTGAAAGTAATGAGATAGGCTGCGCTGATCTCTCGCTGATGCTATGGCTCTTAATCCTCAGCCCTCTTTTCCTGCTTCTCTTGTTTATCCACCAACATCCTCTGACCGTTTGCTGGCCTGTCACTGTTCTGGGCAGCGCGGGCTGATCTTTGAACCCTGTGTCAGCTGACTTTTCAGCACTAATAATAGTCAGCCGACTGAGTCTAAGCAATGGGGTAATAAATGTCATAATGCGCAGTTTATTATGCGTTCCACTGTGTGCAAATAAGTGGATTTGTTTTTATCACTGAACCAAACTCCCCTGTAAGCCATTGCCTCGATGTTTAAACGTTCCAATTTCTGTCTCAAATATCCAAGTCATCTGAATTTGTCCTAAGTGGTCTGATATGGGGAAATTAATTTCTGGTTGTTGTTATACGATGTGCGTATATCAGCCCCACCAGGCTCCTCTTTTGTCTGATTTTGATGATCTAAATGACTAAATTTTTATTTTTTATTTTTGTGTACTTCATCAAACACCATCTAAATAGGCTTAAGACATAAAAATAAATAGACTGGTGCTCTAAACTAAATTGCACTTACATCTATTATTACCTATTACTTAATAAGTACATAAGTGTGGTTATGCCGTGTAGTCTGCGAAAATGTAGTGCAAGGGAGGCATCTACAGAGATGATACTGCTGTAAATGTCACAGGGGAAAAAATACTTTTACACAAAAAAAACACAATAAAACGCAATGCTTGTTTTGATCGGCTGTCAAGTGTCAGGGCTCAGATGGTTGTTTTTTTGTCTTTAAAACTGTCTTTACTGGAGTGGCTGCAGGGCGTGGAGAAAAGATGGTTTTGTGAATGATAGGCATCGCAATATGCGGCACTGCAAAAATAGGCAATATATTGCCGATTATGCAGGAATTCATGCAATTGTAAAATCGCGATAAACTGGAGGGACTAGGATATATTGTAAATTTCTAAAGATGTTTTGGCTCTTCATTTCTGATTATATCTTTGTAGTCTGTTTCTGTCCATCCTGTTTCTTTCTTCAACTTCCCAGAGGCCCTCTCACCGTGCCATTTGTGACAGGTCATGTTGAGCGATGTTGGTCGTATGGTGGGAGCGTCTTTAATGCTCTGCTGATGATTTGTGTCCATTGCATTCCTGCGCATACACATAGCGAACCTACACTCCTGTGTACATCCCCCCCCAAGAAGAAGAAGAATGCCGTGTGTACGGGCGCGTTATCTGGGTGACCTAGAGACAGACGTGTTATCACCTCTGTGAGCCTCTCAGGGCTAAACTACAGAGCCAGCGGAAAAACACCACTCCTGCCTTCACCCCCCCCTCGCCTTTACATCTGTGTGCTGGTCAGCCACAATGTCCGTCAACTGCAGGACTCGCCTCCTATCTAATCAACATGGACAGGCCACTTGTCCAACACACACACACACACACACACAAGCTGCCTGTATGCTCACAGCTTCACATGTGCACAGACATGCTCAGAGATAGCGCTACACATGTAGACACACTCAGTGATACACGGTCCACACATGCATACACCCACACGCTGATAATCACAGGCAAATTTACATTGATCCGGGGCCTGCTCTGTGTTTCCCAGATATGACCAGCTGTTACCGTGAGATTTGGGAGCGGCCCAGAGGGCAGGCAACCGGGGTCTCCAAGACCCAAGTGGTAGACATGCAGATCGGGTAATGGACAGTCAGGCGGGCCTCGGGACATGGAGGAATTAAATCGAGCCTCTTAACCGAGTCGCCTTCCCCGTCCTTAAACCCATCTTATTGTACCGTGGCTCTGTCATCACTCCCGAACACCTCCACCGCCCCGCTTGGCCCTTTTGTTTCGGATTCTAAAAGCCACAAAGGAGATGTGTGTCTTATACCACTGAGATGCGAAAAAGGGTGGGGTCTGTATTCTGACACGCAAATTCCAAATCCATCTTTGGAGACATTTTAATCCCCTTTTGTTTGGCTTATGAAATGCTTTTTTTTCTCCTCTCGGAGTGCATGCCAGCTGACCCTGTGATGTTACATAGTGCAGCGCCGCTTCGCCTCCAAACCTTGCCCTCTGAACAACATGTGGCCAGATAACAAAACCCTAAACAAAAGAGTTAGATTGCCAGGAGCAGAGTGGAAGCTCGGGGGCTTGCACTTTGTGTTTGAAACACTTCACGAGCGCTAAGTGAGGTTGGCACCAGCTGTTGGAGCGGAGTCTAGGAGAACTGGAGGGAAGTGAATTGCGTTTGGCACCAGGCGGCTATCAGGCAGTAATTAGTATAGCTAACATCCTAGATGAAGGAGTCAAGTCTAGGTCAGGGTAAAAAACTTCAAGGGTCTTAACGGGTTAGGGTTGGAGGCCAAGCCGTGCCCCCTCCACTGCCTGAATATAAGCTCATGCCGTGCCTGCTCAGATTTGCTGAAATCTGTATTGCCCTTTGACCTCGAGGTGTCGCAGCCAGTCACATGTCAGACTGGCTCCTGTGGGCCGCGTTGGGGATGTGTTCGTGTTGGACGGTCTGGGTAGTCGCTGCTCAGGGCCCAACTCGGGAGATTTAGTCTTACACTCGATGAGGCTTTTGACATAGATGTTACCCTACAGCTTAAACCCATGCTTGGCATTCCTCTCCCGCTCTGGCCCCGGGATCAACCTTTTTCTGTCACACAGACAAGCCCTTGAACCAATCAACAGAAGAAAAAAAATGCACGCATGTGTGGATGAATAGATTGATGAGAGAGAAATGAATTGTTTGGTACTACAAGTCCAGAAATCATGCCATAATCTTCTTTTTTATATATATATATGCCGAGGTTGGTGTGAATCATCTGAGTGTGTGTGTGTATGGATGGTTGTGGAGGTCACTGCATTCATTCCTGGTTTCTTAAAAGATCTCTAATCCTCTAATGCAACATAATCTCTTTTAATACATTCAATGTTAGTCGACAATCACATGATAATAAAGTGATATGAAAAATGTTTCTTTCAATTGACAGGACACACTGGGGATTTAACCCGAGGGGTTTAACGTAGTTGACACTCGGTATTTGCTGTGTTGACCATGTCATAAGGTTTATGTCTGATGTTGGCCTACACCCTTCTCACAGCGGGGGGCAATCTCTCTCCCTGTTGGAAACATAAAAACAGATCCACATACTTCAGTTTATCTTAAAATACAATTTCATAAGGACATAAGACTATCATTTTGTCCATTTATTATAAAAACAACATTGATAGATGTGATCTTTAAATTGGAAATCCACAGTATACATGTTTATGTATATCACACATCTTTTAATTTCCATATTTCTCTGTATAATGTTTCTCTGAGAAATTAGGATAAATAAGGTTCTACTGAGGGGAAAAAAAGAAGAAAAAAAAAGGCTTGAACTTTATGAACTTTGGTGCAATTCATTTATCCCGGGTGCTATTTGTGATGCTTTTCATCTCTCGAATCATGGCCTAGTTTTTGTATCTTGTTTTTAGAAAACAGGAGCTAAGCTATGGTGCACAAACCAGACAGCCATTAGATCGCTGCACTGTAGGTCTGACCCCTGACCAGCTAAGCCTCTTCCTCCCCCCCCCCCCCCCCCCCCCTCCCTCCGGTAAACCCCCTGATCCCAGCCCACCCGACACCTGCCCTCCCCATGCCCTGCCCCATAACCGTCCCCTCTTGGAAATGATATTATAGTGTTTGGATCATCCTCCTTGTCTTCCTCCATACTGTAATCCTATTTGCTCTGTCATGTGTTGGTGTTCACAGATGGTGTGTGTGCGCGTATATCCGTGTGTGTGCATGTGTGTGTGTGTGTGTGTGTGTCTGTGTGGAGGTGGTATGACACCCAGCTCACTCACAGCTGTTTGGAGCTCACTGGCCCCATTGTCTCTCCCACACATCCCAGGGAGGGTGGTCCTACACAAACACACACACACACACATTGCTATAACCAACCATTCACCCATAGAGGTGTTGAAATATGAATGATTACAATATTTTGGGTAACGTGGCTGGTTAGAACTTCTAAAGTTCATACATCCGCTCCCCCCTCTACCCTCCACCCTCCACCCCCCTTAGTGGTCTTCCTACATCCTACCATCCCTGTGCTTGGCTGTAATGAAAATGTTAAGCTGAACGACTGAATGAGAGCAAAAAGGGGAAGGGTGTTTGGGGGGTTTTTGGAGGCTTGGGGGGGGTAGGCGGTGAGTTCCCACTCATTGTTGAATCTCAGGCAGAAAGAGAGAGTAAGAGAGCACGCAGCAGGGCGGGGCGGGGGGGGGGGCGTTCTTGGCAGCGCTCCAGCAGTTGGCGTCTCGGCGTCCACGTTTAGTTCCAGCTGAGTGCCCACAGTGGGCATGGCGGCGCTGCCTTCGCTCTGACCTCTGGACCGAGGGCCACCGCTCGCCTGTTTCCACCACCCCTTTTCATTTATCCCTTTCTTGTCCTCCTGCAACCCCCCCACCCCCACCCCCTTTGTACTTCGGAAATGGCTTCATAACGAGGCAAAAGAGAGATGTTTCTGAAATTGATTTGTCAAAGTAAACGGGCCACATTTGTGATCAGACAACTGGTTATTTTATTTTTCCTTTTTTTAATTGAATTCAATTTGTATAGCACAGAATGACAAATCACAGATTTGCCCGAACAGGCTTTACAGTTTGTACAAAAGCAATACAACATCCCCTGTCCTTAGACCCTCACATTGTACAAGGTTAAACTCCAAAAAAAACCTTTAACTTGGAAAAAAAAAGGAATCTAGGATGGATAGGTGTGCAATAGATGTGTGCAGATGGAAACAAGACAGAAAACGTTTTTTTCATTTAGCATTTTATTTAAGAAAATTATCACTCACCTCTTAATCAAAAGATTTTTTTTCTGATCTTCCAAAAGACTAAAGGTGGGATTTTCTCATTAGTTTGTCATAACGGCGTTAAAACAAAAGATAGGATTTGTTTTTGTGGTCTTGTTTGAGTGATAATGGGGGTTTTCCTGATTAAATAATTAAAAAAGACAATATCCTAAAATACCTCTGTGATCAAAGATGCATCATTATGCCTATAGTCAGCATTTAATTGGGAAATTGTTTTATAAAATTACCTCCTTATATTATTCTGAATTGTTATAAATACAAATGTTTGTTTTTTGGAGGTCATATCATAGCCTATTTTTTTATCGTTTAAAACTAAATCCATAATTTTAATTTCAAAAAGCTTGTTTCTGCTCCTGGAGCTCGCGCCCGTTTTGTGCCGCTGCGCAGACGTTGAACGAGGCGGGCACCGGGCCAACGCGGGGAGGGTCGATAGCTGTTATACAAGCAGATTTTGGGGAGGCCTAATGAATTGCACCTGTATTGATCTCCATGGGAAATGCTTGTATGATACAAGAATAATTTAAAGAAAAAGAACTGGTTTGGAAGGAGGGGGGTGGATGCCAGGTTTGCCGGCATGTGTGTGTGTGTGTGTGTGTTTGGCCGGGGGGGGGGGGCAGACGTGTTTGTGCAGAGTTTGTCAGAAGGCAGATAGCGGGATCAAGATTGGGTATTGACGAGATAGGGGGCCGGGCGACTGAGCTACAGAGGCTTGAAATAAACTGTCGGGAGGCACACGGCCAGTCATTACAGTGGAGCCGCCTGGCCCTGCTCAACCTTGAGCCAGTCGATAAGCTATTATAACCATGCAAATTGTGGCCAAATCAGAGACCTGACATATTGGTATTATATTCCTTGTGCAGCCACCGGGTTATGCATCATTATTGGGAGCCAGCAACAATATACATTATTCTCCCCCTGTTTAGTATGTAGACTCACAAGGGGGGAAAACATCACCATTGCAGACAGTATGACAATAATGTTTGTGTTTTTTGGGCACATATTTTTTGTGTGTGGGTGTAGAGCACAAATTGGAAACCCTGATATGTTTGTATGCGCCAAAGCCCCTGCGCCGTCTCTTTCTCAATTTTTTTTCTTTTCTTTTTTGTATGATTTCACCACCCATGTTCTTGCACTATCTCTCTGTCTGTTGCTTGTTCTTTTCCGCTTTTTTTTTTTTTTTTTTTTTTTCACCCTTTCAGCGGGACGGCAGCCTGCCAGGTCATTTACTCTCGGTGACAGTGTGATGCATCCAGCAGGCCAGCGTTTGGATGATGTAATTTGGGCTAAAGGCTGTGTAAACACTGCTTGTGACCTTGGTTTTTTTTAGATTTGTGAATAGGGCCGGGGTTTGGAGAACAGAGGGGGAGAATTGTGTGTGCCTGGGATTGAGAGCGGCGCGATAGCTGGAAGTCTCTAGCCCGACTTACTGATATGATAACCTGCGATACCGCGGCCTTACCTCTGACCCCGGCTTGCCCCCGCTTTAACCGTCTTTGTGCACTCCTCCCTCTCATTGTCAAAGCTCCCCGCTCACCTCTGCTCCGCACCTTTCTCTTGATATCAGTGCGCCCGCCGTCTCTTGAACTCGCTGTTGCCCTCGCTCCCGTGTTCTTCCGACCCTCCTCTTTTTCTCCTCTTCAACCCGGGGCCTTTCTTTGATAGCGGTATCTCTGTCCTTCGATCTGCAGCCTGTCCGCTCGTCTGCCCCCGTTCTTTCCTGCCGTTGTGCTTCGCTTAGATTTCCTGCTTGTCCTACGCCGCTCTTCATGAGCTCCAGAGGTCGGCGCAAATAAACACCGACGGACCCAGACAACACAGGGCTATTGATCAGGTTTGTTGGGTGAGGTGATGGGTCTCCTGGTGGGTAACAAGGAGGGTTATGACCTCCAGGTCTAGACAACACCGCCCTGTTGTATCAGGTAGGATGATGGTGATATACCAGGGTATAGAAATATCAAAAGTAGTATTTTTTTCAATGCAGATGTTCCTTTTTTCCATTAAACTGATGCTGAGAGATGCTGTATTGATGTTGACTTTTATTACGTAGGAGTCTATTGAGTGACTGATTGTTTTCTGGGTATTAGTCAGACCTGGAAAATGCATTTTCAGGGAAAGGGAGATAAAGCTAGTAACAAGGTTTTTTTTTATGTATACAGAGAGCAAATTGTTCCACAATATGAATATATTTTGATTATAATCTTTTATTTTGTCTCTAACCATTTTATAATCGGAATATTACACTAGAGGGTGAGTAATAGTCAAACAAGGAGCAGACTACTGGCGATATTGAGTGAGCCTTTATTAAACCCTTCGAAGGTCCCTGCACGAGTTGTTTTCACCAAAATATATTTATGCTCCTGATTTATTTATTTACTCCATTATAAAAAAACTATAAGCTTGAGAACAGCTGGTGATCAGAGCTGTACAGTGAGTCAGTTTTTCATGTGGTGTGGGAAAAGATGCTAAAAAGGCAAAAGAAGACGGGAAAAACAGGGCTTTTAAATCAGATTTTATCATTAATAAAGGTATGCAACTTCCTGGGCCCCCCACGCATAAAATGGGCATTGAAAGCTGTAGATTTATTATACTATAGATATGAAAAATATAAAATTTACTTTTCCTTCACTGGAGGGGCTGCACCTCCTTGACTCACACATTGGTAGAGATGCAGAAACTCATCCAGGCAATCTGACACAACCTCCAAAATGTGATATTGGTATTAAATGACCTTAGCTGAACTCCAGCATTTTTTTTTGGATTCCTACAGAGACATGCCAGCTTCAAGGCTTTTTTTCTTTTTAGAAAAATGCTGAGTAACGTGGCGCATGAGTCATGGCTCACTGTGACGAAGGTCCTCAGAAGCTGGACGTGAACTTGACTCAAATCACAGCCGACAGTCCGCCATGACGTCAGTGATGCCGTCTGGAACGAGGCTTTTTAGCATCAGTGAAGTCACTGCTAGCTGCCGCCTGTGATTTGAGTTAGTCCACGTCCACTGCTGTAGAACAGGAAGAGCCCAGACACATTTCACAAGTGATAAAGCAACAAAAAAAGACCCAGAAAATAAGCATGTTTGAACACTAAAGAAGCTGCTCATATCATGAAGCAGCTGCATGGACTGTTTTTACAACAAAACTTTATGCAAGAGTCTTAATGCTTTTTTGTGCTTCTTTTTAACTAGAGTAGGATATAATAGAATTAATATCGGACAGTTAATATTGCTGTTATTACTGCTGAATGCAGATTGTGCAATGAACTAGTTACACATTATGCATCCATAGCTTTGTAATGTGCAAACATATGTATCATACCTCGTTGTTTCCTCCATTTTCTCTTTTATCTTAAATTTTTAATGATTTTCTTTAAACCTCACTTCAGCACTTTCCTTGACTGTTTTTGTCACACGTACCAAATGCTATTCCCACTGCAGGCAATGAAATTTCTCTTTTAGATGTGAGAACCTATAAGGTCTTAACAGTAGGCTAATGATATGTATTATAGATTTTTCTGAAGGTTTGTTTTTTTTAGACAGGGTTAATTATGTGCTAGACCAGAGTTTAGTTTGGAATGTTGAATCTATGGGAAAGTTTTTGTTGAAGGTGAAAATCAACGGGAATAGGACTATGCAAATGGTAGCTTGCATCTTGCATATATGTAATTAGAGTGTGTCTGTGTGTGTGTGTGTGTGTGTGTGTGTGTGTGTGTGTGTGTGTGTGTGTGTGTGTGTGTGTGTGTGTGTGTGTACGTATATATATATATATATATATATATATATATATATATATAGGTGTTCCTCAAGTACTGTCCGAATGAATGAAAGCTTGTGTGAGACTGACATTAAGATTTATGTAGTGCGATTAAAATGTACAATGGATTCACTATATAACATGTGATGCATATGTTTTCTCTGTTTTAAGCCTGCACACAAAACGCACACACAGGCGGAAATTCTTCACCCAGCCTCCTAACCATGTGTGTATTCTGTGTTGTGAGCAGCTGGAGTCGATGGCTCTATGTTTGCCGACATTGTAACCTTCCAGAAACATATGCAGAACTCTGAGTCCTGCGGGATTAGGGCGTAAGATATCGGGGCCTCTCGCTGACCAGTCCAGATAGCAGCCCATTCAACGGCTCAGGGCAGCGCTGCTGATATTCGAGAATACACAGATTTGTTCCACCAAGTTCCCGCGCGCAATGGCTCGCAGATGGGCAGCGATTAATCAGAGAGGTAACTGTGAAGTAGTTTGCAATTAGACTGGAAAGCTCTGAGGCATGCTAATTGAATCAGAAAATTAGCGACAGCCCTGTACCGCGCCGTAATAGGCTAGCTGCCGCTTGCAGCAGGTGCTGGTCCACTCAGCTGTGGAACAAGGTATTTAAGTCACATTAGCAGCAGTAAAAATATTCCTTGATATGGAACAGTTAGATTTTCTGCTGATTTCCAAGTCGCCAGCGAGAGTGAGCTCAGCCGGCAGAAATCCCACCTCACCCCACATTGAGACAAATATCAGTAGAATCCATGTGTAGGAAGATGCCTGAAGAACATGTGACTGAAGATGAGTTTTATAGAGATTACATGTAATGCATTCCCCTTTTAATGCAATAATGAAGCAGAACCCTTTTTGTTCAGACACTTATGAACATTGGTTTGTTTTTTCAACTCTTTCTTCTACCCTTTTGTTCTTCTTCGCTTCCCTCACCTGCACCTTCCTTGTCTACCATTCCTCCTTCCTCCTAGCCTCCCCAGGGCTCCTGTTAGCTGACTTCTCTCTCTCTCTCTCTGACACAACATGAAAAAGTGGTGAGAAATTAAAAATTGATCACTTTTTTAGCACAGGGTTGCCGTCTCTTCTGCTTGTTGGCTACGAGTAGGAAAGAGATAGAGTGTGAGTCACTTTTGTGGGGAGGCTGTGCAGGCAAAAGTTCTTTCGGGGGTTTTCAGTGGAGTTGTGGAGGAGCAAGGAAGAGGGAGATGTGAAACGTAGGAGAGAGCGATGTAGAGGTGGAGAATTCCCCAAGGCAGACAGTGTTGTGTGCTTCGTAGTTCTGGCTTTAAAGCGTGCTGCATACCACACATGCAGTAGGAGCAGAGGCCATCATAGAGTGTGTGTGTGTGTGTGTGTGCGTGAGCGAGTGCGTGTGCATATTAGAATTGTGTTTCAGGCAGACGCCATCCTTTTCTTTCCCCCCCTGTTTGCCTCAACATTGGGTTTCCTGCCTCCGCTAACTGATATCTTCATCAGAAAACGCCTGCTTGCAAACACAAACACACACGAGGACGCGTCACACCGAGCCGCATAATCACAAATTGCATTAGACGAACACACACGTTCGCATAAACACGCCTATGTACAGGCTATTGCATTCGCCGCTGTCTGCTTGCACGTCTATACAAACACACTTAAAGGCACGTACAAATAAAAGCCTCTTGCACGTTTACAGCTGTGTTTGAAAATGCTCGTAAGGGATGATGATTGTGCCTCCTGCGTCGGATGTATTGATTCGTCTGTTTGTGTCTGCGTTCGTACGTACCGGTGTCTGAGCTCAGCCAGAAACCAGAGGGGATGGAATGAGGTTGTAGGTTGATGAGAAGCCGCCTGCTATAAACCAATGTCACGCATTGATTTTTCCCGGTAATGAGTTTCCAGAATCCTGACGTACACGCCATAGGCTTTGAAGCATACACATGTAGTGCAAGCACACATGTCACAAGCACTCTCCCTCGTGGAAGCGTACGTAAACTAGCTGATTGCTTGAAAAGCCGTTCAGCTATGTCGTAACACATGCTGTATGATGTAGGACTGCCGAAAAAGACGATAAAGGCTCATGAAGAATCTTAAATAAATATTTATTTGAATTCTCAACACAACTTGCTCTCAAGGTGCAGAAATTTGGCATCTGTTGATTTAATTGTGACGAAGTTTGGTGCCCCCAGCCCTGCTTAAAGGTAGTGAGTTTGTGCAAAATTTACAGAGGCGTTCACTGCATTGATAATTACTATTGGGAAGCGCATTGCCCCTGTGATACTGACTGAAATGATGCCCAGTGTGTTGTCACCATAATTAATAAGTTAACTGACAAAAGCATTTCAGCAGCTGGCTGACATTATTGAACTTTTCTTTTTCCTTTTGAATGAATACAAACCACAATTGTCTTACTTTGGCATAATAAAGACATTTCCTCATGTCTGGCTTATGTATCCATAACAGGCAATTTTCCCATTTTCCCAATCTCCCATAGTATGAAGCAATCTTGTTTTTTGGGAAGAGGTCTTTTTTTTTTTTTTGTATAAACATTTTGACAGCAATGGACAAAGAATAAAGAGAAAACTACATCTTTTTTAGTCATGATTGTTTTAGTTGACTGTTCATATTTTACTTCAAACATGACTAATTAACACCACTATGGCTACCACAGATATGGCAGTTTCGTGTTCATATTTTCTGAAGCGGTGCATGCACTTTTACTACAAATAGAGCTCTGGCACAAATCCGAACTCTGTACTGTTCACCCCCTCCGAAATTAGTCAGGAGAGCCCCGCTTTCCTAAAGACTCTTTCTTTATCTCCCACACCCCTCTCTTTTTCCTCTGCTTTTTTTTTTCTTTCCCCCGCTGAGAGGATAAGGGCACTCCCACTCTTAGTCAACTGTGGAGCATTTACACTGAGGTAACTGTAAGGTTAGCTTTATCAGCTTTTAGCAAGAAAAAGCTCTGGCACCTGCCATGGAATGGGCCCTCAGGCACTTTGGCAAACTGGAAACTTAACTTTTTAACTTTTTTCTGTTTAACTCGTTTATTGTATTGCTATACTGCCAATTATACAACAGAAAAAGGGTTCAACATCATGGTTTCTTTTTTCACTTTGATGCAAATGATGATAATTTCCTCTGTTGTAGGTCATATGGTTCTTCAGGAATCTAATCAAATGGCTTCGTTCCAGCCATCTTTATATGTCGGAGTGAAGAAACATTCCTCCAACCAACGTTTCACCCCTCCCCGTACAGCTGCGATCCGGCCAGCCCCGCTCCCGGCAGCATATTCCAACACCAGCTTGTTAAACAATTTCAAATCTCAACGCCAACTCCGGCCTATTCATACAGTTACCCCCCCTAAGCTATCCCTCCAGCCTTCCATCCCTCCCTCTGTCCCTCCTCTGATCCCATTTCACAGTGGAACCATCAGGAGCTTATCCCAATCTCAGCCTTGGCTGGGGGCCCGAAGCGGTGCAGGGCCCGCCTGAACTCAGCTGTGAACTCTCAACCTTTCCCTCAGCGCCCCTTCCCTTCTCTAGTTAGCCTCGGCTCCCCCCCCTTTTTTTTTTACCCGGACTCCGTCTCTGCCTATTTTAGGAGGGTTTTGGATGAGGCCTTTTTGAAAGGCGGTGGATGCTCTTATGCACAGTTTACAGGGCACGTCTAAACACACTCAGCGTGTCGAGTAGAGCTCAACAATAACATAAACTCTCCGTTATTATCCAGACAGAAGCCAGTGCACCGAGCAGCCATCACCCCCCCCCCCCCCCCCCAGCGGGCGCCCGGCCAACCGGTCAGCTCGCCAGCCGGGGGAATCACGCCGCAAACTGCCAGTCAAACCACCATCACGGTAGCCACCTAGCCCGTTAGCCAAACTGGCTATTATCAGTATTTCCAAGCCGGGCTAAGTAAGATAGCTCTGAAAATGCGTCCCCCGAGCAGAAAAGGCGATTGGGTTAATTTCCCTTTTTTTTTTTTTCCCTCCCCTCTCTCTCTATGTTTTTTTTAAACCACTAAGCATGTCAGTTGGCACTGAATAGTGGCTAATGATGGAAGTCTCCGCCAAAATAGACGGTGAGTCTCTGTTTTAGCCATCACGGATACAAACCGGCAGCTTTAGCCTCGGCGAGACCTCTGCTTTCCATGTTGCCCTCGGCTTACTCTCACTCTCCCTTTCTCTCTCCTCTCTCTCCCCCTTTAGCCGGTCTACCTCCTCGGTATCAGGAGTTACAGTAATGAGATTGGGGGTTTTAAACAGCTGAGCTTAGCCCATAGTAGTGTGTGCTACTGGTCATGCCATCCCGGCCTCCGTGGCTCTCACCCTGCTTATTCTTTGTTGACGTTCAGAGGTCACGAGGAGGCCAGAATAAAGGCGCTGGTCCATGTATGCAGAGTGAATAGAGGCTGTGGTCGTTTTGAAACATTCATATAAAGTAAAATTCCACTTTATACAATATGGACTCTTTATGTTTAAAATTCAATTCAAGTTTATCTGAATAGCCCAGAATCACAAATCACAAATTTGCCCTAATGGGCTTTACAGTTTGTACAAACGCAAACACAACATCCCCTGTTCTTAGACCATCACATCATACACGGTAAAACTCCCTTAAAAAAACCTTTAACTCTTCCAGGATGGACAGGCATGCAATAGATGTATGGAGATGGAAACAATACATTTAGAACAGGAAAATGTTAATATATATATTTATTTTGTATTTTATTTTAATACAGTACAAATAATCACTCACCTCCTAATCAAAAAAAAATCTTAAAGCAATATTATTTTTCTGATCTTCAAAAAAGCTAGGTGGGATTTTCTCATTAATTTGTCTTTGTCAGATATCCGAGAACGATGTTAAACAAAAAATAAGATCTGTTTTTGTGCTCTCATTTGAGTGATAATGGGAGTTTTCCTGGTAAAATAATTAGATATGAAAAAACAATAAAAAAAAATGTAACCTTTAACCTAAGAACTCTCAGGATGAGAAACCGAGGATCCTCCTCCTCCAGGATGGACAGGCATGCAATACATGATGTGAACAGATGGAAATATTACATTTAGAGTTGAAGAGTTAAAATAATGAAAGTAAGTCTGGGTCCCTGACATGACATTATTGCAAAGAGTGAATTCCCAATTTATATACAGAAATATAATAATAATAATAATAATTTCTACTTAGGAAATGTTTGCGTCCAGTTTTAACCCATGTGGGAGCAGCTTGCAGTCAAGGTGCTGACAGGACGGAGATGCTCCGCAGCTCAAAAAAAAAAACCTCCCCTGCTCCACTGAACGCCATCATATCAGCTCTCTGCTGTGAAGGGGTGGGAATAGAGAGAGAGAGAAAGAAGGAGAGAGAGGGGGAGATAGCAAGGTGGGAGGGGTCAGCTCCATCAGATACGACTGACAAGGCTTTATGGTTCATTCTGTTGGCGTCTCATGTTTTACTGGGGGGGAGGAAATTTGACCATGTATACACACACTTATGTGTCTCATGGTGTCTTTGTGAGTGTATGACTGTATATAGGGCATGTGTGCATGCCTGTGAGTGTTTAGGGGCATTCTCAATGACACGCATCCCTTTTATGAGAGGCACATCGCACTGCGGATGACCCTGTTGTGGATGTGGATGGCCCTTTTAACTACAGCGCTCTGATGCAATCGGCTGTAAATACAGTCCGCCAACGAGCAGGGGATCAAGCTTCTTATCCATCCTCTCTGCATCTCGCTCTACATCTTTCTACAATGGTTTATGTCATTTCCATTGTTATGTTTCATTCTCCTTGTTTCTGGTCTACCACGCTACACATGGACACTCCCTGGTCTCTAAGCGACATTACTCCAGTTCCCCCCCCCTCCCAGTTCTGTTTAGCTTCACTGACTGCAGCCCACCTTTACCACCAAAACCCAACCCCGGCAACGCCCCTCGCCCAGGCCCCGGCCATAAGTCTTGGTCCAAATGTGCCCGGGGGTCACAAGAAGTGCCAAAGGTGTGGTGAGTGACGTGGCACTCTGGCTGACCCCTGGCAACTTGGCAGGGCCGCCTCCCTAATGAGATTAGCCGGGTAATGCCGACTCTGTGTCTGTTTCTCCTGCCGCCCCAGCCCGGCCCACCCTGGGGCTCTTTATTTAGCCAGCAGCAGGACAGGGTGTGCCAGCATTCGCAGGTCGAGGGCAGGACAGGGCCCACAAGCCCGCTGCCCTCTGTTTCCCCCCCTCCCGCCCTCCCCATCTATCTGAACTGCCCGGCCTGGCTTTGTTTCCCCATTCTGATGCTGCATTGTTTTGCTCCTTTGTTGTTGCTGTGCATCAACCTCCCTCAGCATACATCCGTCTATCTCGATGTCTGCAACTCTCTTGTTTCACACATGCTTGCGGCTTCATTTTTTTTCTCTTGCTTTCTCGTTATTGTTCATTGGGCACACAGGTACAAGTGTCCTTTAATGATTCGACTGAACAATACTGGGCAAATGCCCCTGATCCCTTAAAGCGCACACACACACTCTGCCCCGAGCCAGGCAACCGAGCAAGGTACCCAGGCACCGTAGCTCTCATGCGTATGTGTGACTGGCTTTGATGATTGCTCATAGCAGCGTAAAGTGCAAAGCTGCTCACTGTACTGCCCCCGTGAAGACACACAGACCCGGGCGGCATTACCAGAGCCGTGGCCACCAACCTGGACCCAGTCACACCACTAGTGGCCACCAACCTGGGGCCTAGTCTCACCACTAGCTAATGCATAGGAAAAAATTGCATTTTTTTTTTTTTACTCAAAACATCCTCAATGTAATGTCTCTGTGCAGAGTGTCACCCTCATTGCCTCTCCAGCCCCTTTTGTCCCTTTGTTTAGGTGGCTCTGAGAGATGTTATTAGCACCCATATTAGCGCCGAGCACGTTCAAAGTGCCAATTAAACGCCTACAACTTTGCCACTGTGACCGAGTGTTTTTTATGAGAGGGTCCTCGACAGACAGGAGGGGGGGGGGCCTCCTGTGGCACAGGTGTGCCCCCCCTCAGCTCTGGGGGTCACTTTCATCATGTGGAATGTGTGACAGCTCCTGTGAGTCTGACAGCGCTGCGCAGCCCGACCCAGGTGTCCAGGTATTCTTGTTGTGTGTGTGTGTGTGTGTGTGTGTGTCTATATGTGTATTTGAGTGAGTGTGTGTGTGTGTGTGTGGCCCCCGGGGCATAGACAGGTTCAGGTTCCACCCAAACAAGCATCCTGTACCAGTCGCTCATTAGACATGTGTGCATGTGTCTGCATGCGTGTGAATGTATGCATGTTTGTGTGCGTACATCCGTGATAAGTGTGTGTGTGTGTGTGTGTGTAACCGACAGGCGTATACTGTACGCCCTCTATACTTAATGCTTATCGTTTACACTGAGGGATTGTGTTACCTGGATGTGTCACAAGTCTGAGTGTTTTTCTGCTGCTCTTCACCTCGTGATCGGGTTCTGACATCTTGTGTCTCTTGCCTATCTCCATCCATGTGATGTGAGAAAGTGTGTCTTCCCTCAGCCAAGAGCCATATTCTGAGAGGTGAATTAGCTTTAAACCGGACTCCTGTTTCTCCTGTGTATATCGCTTTAACGCCAATTTAACGCACGGGAATCCCAGAAAAAAAAAAGAAAGTCACTCTCTGTCTCCCTCTTTATCTATCGCCACAACACAGGCGAGTCACAAAATGCACGCTGAAAAGAACAGAGATACACATGCTCTCATGCACGCACAAACACACACACTCACACACACACACACCATCCCCCACACCCATATCACATTGCTGATATGAACCTTTAGAAAAGAGAAAAGAAATCCTGTTGAATGAAATGAAATTGTGAGGTGGATTTAGAGGCCTCCATGTTAATCTCTAAAGGGAGCTGCAAACATAATAGCCATGCAGTTGGAAACTTAATTAACCGGAGACCTTGTCCATAGATGGCAGGTCAAGGGAATCTCACCCACACAGCGCCTCCTATTTTCTACTAAAAGCACTGCTCTGCATTACCACGAACGTAAGATCTTCCTCAACCTCTAAAACTCTGTTTATATCTTCATAAGTCCCTGGAGTACATATTGTATTTCCGTGTATGTGTATGTATAGGCATCATTACATGAGTGGCATAGCCCAGATTTTCCATCCACAGCTCACTGAGTGGGCAAATGCAAATAACTTACTGATAACCTTATGAGGACACTTCAATCTCTCCCTCATTTAAATATAATTATCATTATGAAGTAAATTTATTTTCTTATGTTTGTTATACTTTTTTTTCCATCTACATTTTTATGAAGAAAGAGGCAAATTAAAATATTTGACATATTTGTTCACATGTTGATACATGTATACACTTTCCTATCTTGGTATATTCCAACTACCTTTAACTGGATGAATGATTGTTAATTTTAGCGCGATGTAGCACTGCTGAACAGCTAAATAATATTTATTATTGTGAAACTACTTTATTCAGTGTTTTTACATTAAATCACGTGGGCCTGAAGGAATTCTAATTTGGAAAGTTGCAGAACAATATAAAAATAATAATAATAATCCCACGCTACTTCATAAAGTCATCAACTCCATCTTTTGTTGTTGTTTTGAGTGAGAGAAACGTCGCAGCAGTGAATAAAAACATAAATCACAGTCACTGGTTACCAGCGTCAGTACTGGGAGTAGCAGTGATGACACCAGGGCATTTCTTCTTCTTCTTCGTCTTTTTTACTTGAAGCACTTGGAGCGGGTGCACAAAAAAAACATTGATGCTGGGTGCAGCCCTTATGCTGTACATGTCTCCTCATTAGGAACGATTGAAAGAAGACTGAGACATTCAGAAAAATGCAGACAAAGGCGCTAATATGTCCAATTTAAAATGTTCGAAAATTCATTTCACTTTTCTCACTTTTTACATGTTTCTATTTCAGTACTCCATCCAATATTAAAAGAAGCATCTTGAGTTTGTGAATGGAAACTTCTTTTCCATGCGTGTGTGTGTGTGTGTGTGTGTGTGTTGTTAGCCTACGTGTCAAAGGGCATGCTGCCCAGTTCAGGGTCTATGGGGTGGCTCATCCTAGTGTGCCCCTACAGGGACATCAGAGCAGGGCAGCCTCTGGCCATATGGCAGGGGTCCCTGGTCTATTGGCTGGATGGTCACACTCGGACCACAACACACACTGAAACACACACAGTAGCCAGCTGCCTGGAAACTAAGGCTTTGGGCTGTATATTAATGGATGCAGTTTCTGAAGTCTTACTCGGTTTAAATCTTCTCACACATTCCTATTAAAAGCAAAACAGCCTAAAAGAGTGTAATATTTTTTCGAGATACAAAGGTGAGGTATGCACACTATTAAGATTTATTTTACTCTTTTTGACAAGGTAACATTTTAATCTGTAAGCCCTTCCTCAGGCAAATTATTTATTGTGAGCTTAACACTGTGCAGGCCTCACACTTTATTTTTTAAAAATACCTCTAGAAAACGCTGTAGGCTCAAAGGTGGAAATAGGAGAGACTACATTACCCAACGCCAGAAAAAAAATACCGAAAAGTAAACAGGAAGGAGTCATTTAAGTGTATGTGAGTGTCAATAGAGAGAGAGCGAGAAAGTGAGCGAGAGTGAGTGCATGTAAGGTGGAAAGTGTCACAGGGGTAAAAGTCAGATAAATAGATTAAGAAAGTATGTGAGGGAGAAGAGGATGAAGCAGACACAGAGAGGCGGGAAAAAAGGGGGTATGAACGTTGTGTAGAGAGAAAGAGAAAAGAGCAGCCAGAGAGAGAGGGGGGAAGATAGAGAGAGGATCCCACTGGATGTGAGATTGTAACATCACACTGTCGGGTCCCTTATGGGACAGCCGCAGACGGCGCACACTCCCTGCTGCATGCAGGAAGAGGAAGCTTTGCCAGCATGGAAAACATACAAGAGAAGAAACGGGAGACGAGCGGAGCAGAGAAAAACGCAGTTCCCCCCGGAGACCAAGTGGGGAATTTTTCTGCTAGCGCAAACACTATGTAGGCAGATAGCTGAGAGAGAGAAGACGAGAGGAGATGGCAGGGAATAAGTAAACAGGGGGGGGATGCTGCAGGAAGGGGAAAAGTGTGGTGAGGAAGTCGAGGAGAAAGGGTTCAGAGAACAAGGGAATCAGAGGGGTGATCTTTCCCCGAGTCGGATAAATTGATCTGTAACATGATGGCGTAACGAGGACAGACCAGAGTTCATAGTGTGATTGAATGTTTGGCTTTATTAAATCATGCCGTCGTACGTGACTGAAGAAAGGCCTTTTTTGATATGTTCTGAAGTAGTGATCCACACCGTCATCTCAGAGAAGCATTTGTATAAAATGTTGGAGTGTTCCCGTATCTTAAAATTCCTTTACATGCTCTATAAAAAAAACTCACTGATAAAATATATATATATATATATATATATATATATATATATATATATATATATGAATAATGTTATTTAGGCTACTGCTAGAAATACCAAAGTTAATATCAAATAATGTTGATGCTCATCCTACATTGGACTACAACGTAATTAGGCCCTTATTATAGGGCGTAACTCTTGGCAAACGCATCACCACCAGTGTCCCCCAGAGCTGTGTTCAGTATGATATATATCTATACGTGTCGAGTAGCAGTCAATAGTTTAGATACCACCTCCGAACATACATGCATGAGTGCAATACTGGGATGGAGTGTGTGTGTGTGTGAGGGGATTGTAGGGTTGGGGAGGGGGGGTTGAAATGTGCCATTAAACCGAAGTAACCGGAGTGGTGTATTAGTGCAACTCAGTCGAAGCCACGGGGTCATTGGAGAGGCTGTGATCAGAGGTCAGAGTTTGCTGCTGTGAAATGGGACATTACGGCACACCAACACGGCAATAAATACAGAGAGAAACTTTAACGGCTGTAAAATATGAGGCAGCCCCCTCTCTCTTTCTCTCTCTCTTTTTTTTTTTTGCAGCATATAGGGTGTGCATGTCAGTGGGCTGCGGGAACGTGCGTGTGCTTAAGTGTGTGTGTCTGCGGTGTTGCTTCAGGGAGGGAAGAGGATGGGGTTAGGGAGGGGTTTAATATTCTACTTTGGCCCGCAGGGGGGGTGTACAGTTGAAAGTCAGTGCATGAAGCGTACAGAATCACACCAGCCTGCGTTACAGAGGGACTAGGGGGGGGTGGCGGCAGTGGGATTGGACGAGTGGAGGGGGGGGGGCTGCTATAAAAAGTGAAATCATATCACTTAGCAGCTGAGTGCAGATAAAGCCGTGTTTGAACTGGGAGGCATAAATTATACATTGTAAACAGAGCGTTGGGACACTACGGATCGTTTAAATTATGACAGAGGGTAGTTTTTCTCCGGCGCTCTCCTCCCTTCCACACTTCTGTTTCTGCCGCGCTCACTTAGTTCCCTTCTTCACACTCTGCTCTGCGATCCTGCTGACTTTCATACCTCTCACCTCCTTTTTTTTTTTTTTTCTTCTCCCCCCTCTATCTCTGACCTCAACAAACCAGCCAACACACACACATGCTTCTCTTTATTACTTGAATTCACTTTAATATTACTTTTAATTACTCTGTTACGGCTTCCCTCTCCCACAGTGTTATAGAGAAGTAGAATCCTGATGAATGCTTCACCACCGCATACTTCAAGTTTCTTTATTTTATTTTCATTTGTTGTTTTGGTTGGTGCCTTTATTCACAACCACCCCCTCCCTCCCTCCGACAAGAGCAACATTATTGATCAGTTTATTCTATTTGCTTTTGACCGCTTGGCACCGTTTCTCTGCTCACAAGTCAATAGTGGAGGATTGAGAGGGCGAGTGCCCCCCCCCCCCCCCTCTCCTGACCTCTCCTCCCTCAATCTCTGACTCCGGTCTCGTCCGCCAGCCCCGCCACACACACATGCACAACACAAATACAGAACGGCGCGCACGTACAAAATGAATGACTCTCCCTGCCTGTTGTACCCACACCTCTGATCCCAGCTACAATTTTGATTAATCTCGAAGTGCTGCAAGGTCAGGGCAGGACTGTGTGTGTATCTGGTGTTAGCTGATGCTGTCAGATAAAGGTCTTAAGCTCTGTTGGGGTGGGTGCTCTGTTTTTTTTTTCTGTATCTGTGTGTGTGTGTGTCTGTTTATGTGTGTGTGCCAGGGTAGGTGTAGATTGTGTCTCCTCCAGAGGGGATCGTAGCCACTCTGAAGCCGGGGATCATCGACCTTGCCTGGCTTGGCAGGCGATGCTCGACTTGTGTGTGGTTGTGTGTGTGGTTGTGTGTTGGTGCATACACGCTGGCTATTGTACTGATTTAGGAAAGTCAGTGGGACCATGTTGAGACCACAAGTATAGAGGAAAAAAAATTTTTACTCAAGTAAATGTATGTCTCTACTTGAGGTACTTATACTTTCGATTTGATGCTTTTTAACATTTATGAGGGAAACATTTTACATTCTAGTCCAATACTTTAATCTCACATGTAGTTATTAAATAGATAGTTTAAAAAATATATTTGTCAAAAAAATATATAATTCAGTGTTCTATTAAATTGTTGTTTTTTTTAAGTTGCACTTTGCATAAAATATGCCAATTATTTATTATTCTTAATCTACCCAAAATGAAAAGCAAGTAGTATACTGTATTTAATAATATAACACAGCCTGCATCCCCGTCTTTTTACTTGTTATTAGGTATTACTTGATAAAAGTTTTTTTCTAATTTTTCTTAAGTAAGTACTTTGTCCACCACTGGTTGAGACTAATACACTGTGTCAGGAAAACACAAGTGCTCTAGTGGGCCAGGTGTAGTATTATCGTGTAGTTATAATAACAGTGCACAGCACTTTTTTAAACTGTTTAAATCCATCAAGGCAAAAGTAATGTGCTACAGTGTCCTTAGTGCTACTTGCAAGACAAATAGTACAATTAGCACAATGCGTCGTGGTATGAGCTACCTGGAATATGTGGTTGCACATATTTGGTCGGCTAATACAATTATTACCAATGCCAGCTTTCACTTTAAGCCCTTTCACTGCACCACTTTATTTATCAGGTTAGGTTCCTCATCAGATGTGTATTATATATAATATATTCATATATATATATGAATATATTATGGTAAAGATTCTGCTGCATGATTAAATGAAGAGAGAATCTTAAAATGTCTTGTAAAGCTAATATGTCAGTGCTTCACAGTGCCTTTGCCACTGTGCTTAACCTGGAAAGTTTTACCGTGTATATTTCTTTTTATTCCCGTCTAATAAATTAGCAGAGCTCAGTTCCTCTCTCTCCCTCTCTGCTCATCAGTGGTGCTTCCTTCCAGGACTTAGTTCATTTATGAAGACCAGACTGGGGCTGCAACCCCTCGCCTCTCCCTAAGAAGCGAGAGGAGATAATTATTCTCTTTCTGACTCGTGAACACATTTTCGATGAAAAATGTATACAGCTGGGGCTCGAAGCGGCTTATCAAAAGGTTAACTTTCCCCCACAGACGTCTAGTGCCTACAAACGGGAGCGTTTCCCGACGACGGCGGCGAACGACAGACCGCTTTGGTGTTTTCCTGCTGTTTTTGTTTGGGTGTTTTCAGCGCTGGTGCGACCCCACCGGTGGCCCAACGCTTTGTTTTCCCGAAGTTAACTTTCAATCAAGAGACGAGCCAGCTGCTGCTGCTGCTGTGTTCTGTACGTTAGTTGTAAAGCAGCCATCTGAGTGCAGATTCACAGTCACACAAATAACTATAGAGATAAGGTATGTAGATATAAATAATAATTTTTTGGAGCACCTCTGATTCCCCCATGAATGTTCCATCAGAATCAGTTCTGCACTGACTAAAACCTTAGTCCTTTTCTGGTAAAGCTATTCTTTTGTTTAATTGGACGTGCATCGGGTCATTGTCATGCTGAACGATGAAGATTCCATCTTCAGCTCTTAACAGAAGCCCGAAGCTTTTGTGCCAACAGTGACTGGTATCTGGAACAGTTCCCAATAATTCCCTCCACCTTGTGTAAGGCCCCCCCCCCCGGTTCCAGCTGAAGAAAATGGCACCAAAGCATGATGCTGTCGCCACCATGCCTCACTGTAGGTGTGAGGTTCTTTTTAGGGAGCGTGTTGTTTTTCTACCAAATATACCTTTTGGGATTATGGGCAAGAAGTTTAACCTTGGTTTCATCACACCATAGATGATTTCAAATATCTCAGGCTTGGACGTTGTTCTTTGTTAGATAAAGCTTCCGTCTTGCCACCATAGCACAGACGTATAATTGATTGTTGTCACATGTGCTACACAGCGTGTGTTTGTCAGATATTCCTGCAGCTCCTTCAACGTTGTCGTCGGCCTCCCTGACCAATTTCCTACTTGTCATAGGGCTTGTGTGACAAAAAATGGTCCAAGAACAGCTGATTGTTATTATAATTTAACGAGTCTGGACGTGAACGGTTAAATCCAAACACAACTTTTTTCACCTTCATGTTGTGTACAATGAAACAGCGGTATTACGTGCAAACAAACACGCCGGCCAGATTTTCACGCATCTCTGTTTGGCTAATTATAGTTTTATCCATAAGCCCGTGCAAACCTCCATGAAGTGTGAGCAAGCGGAAGATTCCCTCGTCTGGCGAACACATACAGTACGCTATATTCAGTATGCATGTCATTGTGCTTGATGGCTCTTCAGATCATCTCATTGAGATTCAAAAAAATCTTTCGCCTTTTTCACCTTCACGTTTGCTGTACGCCCACGTACGCGTCTGTCACTCATTCATACACACACACGCACACACATATGCATGCACGCAGAGTTAAAACTCACACGCTCACACTTGAGGCCTTATGTGGAAGGAGAGCTGCCCGGGAAAGTGATAGCAGGAGAAAAGAAGCTCTGGAGAGTGAGTTATCTCTTTAGATGTCATTGAGGGGCGCCTCTCTTCTCTCCCTCTACTTCCCTCTATCATTTTCCTTTTTCTTCCCCCCTCTCTCTCTCTCTCTCTCTTGTTCCCACTTGCTCGCTCAAATCATGCTTGCCTCCAGTGGTATTCAGACAGTCCAAGGACAAAGTAGAGATATGCTGGGAGCAGTGGACTGTCCGTCAGTGTGTGTTTGTGCAAGTGTGTATGAGACAGAGAGAGCGTTGAGTATTTGAAGCTGTTCTCCCCTTGTCTAGACAGTTTAGAATACCATCTCTGTAGGTTGAACCCCCCCCTGATGCTACACACACACCGTTTTGAGGCCACTGTGGACACACGTAACACAATGTAAGATTTAAGATTCACCCAGAGCACGGTGCACAGCTTGCTATTGTCGAGGTCGCGCCCTTGTGTTTAAAGACTGTTATATTTACTTCATTTCATATTTATTGACTTGTCAAGGTGACTGTAATGATATTAAATAGTTAATTTCCATAAAGATGTAAGATATGTGTTTGGGTTTTTATTTTTATTATTCACCTGTCTGAGCCGTGTATCTGCGGCACCTAGCCAGGGGTCTCTATATTATTAAGTCATGTAGTGTGTTAATGTGGCCTTGGCTTGTCTGACTAAAGCAGACTGAAGTAGATGGCCCCAGGGTCTGTGACCCTGAGAGACACACACACACACACACACACACACACAAAATCAACCAGATGCCTGACCTTCTCCCCTCGTGCCACACACACACACGCACAGAATCCATCCCGGAGACAGGCTTCTCCGTGTGTGTGTGTGTGTGTGTGTGTGTGTGTGTGTGTGTGTGTGTGTGTGTGTGTGTGTGTGTGTGTGTGTGTGTGTGTGTGTGTGCATGTGACGTGGCTGCTCGGCTCTCTCGGACAAACAGGGGAAATCCTCCTTGTCTTGCCTTGTCCATCAAGGACCATCTCAGTGTCCCCGGCACACGTGGGCGCCTGCAAACCCCCCCCCTCCCCCTCAAACCCAGGAGATTCAACCACACACACACATATCTTACACGGGCCTCTTGGCTCCAGACGGGTTCCCCTGACGCAGGGACACACGCAGGCAGGAAGTCTGAGGAAAGGTTTGTGTCAGTTCGCTTCTCTCAGAACACTTCAGGTCCGACCTTCTCTTGACCGGGCGGCTTCCTCCCTCCTCATCTCTCCGTAAACAACCACATCCCCGCGACTGAAGGCGCGCCGCCTCGCCAAGACCAATAACATCACTCATGTTTTGATTTGAGGCTGGACGTCTACGTGAGTTAGGGAGGTAGACTAGTTTCTGTGTGTGCGTGTGTGTGTGTGTGCGTTTCCTTTTGGGTATCCTCTGATTGCAGGGATGGCATATCTTCGTCATGGAGGAAAACCGTGTTAACCCGTCACCTTAGTCTTCTCCACCCACTATTTATCTAGCGTGTGTCCTTAAAACACACACACACACACACACACACACACTCTCGCCCAACGCGCACACGCTTGCACACATGCGCATTCCATAAAGAGGGGTCGTCCACTGATCTTGTTGAGTGTGTGTCAACTCCATTAGCACATTCCGAGATAGGGCCAGAGCCCTCTTATCTGTGGCGACCCATTAATTACACTTTGTTCCCTTAAGTGATCTATTTCAGACCTGCCCCGCCTTCAACACCCACTCGGCGCTATCTCCACCCCTGCCCTGCTCCTCCCCCACCTGACCCCTCTGCCTCCGTACCTCTCCTCATCCTCACCCTCATCCTCATCCTCTCCTGTCTGTGTGTTCCTTCTTTTCATCCTCCAGCACACACTCTCTTTATGTATGTGTTACAATGCATAGGATCACAAGGTCGTGTGACAAGTGTCTCCACACACACATGGCAGGTGTATGTATAGTATGCGTCTATCTAAAGGGGAGAGAAAAAAAAACTCTACTTAATGCTTAGAGTGCTCTGCTGGTGGATTTAGACGTTTCATTTCTGTTGCATTAAACTCTTAGTCCAAAGCTGTAGAAATTGCACAATTTAGTGTATTACATGTTCCACTACATATAAAGCCCACATTTTATTTTACTGTATTGGTTAGAAGAATTCCTCCAAATTAAACAACTAAATCTGTCTTTATAGGTCCACGCAGTCCAGAATGACCAATAGAAGTTTCAGAACAACCCATAGGAGCATAAAAATGCTGCTTTTCATAACTGTGACAAGTCACAGTTAATAGTAATGACAACGCTGTGGTGGAAATCTGGTTGGCTTAGGGAAAAGATCAAGGTTTGGGTTAAAACGCAGCGCTGGAAACGTCATTAATAAGTGGTTGTGTGAGATCTTTAGTCGTGGTCACTCTTTGGCTTCATGCTTTTAATCACCAAACATAAGCCGCAAAACTTGTGTGGATCCTGTACTATAACAAGGCACTTTTTTTTACAATTTCTCACACTTCCAACTAATAAAAATCAGTGCTGTAGAAACTTTTTACAGGCTTTTTTTCCTCATGTAATGTACACTTCTCAACACGCTGCCCATGCTTTAGATACCTTTGCGTTTATACCTTGCCATTTTCACAATGCATTTGCCAGCTGTGTTAATGTCTGTGCTCCATTGTTGAGCTTCTATGACCCGGCGAGTAAAGGGGGGGGGGGGTGTTCTATGTAAGGTGAGTGTGATCACCATGGCCTTGTGTGGATGGCGCTTCTCTCACTCAAGGCTGCCTATTCTGTGACCATTGATTCTGAATGCGGCCTGTCTTTCTTACAGGTGCAAAGGGGCCCTCTCTTACCCCTGTCCTCCTCCACCGCCGCTTTTGTGACGGAGTGATGTGTGTCTGTCTGATATTGTAGAGATGTGCATGTGCGAGTGTGTGTTTTTTCTATGCCGAGCATTGTCCTGAACGTGCTGGGTGTGTGTGTGTTCGGCTGCGCATGTGTGCGTTTCAGACCTCATTGTGGTGAAGTGGGGCAGAGGTTGTGTGTTTATGTGAGTAAGGAGTGAGCATAGTATAGTGAAGTGGTGTAGCGAGTGTGCAATTTGGCTTGGTTTTGGTTATACAGAGTGTGTGTGTGCAAAGACTCCATCTCCACCAGTGTCTTTGGCAAGGTTGTCTGTCCTGACCCTTACCCAGCCATCATGGTGTGTGTGTGTGTTATTGTATGTGTGTGTGTGCACGAATACGCATGCATGCAGTGCCTCCGCTAATGGACAATCTTTGTGGGGGCCCTCTCCTTTCAGCCATGCTGCTTTTGAGACACATTGTGCCCGGGCATAGAAACAGAAGCTCTCCATTGCCCCCTCAATAGGCCAAAAACAAAACCGTGTCAGGCGAGCTAGCAGCCCCCGAGTGTTTGCCATTTAAGTCCCGACCAATGGTGGTGCAGATGGAACAAAGGGCCCGGACGGGGAAGGAGGCCTGCACTGTTTACAGTGCTAATGTCTGGGTGGCACTCCCAACAAGGCCCCTCCATACATATACATCACTATCGCTCCTTTAATGCATCTCTCAATGTCACGTACGCACGCTGAATCAACAGGTACACGCATACACGATGTGCATGTTTGTAAGGAAAACTGTAATAGTGAGCAAGGATCTGTGTGTCATATGGAGAAAAAAAAGGAATAGCAGATGTGATTTGTTATGTGTGCATCTGTTAATTGAACTTGAATAGTCAAACAATTAATTACTATAATAACATATTTGATTTAATTTTTTCCAACTCACTAAGGATTTGTTTTTTTTAGTCATGTAAAAAAATAGTAATCCATTTTTGTTTCTCTTTAATTAAACAGGACAACTTTTTTCTGTGTGTAGAAGGAAAGTAAAAGGTTTACAGTTTAATTTCTAGGAGCGATTGTATTTTTAAATGATTGATGTCCTACATTTTATGCTTTTATATACACACATAGCACAAAATCGAACAGAGAAAAGGTTCAACCAATGTTAAACACCACACGCAGCTGCCTCTCCCTTTGCTCCGACATGTCTCGTCCCACTTCAGTCGAGCCGAGCTAGACAATCGAGAGGTGCTGTCACAAGCGAGGCGGCATTTTGGGCTTTCGATTTTTTTTTTTTTTTTCCTGAAGAAGCGAGGGGAGAGTCTGACACTGGTATCAATTAGCCTGCGCCGTCCTTGCACCGGGGTTATCTTGTAAATACTCCGCTCTAAGACTATAAAAGCGAGGGTCCTTTATGACGGCCAAGGCCACTCTTTTCACGTTAAAATTAAAAAAAAAAAAAAAAAAAGAAAAGAAAGCACTCAGTGTCTGAAGGGGGGAGGATGCATGAAGGGAGGGAACAGAATGAGAAATAGAGTTAGTGGCTAGTTGCCACAAGTTTTACTCCGCCTTGAAATATAATATAAAATGTAAACTAGCCGGGATTGGATGATTTCAACACGCTAACGTGATGTTCTCCCCTCTCGGTGCTTTAATTTTTCGATTTTGTTTCCCCTGTATCTCTCTCTTCTGTTTGTGTTTTTTTTTTAAGTCCCCTCAGCAGCCCCTGTAGCTAGTGATTCAGGTTCCTGATCTCTGGATGCGTAATGAGTTCTGCCGTGTTTTTGTCTAACAACAACACACAATAATAAGCAAAGTAATTAAAAGCAG
This sequence comes from Eupleurogrammus muticus, assembly GCA_036785175.1. Classification (NCBI taxonomy): domain Eukaryota; kingdom Metazoa; phylum Chordata; class Actinopteri; order Scombriformes; family Trichiuridae; genus Eupleurogrammus; species Eupleurogrammus muticus. The sequence continues at coordinate 25,329,900 of JAYKQN010000005.1, forward strand.
TATGGGGGGGGGGGGGGGGCAGACCCCACTTACCAGCAAGCGTTAAGAAACCAATTGCATTCAAGTCGCAGCAGTGCTGTTGCAGATTTGATGAAATGAGCTCTGTTTTGAGTTGGGGTTTTTTTACGCATGCGTGTCTCTCTTTCTGTCTCCTGGTCCCGTGGATGTGTGAATTTAGTTTTATTAAAAAAGTAGCGTTGTGATGATCTGATTTTTCTATGCTCACGCCGTCTCGTGGGTTTGACGTCTTGGACGTCTTCACCCCGAGTGGAAATTGAGTCGCGGTGGGGAGGGGGATAAATTTAGATTTAATAAGCTGCTTTTTTTTTTTGACTGTGAACATCGCCGTGCTTTTACTTTTTTGTGGGGGGGGGGCAGAGCGCGGATGACCGGCTGTCACCTGCTCTTTGTGACCTCATCTCCAGCGGCAACATGCCCCCCCCCCCTTCTTGCCCCTTTTCGACAGACAGCCGCGCGGGGCAAAAAGAGACATTCTTGACCTTTATGCGTGTCAGCAAGCGAGATGACAACACACACGACTGACCGCACACACACACACACACACACACACGCTCATTATCAGCACACATATACACACGGTAGATCATCTAATATCAGGGAGCGTCAGGGGCGGACATCCGATCGTCTGACAACCAGGATACAGATAGCGATTCCCCGCCGCCGATCCATGCAACAGATAGTTTCCAGAAACAGCCGCCACCGGCTAAGGTTACAGGCAGCAGGGCCCCACACACCACAGCGTGCTGCCCGGCCTCGCATCGAGATAAAACAAAAGCTCGGGTTACCGTCAATAGGAAATCGATAAGAAAACACCCCCCTTGTGTTGGATTTTTTGATGAAAACTTTGACAAGAGGAAATGAAAAAAAAAATGTTTGCTTGTGTATGCAACAATATCATGTGCACCACTGAGCAGATAGGTGCCTTATTACTTTATTTTTTTTTGTCGTTTTCCCTTCATGATTATATCATTGCTCATCTCCTTTTTTTTAATTGGAGCTCATTAAATGTTTAACCAAAATGTCAATATGTTTGATTAAGCGCTCATGATTGTTTAAAGAAATTCAATTCGCACAAAAGAAAAAGTATCATCACTTTACATTTCCCTCGCCTCAAAGTCGTCTTAATAATTTGAATATGTATTTATATTATAAATGAAGTAAAGAGATATGGGCCCCCTTCACATCAATGTAATTACGAATCACAAAAAAAAAAAAAAAAGAGTTTGATTCAAATAAAATAGGCCATTTGTACACAAGCAATTAACTGGTGCGGCTTTAAATAATGTCGCCCAGATGGAACCTAATTATAGTCGGCGTGCTTTGATTCGGGCTTTCTGTCGGAGTATCACTCGGGGCGTCACTTTGGCTTTTCAGTCACCTAGCGTTTGTTTTGAAATTTGTGACAATCAGAGCCGATTAGCATTTGTAACGGCGTGCGGCGTTTGGTGCGGGAGGGAAAGAAAGCGTAGCCCGTAGCTATGGAGGAGTTTCCCCCGTTTCCCCCCCCTTTTTTTTTTTTTTAAACTCTCCTCCTCCGTTCCCGCACCTCGCTGCACACACATGATAACAACTGTGTGTTTTTTGGATGTGCTACATGTGTTAGGGAGAGTGTGTGAGTGTCTGCCATCCATGGGAAGACGCTTGCAAGTGACAAATCCGTGTGTGTGTGTGTGTGTGTGTTTGTCTGTGTGTGTTGGTGTCTCGTACCAGTGTAGAGTTAGAGGGAGATCAAACAGTCAGTCAATTACCTTGAGAGGGCTCCAGTGGCTGTGACAGAGGGGAGGAGGCTAAATATCCAGGATCAAATAGTCTCTCCCTGTCACATAATGAGCCTCGGCCTCGCTGGGCTCAGACAACACACACACACACACACACACACACACACAGAATGGTCAAACACAGGCCAACGGGTCCGGCGCCGGACTGAAACTCTGCCGCGATCCGAGCAGAGTGCTTTCACCACTTTGTTTTTGTACCTGCATGTTACAGTGAAACATCATCGTGGTACTGTTGGTGTGTGTGTGTGAGTGTGTGTGTGTGTGTGTGTGTGTGTGTATTCTCGCCCTAACAGTCTCTGTTAAGCTTCACCCGTCGCCCCGTGCTAATTATAAACACGTGAAAGTAAAGCCATTTTTTATTCCCTCTGTATTTCCCATGACAATAACCCAGTGTTATACAGCTCACAGTAACATAATCATTATTGCATTTACAATAAATGAGGACATTATTGCATTTATAATAAACTTCATTAGATTAATGCAATTACAATAATCATGTTAGAATTAGCACATGCATCTTAATTGATTCATAGAAAAAAAAATACAAAAAGCACATAAATACACAAGATAATTTATTTTCAAATTTCGATCAATTAAATACAAAATAGAAGATATAATTACATTAATTAAAATTGAAAAGCATCTTTATTTTTTTAACAATACAAAAAATCTAATTCCCATTCAAAAAAAAAATGTTCATCTGTTGAAAAACTTTTTTCCACCTTCATCCAGGAGCTAAAAATTGAGGATAAAGTAGTGTTCAATGGCTATTTATGGGTTCACTTTACACACACATAGCCAGATGACACCTCATCGATCCCCACATCTTTTAAAGATATTACTTTGATTTGTGGCATGGCTGAGGTAATTCTCTCTCTCTCTCTTTCTCTCTCTTCCTCGAAGTCTTTAGTGGCTAGTGAAGCTTGGTCATCGGGGTTCCTCCTCTAAATCAGCGCTCACAACTCAACTTTGACAACATCCATTAGGTTCGACACACTTTGGCTATTAAAGGAAGAGTGGCCGTAAGCTGTTAAAGGCCTATTTAAGCCTGTGTGAGGGTGGTTTTATGCCTGTGTGTGTGTGTGTGTGTGTGAGAGTTGTTGGGACGGGGAAAGGGAGGAGGAGGGTGGTGGTGGTAGGGGGGCTTCAACTCAAAGCCTCCACCATATAGTGAGGGGGCGGAGCTTGACAGCAGAGTCATTGGAGGGGCACAGGCTCATCTGCATATTGGCACAGAGATGCCCCCCTGGTGACCCCGAACCGCGATGGGATAGGGCGGATAGGCTGGCGGCGTTCCGGAGGAGTTCACCGCCAGTTCAGGGTGAACGAGGGAGCGCTGCGGCATTGATCGCTTCTGCAGGAGAAAAGAAAAAGAGAGTACAAAACACAAGTAAAAACACTTGTGAGGGAGAGACTGATGAGATGGTGGTGAGGGGGGGGGCAGGAGGAGGAGGAGGAGGTGGGGAAAAAAGATCATAGTGGCTTAAATTGGATATAAATGATAGATTAGAGGTGTGAGAGGGCTGTGTCTTTGTTTTCAGAGATAGGTGTTGTGTTGAGCCTTACACAGGTAGCGGCAGTGCCGGGTTATTGACTCCCATGATTGCCGGGCCAGTAAATTTGACCCAAGGCGCTGGCCGACTTGCGGTCTGCTCGCTGTACATCGCCTGTAGCGCTGTCGCTTTTACCTCGGAGTGATCCAGAGTCCCCTTACATGCTCCTACACACACGTATGCCACGCACAAACAAAAACATACCACCGCCGAAGCCAAATTTACACCGCACTTACCCCGAGTCTTACAATCACACACACACACACACACACATGCATGCACACCACCTCCATTAATGCGTCCAGGCAGGGGTCAATCTAATAAACATGGGGTTGCCGCAGTGGTCATCAGAGGCCCGGCTATGGCCAGAGAGCCTTCCTAATTGTATCACTGTCTCTTGTCTAGCATTTTTATATTTAAGAGGAAGAGGGAGGAAGCTACTGAAGGACAGGACCAGAGGGGGTAAAGGGGGGTATTTTTAATGCACTACTTGATTTGACTTGACTTTATTGAGGAGGGTTTGTGGTGTTTTTATTTTGTTTTTTCAACCTTGTTCTGTTGTGTTTATAGAAAAACTGATTTCACATACTAAGCTTATCCTTTTTTAATCCTCCCTAGAAAATTGTATGGGACACGTTTTAATATTCTTATCTACACAAACAAATGCAGGACCCAAAAAAAAAACAGTCTTAAGTGTGCAAATAAAGATTCAAACAAGAAAAAGTCATTACGGGCTGGGGTTTGTATTCCCTTCATCCCGCCTTTTAAAAATGTAAATTCCCTTTCACATCTTTCCGTCTAAAGGATGAAACTCTTAATATCGTCTAGCTGTGAACCTCAAGGGGGACTTGAGGGCACCTGTCGGCGTAGCTTCTCTCAAGTCCGGTTAAAGTTGTGTCGCTAAGCTGCAGGAATAAGCAGTTTATCTGTTAGTGGGCTGCGGCGGAGGCACCCCCCGATGCCAAGCCAAGGTGTTCAGTAGCAGGACTGGCTGGCATAGCAGGAGAAAAAAAAAAAACACTAAGTTTGCAAGCTATCCAACTAAAATCTGGCAAAGTGATACCCCTAACTCCTGAGGGCGGATAGGAACCCAAGGCGCATAGGACCGGGTTTCAAGCTCCAGCGTGACCCCAAACTTGGGAACCGGCTAACCTGGAGGAGGTCAGAGGGAAACCCGGCACTGCCGCCTCTCCCCCCCCCGCCACCGCCAGACCACCTGATACGCTTACTGGTTACCTCTCCCTCGCTCCTGTCTTCCCTTTCCTCAATCAAGCCTTTAGAATGAATGACTACCGCTCCACTGGTTTCGCTTAGTGCTCCCATTGTGCATAACGGTGGGTTGGTAGATGGAAAGAGGAACATACAGGGGTGTTGCTTATCAGGTATCTGGATAACATATTAATGCTGTCCCATCGGACTAATAGGCTCTCATGGCTCTCATGCATAAGGCCTTAAGGCTGACGTGGAGGGATGCAATGCATTGTGGGAATGCTGAGTTTTAAGGTTGCGCTTTTTTATTTGTGTGTGTGTTTTACATTGCTACACTAGGGGTATAAGAGGGTGAGCTGCATATTTAATTATGTTAGCATATCTAGCATGCACCGCCCGCAGCCTGGAAAATTTGCAAATATTGTGTGAAACCTGCTCATGTTTGCGTTTTGCGTGTGTGTGTGTGTGTGTTTGTCTGTGTGTGTGTGTGTGTAGGTACGGAGAGGCACGAGTTGACCTCCTGGATGAGTTTCAACTCGATCTTCAGGTTCTTCGGCGAGGTCCTGGAGGCGAAGGAGGACGAGGAGGCGGAGGAGACCTCCAACATTGTCACCACGCGCAGCAGCTCGCTCAAAAACAAACACCAAGATTTGTAGAGGGACCGGCAACAATGACTTGGAACAAGAGGAGAGGGCGGGGGATCGGATGGGGGAGCTACAGAAAAAAGGAGGCTAAGGTTTCAGCTTTTCTTTTTCTTTTCTTTTTTTCTCTCTCTCCCCCCTTCTGTAACCTCCATCTTTCCTTCCCCAGCTCCTCTACCTGAGTATCATTCCTCCCTTCCGGGCCTCCCTGGCTGCACACACACACACACACACACAGCCTCGCTGTTGTTAGGAGACGAGAGTACCGGGGTCACCGTGTATACATCACAATAACGTTTTGCATTACTTCTAGATGAGCGCAACTGTCAAAGCAATATGGGCCCGAGTGTTAGCGCTTCCCGTGGGCTGTGGCCCCGGCTGCGGGTACGGGGCCACGGCAGCAGAGATTAAGGCTGACAGGCGCTGTGCACAATGCACTGCGGTGCACCTCTAATTGTCCTGACAACAGCCTGAACTGAGCTAATGCCCTGCCTGCCCTCCAGTCTGCACTGCTCAGTCTGTCCCTCCCTCTCCCATCATCCCCGCTGGTCCTAAAGCCTGGACCACTTCCCCCTGAAAACCAGCTCATGCTGGATGATATCTTCTGCTAAACACCAGATATCATTTCAACCTGGTCAGTGGCTATTTTCGTCTTTTTATGAGCCCTGACACTTCAAATGTTAGCTTTTTTTTTTTTTTTTTTAATACAAGTGAACAGGCACCCTTTAACCGGTGTGTTTAATTTTTAACAAAGGATTTTGTTTTTTTAGGAATTCCTTATTCTCTAACTCCGCTTTTAAACTCGACTTCTCCCTAATCAGCTTGTGTGAAATTTGATTCTAACACGTGCCATATATTTCTAGGTTTGCAGTGATGCTAATAAGTGAGATCTTTTTCTTTAATTTCTTCTCACTATGAGCTAAATTTGAATGCATTGATTCATACGTGCTATTTGATTTTTAATATTAAGGCAGTACTTTACAGTGTTTACCCAAGGAATATCCCTGGGTTTGACTTGCAAAATTGTGGAGAGTCCATTTTTATCTGTTCATTATAAGCATATATATATATATAATTTTTTTCCTCAATTTGATATCTTTGAAATTGATGTCTCCAGGTGATTGAATTTGATGAAACAAATAAAACAAACACAATCTGTGCTGAATATGGGGAAATTCGGGAAACTGAGCATAAAAAAAACACTTGAAGTCGAGCATCAAAACGGGTTTGAGGGGATATCTCATTTTAACAGGAGCCAGAAGTCAGCTCACAACACTCATAAAGCCTCAATATATCACTTTACACATGTCAGGAAACCCAAGATTTCAATATTATTCTAAGCCTGAATGATATTTCCTTAGATGTTGAAGAAATGTAACATATCTAGGCTATTTTTCACCCTTTTTCCCCCCCTTACACCCCCCCAAAGTACTTTTCTTGTGTACTTATAGAAGTGACAAAATCAGCTCCCTGCTCAGCTGCACATAATCTGACTATGTGACACAAACATGATAAAAAAAAAATCTTACGCAAGGCCGGTGTGTTTTATAAACCACTCAAGGCTTAATGGAATACATTTCTAATATGTCATGACATTAGTAAAAAAAAAAAAAAAACTCATATTAAAGCTTGTGATATCTCAGACATATTCTCAAATATGCACTTGTCCTTTTTCACTTCAAATAGTTACCATTGTTTAACTTTTACACTGTGAAATCCTGCCTCTCCTGCCTAGTGTGTGCATGGTTTAGGGCTTTTTTGTGGATTATCTTTCTACTGTAATGAGACAACTGTGGCTGCTGGTTGCAGGCCTAATTTCCTTTTAATTTGATTCAGATCTCTCCAGGTTTCAGCAAAGAAGATGGCTCATTATTTGATTTGATGGGTTTTGTTTCAAGATACCGTTGCTCATCTTTCCGCTTTTCAGCCACAATCAGTTAATTTGTCATTCCCTAATTTGTATATTGTTGCCTTAGGAATAAATAAGACTCTGCTCTGTGTTTTTAATAATATCCAGCAAGCCATATGTGAATGGAACTAAAGATGTAAGAGCAGCAGAAATCCAAAGCACAGTCTGAAAATAAGAGGTCTAATTTAGCCAATTGCTCTTGAAGACATTTTTTTTTCTTGAAAATGGTTAATGTTGTACTGGTACAAGAAACATCGATCTACACGTTTTTGTATTTTATGAAGCCATGAGTGTCCTGCCAGGTCACTTTTTTTTCTCCTCTCAAAACTCTGATTTCTTTTTTTTTTTTTCTCCCTGCTTTTGGCTTTGAGTGGTTCTTTAAGTTCTTTTACAGTTTCAACACGGTTATGACTCTTTATTTTACACTGTTGATTCATTTTTTTTGTAATTGAACTGTACAAAAATATATATATATCGAGAGCAAATAAAAACAACTTTTGCACCTTGCTTTTTACTTTATTTCATTATGATTTAAATTTTAATTTAACTGTTAATCAAGCAAATTATTGTTTTTTTTTCTAGGATTGCTGCTGCGAAGTAAGGCACATGAATGGGTTGGGGAGAGAAATCGTGCTGCACAATCATGGGCGAAAGTAGGAGAGAGACAAGAGTCAGAAAAAGATTGTAAAGTGAGCGCCCAGGGATGAGAAAGTGGAGCAGCGAGTGACTCAAGAGGTCATATGTCACCGCCAAAAAAAAAATACTACACTGTCAACCAAAAAAGGTCATACTATACTATTTCACTCAAAAAAGGTCATATTATAGCATGTGGCTCAAAAAGTTCATACTATAGTATGTGGCTCAAAAAAGGTCATATTACACTATGTCGCTCGAAAAAGGTCATATTACACTGTTGCTCGAAAAAGGTCATATTACACTGTCGACCAAAAAAGTTCATAGTACACTATATGGCTCAAAAAAGGTCATACTATACTATTAGAGTCAAAAAAGGTCATAGTACACTAGGTAGCTCAAAAAAGGTCATACTATACTATTTCACTCAAAAAAGGTCATATTACACTATGTCGCTTAAAAAAGGTCATACTATACTATTAGAGTCAAAAAAGGTCATACTATAGTATGTGGCTCAAAAAAGGTCATATTACACTAGGTAGCTCAAAAAAGGTCATACTATACTATTTCACTCAAAAAAGGTCATATTACACTATGTCGCTTAAAAAAGGTCATACTATACTATTTCACTCAAAAAAGGTCATATTACACTAGGTAGCTCAAAAAAGGTCATACTATACTATTTCACTCAAAAAAGGTCATATTACACTATGTCGCTTAAAAAAGGTCATACTATACTATTAGAGTCAAAAAAAGGTCATACTATAGTATGTGGCTCAAAAAAGGTCATTCTATACAATGTCGCTCGAAAAAGGTCATATTACACTGTTGCTCAAAAAAGGTCATACTATACTATTAGAGTCAAAAAAGGTCATACTATAGTATGTGGCTCAAAAAAGGTCATATTACACTAGGTAGCTCAAAAAAGGTCATACTATACTATTTCACTCAAAAAAGGTCATATTACACTAGGTAGCTCAAAAAAGGTCATATTACACTGTCACTCAAAAAAGGTCATATTACACTGTTGCTCAAAAAAGGTCATACTATAGTATGTGGCCCAAAAAAGGTCATATTACACTATGTCGCTTAAAAAAGGTCATACTATACTATTAGAGTCAAAAAAGGTCATACTGTAGTATGTGGCTCAAAAAAGGTCATATTACACTATGTCGCTCAAAAAAGGTCATACTATACTATTAGAGTCAAAAAAGGTCATACTATAGTATGTGGCTCAAAAAAGGTCATATTACACTATGTCGCTCAAAAAAGGTCATACTATACTATTAGAGTCAAAAAAGGTCATACTATAGTATGTCGCTCAAAAAAGGTCATATTACACTAGGTAGCTCAAAAAAGGTCATACTATACTATTTCGCTCAAAAAAGGTCATATTACACTATGTCGCTTAAAAAAGGTCATACTATACTATTAGAGTCAAAAAAAGGTCATACTATAGTATGTGGCTCAAAAAAGGTCATTCTATAGTATGTGGCTCAAAAAAGGTCATATTACACTGTCACTCAAAAAAGGTCATATTACACTGTTGCTCAAAAAAGGTCATACTATAGTATGTGGCCCAAAAAAGGTCATATTACACTATGCCGCTTAAAAAAGGTCATACTATAGTATGTGGCCCAAAAAAGGTCATATTACACTATGCCGCTTAAAAAAGGTCATACTATACTATTAGAGTCAAAAAAGGTCATACTATACTATGTCGCTCAAAAAAGGTCATATTACACTAGGTAGCTCAAAAAAGGTCATACTATAGTTTCTGGCTCAGAAAAGGTCATAATATACTATGTCGACCAAAAAAGTTCATAGTACACTATATGGCTCAAAAAAGGTCATACTATACTATTAGAGTCAAAAAAGGTCATAGTACACTAGGTAGCTCAAAAAAGGTCATACTATACTATTTCACTCAAAAAAGGTCATATTACACTAGGTAGCTCAAAAAAGGTCATACTATACTATTTCGCTCAAAAAAGGTCATATTACACTATGTCGCTTAAAAAAGGTCATACTATAGTATGTGGCTCAAAAAAGGTCATTCTATACAATGTCGCTCGAAAAAGGTCATATTACACTATGTCGCTTGAAAAAGGTCATATTACACTGTTGCTCAAAAAAGGTCATACTATACTATTAGAGTCAAAAAAGGTCATACTATAGTATGTGGCTCAAAAAAGGTCATATTACACTATGTCGCTCAAAAAAGGTCATACTATACTATTAGAGTCAAAAAAGGTCATACTATAGTATGTCGCTCAAAAAAGGTCATATTACACTAGGTAGCTCAAAAAAGGTCATACTATACTATTTCACTCAAAAAAGGTCATATTACACTAGGTAGCTCAAAAAAGGTCATACTATACTATTTCGCTCAAAAAAGGTCATATTACACTATGTCGCTTAAAAAAGGTCATACTATACTATTAGAGTCAAAAAAAGGTCATACTATAGTATGTGGCTCAAAAAAGGTCATTCTATACAATGTCGCTCGAAAAAGGTCATATTACACTATGTCGCTTGAAAAAGGTCATATTACACTGTTGCTCAAAAAAGGTCATACTATACTATTAGAGTCAAAAAAGGTCATACTATAGTATGTGGCTCAAAAAAGGTCATATTACACTAGGTAGCTCAAAAAAGGTCATACTATACTATTTCACTCAAAAAAGGTCATATTACACTAGGTAGCTCAAAAAAGGTCATACTATAGTATGTGGCTCAAAAAAGGTCATATTACACTAGGTAGCTCAAAAAAGGTCATACTATACTATTTCACTCAAAAAAGGTCATATTACACTAGGTAGCTCAAAAAAGGTCATACTATAGTATGTGGCTCAAAAAAGGTCATATTACACTGTCACTCAAAAAAGGTCATATTACAGTGTTGCTCAAAAAAGGTCATACTATAGTATGTGGCCCAAAAAAGGTCATATTACACTATGCCGCTTAAAAAAGGTCATACTATACTATTAGAGTCAAAAAAGGTCATACTATACTATGTCGCTCAAAAAAGGTCATATTACACTAGGTAGCTCAAAAAAGGTCATACTATAGTTTCTGGCTCAGAAAAGGTCATAATATACTATGTCGACCAAAAAAGTTCATAGTACACTATATGGCTCAAAAAAGGTCATACTATACTATTAGAGTCAAAAAAGGTCATAGTACACTAGGTAGCTCAAAAAAGGTCATACTATACTATGTCGCTCGAAAAAGGTCATATTACACTGTTGCTCAAAAAAGGTCATACTATACTATTAGAGTCAAAAAAGGTCATACTATAGTATGTGGCTCAAAAAAGGTCATATTACACTAGGTAGCTCAAAAAAGGTCATACTATACTATTTCACTCAAAAAAGGTCATATTACACTAGGTAGCTCAAAAAAGGTCATACTATACTATTTCGCTCAAAAAAGGTCATATTACACTATGTCGCTTAAAAAAGGTCATACTATACTATTAGAGTCAAAAAAAGGTCATACTATAGTATGTGGCTCAAAAAAGGTCATTCTATACAATGTCGCTCGAAAAAGGTCATATTACACTATGTCGCTTGAAAAAGGTCATATTACACTGTTGCTCAAAAAAGGTCATACTATACTATTAGAGTCAAAAAAGGTCATACTATAGTATGTGGCTCAAAAAAGGTCATATTACACTAGGTAGCTCAAAAAAGGTCATACTATACTATTTCACTCAAAAAAGGTCATATTACACTAGGTAGCTCAAAAAAGGTCATACTATAGTATGTGGCTCAAAAAAGGTCATATTACACTGTCACTCAAAAAAGGTCATATTACACTGTTGCTCAAAAAAGGTCATATTATAGTATGTGGCCCAAAAAAGGTCATATTACACTATGCCGCTTAAAAAAGGTCATACTATAGTATGTGGCCCAAAAAAGGTCATATTACACTATGCCGCTTAAAAAAGGTCATACTATACTATTAGAGTCAAAAAAGGTCATACTATACTATGTCGCTCAAAAAAGGTCATATTACACTAGGTAGCTCAAAAAAGGTCATACTATAGTTTCTGGCTCAGAAAAGGTCATAATATACTATGTCGACCAAAAAAGTTCATAGTACACTATATGGCTCAAAAAAGGTCATACTATACTATTAGAGTCAAAAAAGGTCATAGTACACTAGGTAGCTCAAAAAAGGTCATACTATACTATGTCGCTCGAAAAAGGTCATATTACACTATGTCGCTTGAAAAAGGTCATATTACACTGTTGCTCAAAAAAGGTCATACTATACTATTAGAGTCAAAAAAGGTCATACTATAGTATGTGGCTCAAAAAAGGTCATATTACACTAGGTAGCTCAAAAAAGGTCATACTATACTATTTCACTCAAAAAAGGTCATATTACACTAGGTAGCTCAAAAAAGGTCATACTATACTATTTCGCTCAAAAAAGGTCATATTACACTATGTCGCTTAAAAAAGGTCATACTATAGTATGTGGCTCAAAAAAGGTCATTCTATACAATGTCGCTCGAAAAAGGTCATATTACACTATGTCGCTTGAAAAAGGTCATATTACACTGTTGCTCAAAAAAGGTCATACTATACTATTAGAGTCAAAAAAGGTCATACTATAGTATGTGGCTCAAAAAAGGTCATATTACACTATGTCGCTCAAAAAAGGTCATACTATACTATTAGAGTCAAAAAAGGTCATACTATAGTATGTGGCTCAAAAAAGGTCATATTACACTAGGTAGCTCAAAAAAGGTCATACTATACTATTTCACTCAAAAAAGGTCATATTACACTAGGTAGCTCAAAAAAGGTCATACTATACTATTTCGCTCAAAAAAGGTCATATTACACTATGTCGCTTAAAAAAGGTCATACTATAGTATGTGGCTCAAAAAAGGTCATTCTATACAATGTCGCTCGAAAAAGGTCATATTACACTATGTCGCTTGAAAAAGGTCATATTACACTGTTGCTCAAAAAAGGTCATACTATACTATTAGAGTCAAAAAAGGTCATACTATAGTATGTGGCTCAAAAAAGGTCATATTACACTATGTCGCTCAAAAAAGGTCATACTATACTATTAGAGTCAAAAAAGGTCATACTATAGTATGTCGCTCAAAAAAGGTCATATTACACTAGGTAGCTCAAAAAAGGTCATACTATACTATTTCACTCAAAAAAGGTCATATTACACTAGGTAGCTCAAAAAAGGTCATACTATACTATTTCGCTCAAAAAAGGTCATATTACACTATGTCGCTTAAAAAAGGTCATACTATACTATTAGAGTCAAAAAAAGGTCATACTATAGTATGTGGCTCAAAAAAGGTCATTCTATACAATGTCGCTCGAAAAAGGTCATATTACACTATGTCGCTTGAAAAAGGTCATATTACACTGTTGCTCAAAAAAGGTCATACTATACTATTAGAGTCAAAAAAGGTCATACTATAGTATGTGGCTCAAAAAAGGTCATATTACACTAGGTAGCTCAAAAAAGGTCATACTATACTATTTCACTCAAAAAAGGTCATATTACACTAGGTAGCTCAAAAAAGGTCATACTATAGTATGTGGCTCAAAAAAGGTCATATTACACTAGGTAGCTCAAAAAAGGTCATACTATACTATTTCACTCAAAAAAGGTCATATTACACTAGGTAGCTCAAAAAAGGTCATACTATAGTATGTGGCTCAAAAAAGGTCATATTACACTGTCACTCAAAAAAGGTCATATTACACTGTTGCTCAAAAAAGGTCATACTATAGTATGTGGCCCAAAAAAGGTCATATTACACTATGCCGCTTAAAAAAGGTCATACTATACTATTAGAGTCAAAAAAGGTCATACTATACTATGTCGCTCAAAAAAGGTCATATTACACTAGGTAGCTCAAAAAAGGTCATACTATAGTTTCTGGCTCAGAAAAGGTCATAATATACTATGTCGACCAAAAAAGTTCATAGTACACTATATGGCTCAAAAAAGGTCATACTATACTATTAGAGTCAAAAAAGGTCATAGTACACTAGGTAGCTCAAAAAAGGTCATACTATACTATGTCGCTCGAAAAAGGTCATATTACACTGTTGCTCAAAAAAGGTCATACTATACTATTAGAGTCAAAAAAGGTCATACTATAGTATGTGGCTCAAAAAAGGTCATATTACACTAGGTAGCTCAAAAAAGGTCATACTATACTATTTCACTCAAAAAAGGTCATATTACACTAGGTAGCTCAAAAAAGGTCATACTATACTATTTCGCTCAAAAAAGGTCATATTACACTATGTCGCTTAAAAAAGGTCATACTATACTATTAGAGTCAAAAAAAGGTCATACTATAGTATGTGGCTCAAAAAAGGTCATTCTATACAATGTCGCTCGAAAAAGGTCATATTACACTATGTCGCTTGAAAAAGGTCATATTACACTGTTGCTCAAAAAAGGTCATACTATACTATTAGAGTCAAAAAAGGTCATACTATAGTATGTGGCTCAAAAAAGGTCATATTACACTAGGTAGCTCAAAAAAGGTCATACTATACTATTTCACTCAAAAAAGGTCATATTACACTAGGTAGCTCAAAAAAGGTCATACTATAGTATGTGGCTCAAAAAAGGTCATATTACACTGTCACTCAAAAAAGGTCATATTACACTGTTGCTCAAAAAAGGTCATACTATAGTATGTGGCCCAAAAAAGGTCATATTACACTATGCCGCTTAAAAAAGGTCATACTATAGTATGTGGCCCAAAAAAGGTCATATTACACTATGCCGCTTAAAAAAGGTCATACTATACTATTAGAGTCAAAAAAGGTCATACTATACTATGTCGCTCAAAAAAGGTCATATTACACTAGGTAGCTCAAAAAAGGTCATACTATAGTTTCTGGCTCAGAAAAGGTCATAATATACTATGTCGACCAAAAAAGTTCATAGTACACTATATGGCTCAAAAAAGGTCATACTATACTATTAGAGTCAAAAAAGGTCATAGTACACTAGGTAGCTCAAAAAAGGTCATACTATACTATGTCGCTCGAAAAAGGTCATATTACACTGTCGCTTGAAAAAGGTCATATTACACTGTTGCTCAAAAAAGGTCATACTATAGTATGTGGCTCAAAAAAGGTCATTCTATACAATGTCGCTCGAAAAAGGTCATATTACACTATGTCGCTTGAAAAAGGTCATATTACACTGTTGCTCAAAAAAGGTCATACTATACTATTAGAGTCAAAAAAGGTCATACTATAGTATGTGGCTCAAAAAAGGTCATATTACACTATGTCGCTCAAAAAAGGTCATACTATACTATTAGAGTCAAAAAAGGTCATACTATAGTATGTGGCTCAAAAAAGGTCATATTACACTAGGTAGCTCAAAAAAGGTCATACTATACTATTTCACTCAAAAAAGGTCATATTACACTAGGTAGCTCAAAAAAGGTCATACTATACTATTTCGCTCAAAAAAGGTCATATTACACTATGTCGCTTAAAAAAGGTCATACTATAGTATGTGGCTCAAAAAAGGTCATTCTATACAATGTCGCTCGAAAAAGGTCATATTACACTATGTCGCTTGAAAAAGGTCATATTACACTGTTGCTCAAAAAAGGTCATACTATACTATTAGAGTCAAAAAAGGTCATACTATAGTATGTGGCTCAAAAAAGGTCATATTACACTATGTCGCTCAAAAAAGGTCATACTATACTATTAGAGTCAAAAAAGGTCATACTATAGTATGTCGCTCAAAAAAGGTCATATTACACTAGGTAGCTCAAAAAAGGTCATACTATACTATTTCACTCAAAAAAGGTCATATTACACTAGGTAGCTCAAAAAAGGTCATACTATACTATTTCGCTCAAAAAAGGTCATATTACACTATGTCGCTTAAAAAAGGTCATACTATACTATTAGAGTCAAAAAAAGGTCATACTATAGTATGTGGCTCAAAAAAGGTCATTCTATACAATGTCGCTCGAAAAAGGTCATATTACACTATGTCGCTTGAAAAAGGTCATATTACACTGTTGCTCAAAAAAGGTCATACTATACTATTAGAGTCAAAAAAGGTCATACTATAGTATGTGGCTCAAAAAAGGTCATATTACACTAGGTAGCTCAAAAAAGGTCATACTATACTATTTCACTCAAAAAAGGTCATATTACACTAGGTAGCTCAAAAAAGGTCATACTATAGTATGTGGCTCAAAAAAGGTCATATTACACTAGGTAGCTCAAAAAAGGTCATACTATACTATTTCACTCAAAAAAGGTCATATTACACTAGGTAGCTCAAAAAAGGTCATACTATAGTATGTGGCTCAAAAAAGGTCATATTACACTGTCACTCAAAAAAGGTCATATTACACTGTTGCTCAAAAAAGGTCATACTATAGTATGTGGCCCAAAAAAGGTCATATTACACTATGCCGCTTAAAAAAGGTCATACTATACTATTAGAGTCAAAAAAGGTCATACTATACTATGTCGCTCAAAAAAGGTCATATTACACTAGGTAGCTCAAAAAAGGTCATACTATAGTTTCTGGCTCAGAAAAGGTCATAATATACTATGTCGACCAAAAAAGTTCATAGTACACTATATGGCTCAAAAAAGGTCATACTATACTATTAGAGTCAAAAAAGGTCATAGTACACTAGGTAGCTCAAAAAAGGTCATACTATACTATGTCGCTCGAAAAAGGTCATATTACACTGTTGCTCAAAAAAGGTCATACTATACTATTAGAGTCAAAAAAGGTCATACTATAGTATGTGGCTCAAAAAAGGTCATATTACACTAGGTAGCTCAAAAAAGGTCATACTATACTATTTCACTCAAAAAAGGTCATATTACACTAGGTAGCTCAAAAAAGGTCATACTATACTATTTCGCTCAAAAAAGGTCATATTACACTATGTCGCTTAAAAAAGGTCATACTATACTATTAGAGTCAAAAAAAGGTCATACTATAGTATGTGGCTCAAAAAAGGTCATTCTATACAATGTCGCTCGAAAAAGGTCATATTACACTGTTGCTCAAAAAAGGTCATACTATACTATTAGAGTCAAAAAAGGTCATACTATAGTATGTGGCTCAAAAAAGGTCATATTACACTAGGTAGCTCAAAAAAGGTCATACTATACTATTTCACTCAAAAAAGGTCATATTACACTAGGTAGCTCAAAAAAGGTCATACTATAGTATGTGGCTCAAAAAAGGTCATATTACACTGTCACTCAAAAAAGGTCATATTACACTGTTGCTCAAAAAAGGTCATACTATAGTATGTGGCCCAAAAAAGGTCATTCTATACAATGTCGCTTGAAAAAGGTCATATTACACTGTTGCTCAAAAAAGGTCATACTATACTATTAGAGTCAAAAAAGGTCATACTATAGTATGTGGCTCAAAAAAGGTCATATTACACTAGGTAGCTCAAAAAAGGTCATACTATACTATTTCACTCAAAAAAGGTCATATTACACTAGGTAGCTCAAAAAAGGTCATACTATAGTATGTGGCTCAAAAAAGGTCATATTACACTGTCACTCAAAAAAGGTCATATTACACTGTTGCTCAAAAAAGGTCATACTATAGTATGTGGCCCAAAAAAGGTCATATTACACTATGTCGCTTAAAAAAGGTCATACTATACTATTAGAGTCAAAAAAGGTCATGCTATAGTATGTGGCCCAAAAAAGGTCATATTACACTAGGTAGCTCAAAAAAGGTCATACCATAGTATGTGGCTCAAAAAAGGTCATACTATACTATGTCGCTCAAAAAACGTCATATTACACTATGTCGCTTAAAAAAGGTCATACTATACTATTAGAGTCAAAAAAAGTCATACTATAGTATGTGGCCCAAAAAAGGTCATATTACACTATGTCGCTCGAAAAAAGGTCATATTACACTATGTCGCTCGAAAAAGGTCATATTACACTATGTTGCTCAAAAAAGGTCATACTATAGTATGTGGCTCAAAAAAGGTCATATTACACTATGTCGCTCGAAAAAAGGTCATATTACACTATGTCGCTCGAAAAAGGTCATATTACACTATGTCGCTTAAAAAAGGTCATACTATAGTATGTGGCTCAAAAAAGGTCATATTACACTAGGTAGCTCAAAAAAGGTCATACTATACTATTTCACTCAAAAAAGGTCATATTACACTATGTTGCTCAAAAAAGGTCATACTATAATATGTCGCTTGAAAAAGGTCATATTACACTGTGTTGCTCAAAAAAGGTCATACTATAGTATGTGGCCCAAAAAAGGTCATATTACACTATGTCGCTCAAAAAAGGTCATATTACACTATGTCGCTCAAAAAAGGTCATACTATATAGTATGTGGCCCAAAAAAGGTCATACTATATTTTCTGGCTCAGAAAAGGTCATACTATACTATGTGGCTCAAAAAAGGTCATAATATACTATGTTGACCAAAAAAGTTCATAGTACACTATGTGGCTCAAAAAAGGTCATACTATACTATGTCGACCAAAAAAGGTCATAGTACACTATGTGGCTCAAAAAAGGTCATACTATACTATGTCGACCAAAAAAGGTCATAGTACACTATGTGGCTCAAAAAAGGTCATACTATAGTTTCTTGCTCAGAAAAGGTCATACTTTACTATCTCGACCAAAAACGGTCATACTATAGTTTCTTGCTCAGAAAAGGTCATACTTTACTATCTCGACCAAAAACGGTCATACTATAGTTTCTGGCTCAAAAAAGGTCATACTATACTATGTGGCTCAAAAATGGTCATACTATACTATGTGGCTCAAAAAAGGTCATAATATACTATGTGGCTCAAAAATGGTCATACTATACTATATGGCTCAAAAAAGGTCATACTATACTATGTCGACCAAAAAAGGTCATAGTACACTATGTGGCTCAAAAAAGGTCATACTATACTATGTCGACCAAAAAAGGTCATAGTACACTATGTGGCTCAAAAAAGGTCATACTATAGTTCCTTGCTCAGAAAAGGTCATACTATACTATGTCGACCAAAAATGGTCATATTACACTATGTTGCTCAAAAAAGGTCATACTATAGTATGTGGCTCAAAAAAGGTCATACTATAGTATGTGGCTCAAAAAAGGTCATATTACACTATGTCGCTCGAAAAAGGTCATATTACACTATGTGGCTCAAAAATGGTCATACTATACTATGTGGCTCAAAAATGGTCATACTATACTATGTGGCTCAAAAAAGGTCATACTATACTATGTCGACCAAAAAAGGTCATAGTACACTATGTGGCTCAAAAAAGGTCATACTATAGTTTCTTGCTCAGAAAAGGTCATACTATACTATGTCGACCAAAAATGGTCATATTACACTATGTGGCTCAAAAAAGGTCATACTATAGTTTCTTGCTCAAAAAAGGTCATACTTTACTATCTCGACCAAAAACGGTCATACTATAGTTTCTGGCTCAAAAAAGGTCATACTCTAGTATGTGGCCCAAAATAGGTCATACTATAGTATTTCGACCAAAAAAGGCCATACTATAGTATGTTGCCCAAAAAAGGTCATACTGTACTATGTGGCCCAAAAAAGGTCATACTATAATACGTCGACCAAAAACGTCATACTATACTAGATCACTCAAAAATGTTCATACTTAAATATGTCACCCAAACAAGGTTATACATAGTATGTCACCCAAAAACATGTTTGAGGGGATATCTCATTTGAACAGGAGCCAGAAGTCAGCTCATAAAGCCTCAATATATCACACCAGGAAATCCAAGATTTCAATATTATTCTAAGCCTGAATGATATTTCCCTAGATGTTGAAGAAATGTAACATATTTGGGCTTTTTTTTTTTTTTACCATTTTTCTCTCCAGGTTTCAGCAAAGAAGATGGCTCCCTATTTGATTTGGCGGGTTTTGTTTCAAGATACTGTTGCTCATCTTTCCGCTTTTCAGCCACAATCAGTTATTTGTCATTCCCTAATTTGTATATTGTTGCCTTAAGACTCTGCTCTGTGTTTTTAATAATATCCAGCAAGCCATATGTGAATGGAACTAAAGATGTAAGAGCAGCAGAAATCCAAAGCACAGTCTGAAAATAAGAGGTCTAATTTAGCCAATTGCTCTTGAAGACATTTTTTTTCTTGAAGATGGTTAATGTTGTGTTGATTCAAGAAACATCATTCTACAAGCGTTTCTTTTCCCTCATTCCTTTGGCTTTAACTGGCTGTTTATTGAAGTTCTTTTACAGTTTCAACATGGTCATGACTCTTTGTTGATTCATTTTTTTGTAATATATATATATATATTAATGCACCTTGCTCTTTTTCCTTTATTTCATCATGATTAAACTTTCATTTTATTGCTAATCAAGCAGATTATTCATTTCTAATGCTGCAAAATAAAGCGCATTAATGTGTTGGGGAAATGTGTAATCTGCTGCAGATTCGTGGGCTAAAGTAGGAGAGAGAGACAAGAGACAGAAAAAAAGGTGAAAATTGAGCACTAAGGGACGAGAAAGTGGAGCAGCGAGTGAAAAATGACCCCAGTCGTCATCTCACGTGACATCTAACCCGGGACCACCTGACCCGCAGGAGCCGCAGGACCCGCAGGAGCCGCAGGAGCCGCAGGAGCCGCAGCGCAAATCACGAGCTGCAACTTTCCGAAACTTTCTCAACTCAAACAAATGACCTCACTTCGGTGTCCGCTTTTTTCCCCCCTCTTTTTTTTTCTCATAAAGGCGAGAGATGAAAGCGGGAGAGGTTGCGGCGGTTGTGCGGGTCACGCATGCGGGAACGCAGCGAGAAGTGTGTCAAAAGGAAAACAAACCATAAACAGTAATTCCCCTTTTTTTGGTCATTAATTTTGGCAAAAGTGAGCCTCCCCCCCCTCACCCTACCCCACAACCCCCCCACCCACCTCCGTTTTACAGCATCATTTGTTTTCACACGGTGAAACCGATCAGGTCATTAAACGCCCCCTCAATAAATCTTTAGAAAATCTTTTCCATTAACCCCCGAACAACAAGTGGAACCAGGCGAGTCCCCCTCACACCATGTCAGGCCGCTGATTAAAGAGGGGCATTCACTCACACACACGCACACACACACACACACACACACACACGCTTGAAGCTACTTTCTGTTTTAAAAACCTGTTTTGTCACTGAGAGAGAAATAAGCCTTTATGTCTTTCTACATATCTACTATCTATATATTCATCTTTCTATATATATTATTGTCTATCCCATCCATCTAGAGGAATATTATTTGCATAAAAGGCTGATGGTCCAATGGGCTGATTATCCTGTTTATATTTTATATTGTCTATATTTATTAATAATACAACTTTTCAAGCACGCATCCAATTTTTCTCCAAGTTTACTTATTTTTCCACTGTCTCAATAACTTGCTGAAGTCATGTCTGTGGTGTTTTATTCCCATTCAGAATCTCCTGCTTCCTTCCTTCCTTCACATCATCTCTCTCGTGGCTCCTGAAAAGTTACGGCGCGCGTCTCCAAACGCGTTAAGACGCAGCGCGTCGCTGGTCCACAACGAGCCGCCTGTGCCCCCCCCCCCCAGCTCTACCCTCCCCATCTTCACACAGAGTCATCTCTACAGCAGCTGCGGACTTCTATGGACCAAAATCCTGCCAAATGGGAGGTCCCGGTCTGTAAATGTCAGATTTGAGCGGGGGCTGGGCGGGTTTGGGTGGGGTCCTCCACATGGAAGGAGGTGGGGAACCCTGCGCTGCCGCAGCCTGATGAGCCCACTTGTTGTTTTTCTTACTTTAAGAGAGTTGTTGTCACGCTTGCTCGCCCTGGATCACTCTGATATGCATGACATCCCCGCAGAAGATGAACTCTCTCCAAAAGGAACCAGGCATTAGGCAAAGTTGGAATGTCACCCCTCTGACAGCCCCCCCTCACACACACACACACACACACACACACACACACCATCTCCTCCAGCGGATCACTGTCAGATCACTATTTGCATAATTATATGCTCAGCTCAGAGGAGAAAACTAACCCCCAAATTTTACGGGTCAACTAACTGCAACAATCAATGTTTTATCGGGTATAGATAGGCCCACTAAAAGGAAAATATCTTGAACAATCATGGCAGGGGGACTCTCTCTCTCTCTCTCTCTCTTTCTCTCTACCTCTCTCTATCAATTCAGTTCAATTACTCTATTGGCATGACTGCTTATCAGAAACAATATTTCCAAAAGCAGTTAAAAAACAGATATTAACCTCAAAAAGACGTGCATCCCTCTATTTCCTGCTCTCTCTCTCCCTCTTTCTCTCTTTCTTTCTCTCTCTCCGTGAGCAAATACTTTTCATCCATTGACTGAGGCAGAATGTCTGGCTTAAGCTTGGAGTTGCATTCAGGATTGTATCCCTTCTCCCCTTCCTCTGTTCTGCCCCTCTTTTCTTTCCCCTGCTCTATACTATGTTTTTTTTTGTTTTGTTTCTCCCCCTCCTGAGGTGTTTAACATATATGGCCTGTACACCACAGCAGAACCCAGTGGCCGGTTTCGTTAGCAGAATCATTACATATTCATTGACTTGCATGAAACCGTTTAAT
Source organism: Eupleurogrammus muticus (assembly GCA_036785175.1). Taxonomy (NCBI): domain Eukaryota; kingdom Metazoa; phylum Chordata; class Actinopteri; order Scombriformes; family Trichiuridae; genus Eupleurogrammus; species Eupleurogrammus muticus. The sequence continues at coordinate 25,352,276 of JAYKQN010000005.1, forward strand.
CCAGTGGAGACAACCTCACTTCAAGCGCCTCTCTGCTATTCTAATGAGGGCTCGCGGACTGAGACAACACTTGTGGGGGCCACAGACTTCGCATTTGGGGAAAGAGGGTAGCTGGGCTTTATTCTGCAGAGAGAGGACGGAGGTGTGGCCACAGGTGTTGCACACACTTCAGAAGCTGCAGATCTGTGCATGCACGCATGCAACATGCAGAGATTTTTTTGCTTGCCATCAATTTATCTATCACAGTGAGATAGCATACATCTTAGATGTTACTATTATCCACAACTGTGAAATAAATGTAGGTTCTAAAACCTTTTGAGCAAAAATCCCCGCAGAAAATGAACTTGTGCAAAACTTGTGTAATTAGGCTATATCCTGCAGCCTACACACACACACACACACACACACACACACACGACCCGCTGTTCTTCTGCTTTTGCTCTCACCTGTCTTGGAGCTCTTGTGAGAAATAACTATAACAACCATAATATGTGGGAATATGCGCAGGAAATCGGCTGTGGGGGTGAAAAATGTCTTTAGAGACCAGAACCACCAAGAAACACAAGTGTGCCCAAAGTGACAACAAGTCCCTGCAGGAGTGTAAGGGGAACATTACCGGGATATTTCTACTGTGCCCCCCCCCCCTTTTCTTGTTTTCTTACAAGTTCCCACTCCAGCGGCTGCGGCTGCAGCGGCTGCGGGGCCGTGCGGTGCGCGCGCGGTGCCGGTGCGTGCAGGAGGATCCTCCGGCTCATAACAGGCTGCTCGGATGGTGGGACAGCTGTCGGCAGAGCCGTTTTACGGTGTTCAGTCCATTTGGCTTTAATAGCAGCTTTCAGGCGGACCGCTACTCTACCCCCTCACCGCCCCCTCAATTACACCTCCTCTGATGCTCCGCTGGCCTAAAGACTCCTGCAGTAAAAAAAGAGAAGAAGAAGAAAAACACTCTGTGAAATGCAATACATTTGAAGATTGAGCTGTGACTTTTCAGATTCTCTGGTGTTTTCAGGGGCAGCGATGTTGGGCAGCAGTGATTAGGGATGGACTTTCTGAGGAACTGGTCCCTCCTGTAATCTGTCAACTTCCAGTATAGCATTTTGACTAAATGCCAATTTTAATTGCACGCGCGCGCGCATCTGTGTGTGTGTGTGTGTGTGTGTGTGTGTGTGTGTGGACACTTAACTCCCAGAACAATTATGCTGATTGTGGGACGTGTCCAACAATCTTTGCATATTTTCTCCTAATGTGCACAGGGGAAAAAAGGGAGTGAGAGAAAATGTTTTTTTTTTCCTCACAGATCTTACTCACCTGTACTGATTATTTATTATTTTATTATTTTTTTCCAACCAGTTGAGTGCAGTACTTTATAAAAAAAATCCTTATCGATTTAAATACAAAAGGTGTTGTTAAAGTGATAAAAGAGGACCACTGGTTATATTTTATAGAGTATATACTTAAATTAAATTATATAACCTATATTCATAAAGACTTTTTTTAATTATAATATTACAAAACCTACAGAAGAAAATCTGCATTTTATCTAAAAAACACTACAATCACATATAACAGAAACAGGCGAAATAAAATTTGAATTTGAACTTTTAACACGTGACCAACTAAAGCTGAATTCAAAGGAAATTTATATTTAAACATTTTTAATTTAAATGTATCAATAACCTCTTTGATATTTCAATATTTTAAGAGATATCACTAAAACCAACATTTATATAATGAAAATATCAATCGAAACATTTCAGGTGTTGCAGACAAATCTGCAGCCTGCATTAATAAAATTAAACGGAAGTCAAATAAATAAATAAAAACGCGTGTGGTTTTTTTTAGTTAATTAATTGTATTTCTAATCTGCTCATAGTTTATTGAAAGCTTTGAGAAAAAGAAAAGAATGCATGGTTCAGTTGTTTTTATAGAAAAAAAAATCAGTTGTTTTAATGTTTAGAACTCCACAAGTCCACTATCATCGATAGGAAAAAAAAATAAAGATAAGACTATTTATGCGAATCGGAGGAGGTCGACTGTATATGGAACAATATTATTTTTACTTAAAGCAACGAAATAATTAAGTTTGTCTCAGAAATCCTTTAAGTACAATCCACCCAAAATCAATATCGCACTTGAGATGGTGAGATATCGATTAGTTGGAGAAAAGGCCTTGAATTACACAGCTAAAAAAAAGAAGGCTTAATAATTGATCAGCTATATATTGTCTTAAAATATATTTATTCGCAAAAACGTGAAGAGTTCATAGATCTGAATGTTAAATTAGAACATTTACAGTTTAACTTCTTCTTCACCAGTAGCCAGAATATTCTTTATTTCAACACGTTTTAAGACAAATAAAGGGAATATCTATCAAGAAATATAAAACCTGGGCTGATTCTAGTCGGTTTGGGGAGTTTTGTATTTGAAGTAAAATCAGCATTTTTTATGGAGGAAAAAAGGAACATTTATAAAAAAAAGAAAGAAAGAAAGAAATAGTTGAATAAAGACGTTTCCTGCCTTCATCTGCTCACTTTTGGGTTGAAAATATCAAAAAAAAAAAAAAAAAAATCCAACAACAACAAAAAAAACAAACACGCGCGCGCGCGCAGAGCCACGCGATATTAAACCACACATTATAGATGAGTTTCATCATGTGGACGCAGCCCTCCGAGGATAAACACGCGCTGCGTGGGGTGAGAAGTGAGAATAAGAGCCGCGTTATTATTACTGTGGGAACGGCCTTTCATCCTTATTACATCCACCCAAAAAGCCGGAGATGGAGCTCCAAATGAAGTTACTGCCATCCAATGAACTCAAATTAGCCGGGCCACGCCATGACAGACAGCCGGGGTGGGGGGGTGGGGTGGGTGTGGGGGGGGCTGTAGGTGTCGCGGATTGGCAGGTGTGTGTTTAGATGTGCATTTCATGCTTTGCCAGACCCCTTAAGTGAAGTTGGGTTCATTTCTTTGGATCTCCGTGGTTAAGCGAGTTAATATCCGCGCGTTATTAAAGGGCCTGCAGTCACCTTGCTGCCCCCCCACCACTCCCCCCCCCTCCCCATCCCCACGGATCACACTTTGTTCCCTTCTATTTTCACTTCTTTATCAGCCATTCAAATATAACGTTTCTCTCTCTGCCCCCCCCCCTCTCTCTCTCTCTCCATCCGGTTGAATGGCTTCTGTTCGTCGCTGAGGTCCTCATTGTGTTCGCTACCTGAGTCAGCAGGGAGGATGAAAAGGGAGTTTGACGGAGGAAGGACGGGAGGAAAAGGGGTAGTTTGACATGCAGGGAGGGAGACAGGGGCGATGATAGGCGGGGGGGGGGGGCTGAGTGAATTTACCTGCTCCTCCGGTGGCTGGTGTGTGTGTGTGTGTGTGTGTGTGTGTGTGAGATAGTCTGTGTGAAGTTAACAACGCGGCGGCCAACTCGACTTTATTGCTGTTTATCCCCGCAGCAGAAGCTGTCAGGCGCTGACAGATTGGCAGCAGCTCTAATCAGAGCCTCTCCACTTCTCCCTGAGATCCCCTCTCAACTCATTCACTCTTGATCTTTCACAAATTGCTTGTAACTAATGGCATTTATTCCTCGGATTATACACGTGGCTATGAAGCGCAACTTTTCCCTGGATGTGAGAAGTCGTCAGTGCTGCGGCCTACTGCTAATTTAATAAAACTATTAAAGTGCTTATTTATTATTGCATGAGCTGCGATATTGAATCAGCATTTATTAGAAATAAAGAAAGTGGACTGCATATAAATGAATATGAATTCTATTGGAATGTGCCAAAGTTATAGCGAAAATGTAAATGTGCTAGTTAACAGGAGGAGGTGTTATTTATTTGCCCTGGACATCTCCTTCTATATTCTGCGGAATCGGTTGCAAATTAAATGCAGCTCGTGTCAAGCAAGTGAAGTGCAAAAGTAAATAATATGAAAATGGCATCGTGTTTAATTTGAAAACGACAAATATAAAAAAAAAAACACATCTTTTTGTATTTTATGAATCAGAAGATGCATAAAACATTATATTCTTTGATCTTGTGAAGATGAAACGCGTATTGTTTAAATCTCAGCTCCTGAGCAGCCACCATAGTTCACAACCATATAAATATTTATAGGATCATAATAATATCCAAAAAGTTGTGCTTTTATGTCAACTTTTGACCTTCCATAGCTGTGCGTTTTTTATTCTAAACCAAGATGTGTGTGTTTATATCTGTCTGATATTCCTCTCTCTCACACACACACGATGGATTCAAGCATTGAGGAGAGAAGAGAAAAAACACAGGACATGCACCACGCAGCTGCCAGAGTCACGCAGGCCCCGCAGAGCACGCAGCAGACCTGGAGCTGTGTTCCACTGGCGTCGCCGCTTATCTCCAACCCGCAGGCCCCGCATCAGAGGTGCGTGTTTGCGTGGCGGTGTTTGACCTGTCAGGGGGGACTTGTTAGGACTTTAACTCCGACTGCTGGCGGTCTCCAGACATCCGGGGGTGGCATCGATTTGAAACTTGTCCTGTCTGATTTGATGATACCCCCCCCGCGCCCCCCCGCAGCACCATGGACAGCGCACTGTCTTGACCTCGCCTCGCTATCACATCCCCCCGTCAGGGCCAGCACCAAGTTCACTAGAGGCTGGGAGCAGAGATCTGGCTCCCTGGTCCAGAAGAAGCCAGGAGGGCTGCTGGCTTCCAGTGGCCGCTGCTTTCTGTGTCAACAAAACTCACTCACACGCGCACAAAAGGCCTTGTTTGACTTTTCCATCCTTAAAGGACCCGTCCGTCCTCGCATGACTCCTCCTCAGATCCCAACTTAACATTTAGGACAGTGAAATACACATGGTGCAAAATTAGAATAAAAAATGTCTATATTTTTGAAAGAAAAGCAAACATTTTTCAATGAAGATAACATCAAACTAATCAGAAATACACTCTATACATTGTTAATGTGCTAAATGACTATTCTAGCTGCAAACGTCTGTTTTTTAAATGTAATATCTCCATAGGTATGTACAGGCCCATGTCTCCAGTGTTCTAATGGTACACTGTGTTTGCTAATTGCATCAGAAGCTAATGGATGATTAGAAAACCCTGGTGCAATTATGTTATAGCACAGAGATGGAAACAGTTTAGCTGGTTAGTTGGAGCATTCTGTGACAAAGGCAAAGTTTAAAAGAGAAAATGATTGTTTCAAATAAAAAAACATTATTTCTAACCTTGTGAATTAATTCCTTGACTATATTTTCTATTTATTGTGCAACTCATATTGATAAATAATAAAGTATATAATAAAAGTGTGACCTTTTTCAACACATATTCTCATATTCTATATACATATATCTATCTATATATATACACATTATATATATATATATATATATATATATATATATATATATATATATATATATATACACTAATATTTATATTAACTGCTATACTAACTATAAACTAGTTGATCAACTAGTTTTTTATTCTAGCTGGCCTAAATATTAATAATTTATTTAATAATAATAATTTTAATATTAATTTATCACATTAATTTTTAGTCACACACTTTGACAAAAATTACACAAAATCGTGATTTTTTGCAAAAAATAATTATACGAATAGACTTTTAAATGACAATAAACCAACGTGAACACAAAATGTAAATGTTTGACAGACCTGGTGAATGCTTCTTAAAAACTGTATTTTTATCATCGTGACCCACATATGTGCATGTGCATAATTTGAGTTTATAAACGATGCGTAAAGATGCGAGGTTCTGCAGATGAAATCGATCATCATCTCAGAAGCAGACAGATTGTAATTCCGTTTCCAGGCTTCTTCTTCTTGCACTGTTAGGGCTTGTAGCTGCAGAGACGGTGCACACAGCACAGACAGCACAGACAGCACAGACAGCACAGACGGAGCCTGCTCACTGTGATCCACCCACTCCCTGCAGAACCAATTATCGAACCTTTAAACACGAACTTAAAGCGTGAAGCATGAAACAAGCCGCCGCGGCCGCAGGCCTCGGTGTTGTAGTGTTTTTGAAGCATCATATCGATGACTCCAGGTCACTAATTGGTAACAACCTGCCCAGGGAGAGCGCAGGAAAACGAGCTCATTAGCTAATTCCGCAATATTTACATTGATGTGGAAGCTGGGAAAGTTGATTAATGCGCACTGTCCCTGCTAAATAAATATATAATAATGAGAGAGGGGGATAAAGTAAAAACAAAAAAAGCATGCACCAGGCTATATGTGGACGTCTGGTGATTAAAGGACGCGTGATAGATGCAAAGGAAAAAGGAGCAATTTATATTTTGCAAATGTTCTCGCAGTAGCTACACCCTATCAGCTGGTGCACATACTGTGGTAACAAGTTGATTTGGGAAGCAGACTGTCTAAAGTTTGAGAGAGAGCCCAAGGCACCGACGGGAGGAGGATTTGCTGGTGGAGGAAGAGAGGGAGAGGCTGTTTGATGGAGCTCTACAGCTTTGAGACAGCTTGTTAATTAAAACCCCAAGAGATGAGGCTCTGCAGCCACCGTCCATATCAGAGCACTGCTAACTATATGACAGCAAGTTACTTAACAAGCCAGCGCCTCAATCCCGTACCTTTTTATCACAGGCGAGCAGCGAGATATTTTAATTCGTTAAAATCCCACTGTGGCGGCGAAATATCTTGTTTTCTACTTAGCAAATTATGACAAACCTTCGTATTCTCTGTCATTCCGCGGATAGCGCCTAAACGGCTGCTTATGCTTCAAAATCCACACACCGGCTTAAATGTGGCAAATTCGATTAAGGAGGGAAAGAAAGGGATGTCAGAAAAAGGCAGAGAATGAGTCTAGACATAGGTTGGCTGCTATTAAATTCTCAGCTTTATTAGAATTATTCCCCAAATCCAAGTCGCCTGCAGTTAGGGAGCAGCCACAGGCCTCGGTGCAGACACGCAGAGCCAACACCACGTCTAAACAAAGATGCTCTATATTATCCTCTCTTTCTTTTTTTTTTTATTTCTTTTTGAATGCGCTTTCTGATCAATTTCAATCGAGGTCATCACACGCTTTGTCCCCATGCATTATTCCACCTTAATTGAACCCGCAACCCGCCCTTTTGCCTGCGGGATCCCCGAGCTATTTCAATTCCATATGCATGCGTGAGATGATGGCTTGTTAAGTCGGAGGAAAACAAAAACCAGGAGAGCCTCACTCAAACACTCTAAATGTATGACGGGCCGGGCCCTTTGTTCAGAAAGAAATGAAATAAATAAAAGTGATACTGATGGAACTGCGTCTTCCTCCACTGCTCCACTCGCGTGTTCGCACCAGTGCAGGCCCCCTCCTGGAAACAGCAGAAGCCTGACTGGGTTTGTGTTTTCTGGGTGGGGGGGGGGGCTGCAGGTGGAGAGGCCCCCGTATACAGTACAAGCGGAACCTGCTGTGCCACACTACCACCCAGGATATGCATGCGCGTGTGTGTGTGTGTGTGTGTGTGCAACACATATATTTTTTCTCGAGTTGAGTTGCCACAATCTCTGAAGAAAACGCTGTAATTTCCCATATAATCATCCAATCTCCTCTATATGTAACGCGGGGGGGGGGGTTGCGTCTGGTCACGAGGCCACAAAGCGGAAGGAAAAAAGCCAAAAACAACCAGTCGAGCCCTTCATGCTCTGCTGCTACACGTGTTCATCCTCAGCCACATTCTCAGAGCAGCAGAACCACAAACACAGTTTAATCTGGCCGTGAATAGTAATAATCTCTGTACTTTCGCCTCTTCAGACGAGCGCGTCTTCAAATGTGTGGCATCAGATCTGGTGTTGTTCAGTAATATCCAAGTCACCCGGGGAGGTTGTGTGAACTGGATTTGATTTCTGAAAATAAAAGAGGTTTACTTTTCATTGCATCTGAAGCTCGTGTTTTCTCTCTCTCTCTCTGTGCGTAAAAACGCGTGCGTCTTTGTCACCACCGCGTTAAGGCCCCTGCACCTGATCTGTTTGTGGCTGGTCTGGGGCCACGGAGCGGTTTTTTTTCCTTTCCTTTTCTTTTTTTTTTTTTTAAGACAGCTGTAAAAGGCTCTCCGAGTCACCAACACATTCATCAACGTCAGACGCCAACAAGCCGCTATTTAGTGAAAGTGTAACTGCAGCAGTATATCTCCGAGCAGAGTGGGCCACTCAGCAAACAACACAATAGACGTTTTATTGGTTGTAACCAATCTAAAACAGATTATAAGGGCGCTCAAATGCTTGTTGGGTTCCTAGAAATAACCCAAAAATGTCTAAATTAGAATATATTTTTAGGTAAATAAAAATAAGTATATGTGCGTATAGTTATTTATTTATTTAAATGCATTTTTAGTATAATTTCAGCAAAGCTGTAATCTTGCTGCCTAAGATTTTAAAACGTTATTCTTTATCTTGCATTTACTTAAATTAATATGGCATCCTTTATTTGAGGATGGATAATTAAAGCCTTTGTTTTCCTATACGTTGTGCAGCGTTACACTGCGAAAACAAACAGTTAATTATCTGAAGCTCGTCCTGTGTGATCCTCTGCGTTATTAGCCGTTTACATTCGAATGAAATGCATTCATGATCAGCGGCTTTAATCGACGTGATTCCGCAGCTTAACAAAGCAAACAAAAATGCCAGTCGACATAGGATAATGCAATTAGAAAACGCAGCGCTGGGACCGCGGTGGAGCCGCTCGCAGCTGCTGAAAAACCGGGTTAAAAAATGGCACTGGAGCGGCGGACTGAGGAGAGGAGAGGAGAGGAGAGGAGAGAGAGAGGGTATGAGGCGGCTCCAGTGTCAGAGGGTCCCAGAACGCAGAGCGCCATCTAGCAAACAAAGGTAGAAACAATAACAGGCTGAGGCGGAGCGGCTGAGGCGGAGGGGCTGAGGCGGAGGGAGGCTGCCTTTACGCACGCACGGGGCGCACAGGGACGCCGCAACAAAGCGCCGCGGTTCAGCGCTCTCACCACACACACACACACACACACACACACAAAAGTTGGTGTAACACGCCTGCACGGAGCGACCCGAGATTTACACGCAATCCAGTAAAAATCGATCAGTTCGTTTTTTTTTTTTTGCGTTTCACTTCTCTTTTTCCTTTCTTTTTTTACTTCCCCCCAACCATCGGATCAAACTGTTATGGGGATATATGACAGAGCAGGATCAGTGGTCAAGCTGGAAATGGGACAACTTTAATGTCAAAGTGGGTGAGGGAGGGGGAGGAGAGAGACTCCCCCACTTCTTGACAAAATAAATCGATAATATCACTCTCAAACTCCAACACCATAACACCATATATATATATATATATATATATATATATATATATATATATATATACACATTATACATACACATTAACACATCTGAGCAGCAATAGAGCATCAGCCACACACACACACACACACACACACACATATATATATATATATATATATATATATATATATATATATGTGTGTGTGTGTGTGTGTGTGTGTGGCTGATGCTCTATTGCTGCTCAGATGTGTTAAAAGGTGGATTTTGATTAAAAATAAGAAGAGTATAAACCTGTGTGGTGTAACATGGTGAGTAATATGTCTCCTCATCCTCTCTCTGTGTATTATTTCATACACAGAGAGAGAGCTAAGTATTGTCCAGTGTACCGTGGTCCACTAACAGTGGCCTGGTCGGGTGTGAGCTGGCACACGGTGCAGCAGTCCATGCAGAATTACATCTGAAATGCTGAAATGATCGAGCTTCTCTGTGATTCATCCAAACCGGCGGATTTCTGTTGTTCTTCATCTCACACAGGTTAGAGGAAAAACTGAAAAATGTGTGTATTTGTATTTGTAGATAATTCAATTAGCGCCCCTTTCTAAGCAGAATATACCTAAATACTTTTCATATATAAGTATAATAAACCCAAATATCCAATGTTGACACATTAATCATTAAGAACACATTATATTGAAGTGTAATAATACTAAACAGACACGTGACTGATTAGGCGGCTTTTGCAGTGATATATGAACGAGGTGTCAGGGGCAACATTTTTCATATTCGCTATCTTGTCATTCGCCCCTCGACAACCAGCAATTTGTGACAATTTTCGCTGCGTTAAGGCGTCCAATAACCCCCCCCCCCCACAGCCTGCAAGCTGGAAATAAAGTTTACACTGGATGTGCCCACTCATAACTAGGCCACTAATATAGTTTTAGAATTAATTATAATGAAATTGTGACTGCTTCCGCTGCACTGTACCTCAGCTCATTTTAATTTTATTATATGGCCTATACATAATGATGACGTGATAAAGTGTGTGTGTGTGTGTGTGTGGACGCGCATGGTGCATGGTGACTGTGCCCTCCACGTAAATTGGGGTATATGCACAACAGGAGAGTGCGTTAATTGATTTATTAATTAATGGGAAAAAAACGGTTGCAGCTTCCTTACGTGTTTATATGAATGTGTCTGCTGATTTATTACATTACAAAAAAAGGCAATTAAAGAAATATCAAATAAGATCACCCTGATGAGATATATATATTTTTAAATGTGAAATATTAGTGTGACCCACTTTTAATTTTTTTTTTTACTTTTCTATGAACATTGGTTCCAGTCTTTAAGCTGACATATGTACTACTATCCCACTGTATTCCTACTTTTTTGTCTTTAATATATATATATATATATATATATATATATATATATATATATTCCCCTTAGAAGTAAATCACTGACATTCTACACTTTTGCCAAAATTGTATTATATAGCCCAGTAATCAGGAATTGACAGTTGCTCCATTTAAAGCCCTATTTTGGTGCTATACAGGATCCTTTCAGACAGGCTTTCTCTCTTCAGCATTGTGGCGTTGCAAACAACACGCAGAGATTACATGAAATGCTCCACATCAGCAGCATTAAAGGAACTTTGTGACCCCCCCACCTCACCCCCTCCCTCCCCTTTATTTGCAGTATTTCATTTGCGCAAATCAGATGGGACGCACTAAAGGAACCTGCTTTAGTGCACCGAAACCACTATGATCCACTTTCTGGTCACCGTGCTTTATTTCCTGCTGCTCGACGTGCAGGCCAGGCCGAGCCTGTGACACCCTAGCCCCCTCACACACACACACACACACACACACACACACACACACGTTGGAACGGAGCGAGTGAAGATGTGACGGGGCGTATTTGAAGTATGACGAGCTTTGTGGTCCACTCCTTTTCATTCCCTTGCCTCAAATATACGCCCGCTTTCAAATAAGCTTCTTTGGCAATCCCATGCAACCCCCCCCCCCCCTCCATCCAACACACACACACACACACACACACACACACCCCCTGCCACCTTGACATGAATGGGCGACTGACCTTTAGGGCCGTGTCCACTCTGCAGTCCAGTTTTATCCAAATAAGCCGTCTTCCCCCACCCTGCCTCATACGGTGCCAGCAATTCTTTACTGATATCATCAGCGGATGCAAATGAATTTGGACTGGGTGGGGGGTGCAGGGGGTGGGGGGGTTGCTGTTGGTGGTGTAGTCATGTACAAAATACCACACTGGCTGCAGAATGCTGCATGTGGAGAGATGGGAATATTGAATGCCCCGCCACCAGAACCGTCCTCGAATCCAATATTGCTGCTGAACAAAAAAAAAAATAGGCTACACATTCCTATTTCAGAAATCTTGGCTGCGAAATACCACCAAGAAGAAGAAGAAGAAGAAGAAGAAGGAGGAGGAGGAGGAGGAGGAAAAAAAAGAATCGCCATTCAAATGAGATGCGTTTATTTCTGCATGGCCTTTGAAGAGAAGAGAGGGGTCGTGTCACTCAAAAGAAGGAAAGGGCCACTCCGTTATACCCCCCCCTCCTCCTCCTCCTTTCTGCTCTCCCTCTCTCCTCTTGACCGACCCCCACTCGCAGGCGCGCACGGGCGCGCACGCATGCACGCGCGCGCGTTTTTTCACTATAGCACGCTGGCTTTGGGGGCGACGCGGAGGCTAGATTAGAGCTTTGCTCCTTTAACAAGGGAGAGGAGCCACTTCTATAAGCACAGCGGCGGTATGTGGGGCCACAAAGAGTTTGCAGCCGCAGGGCGACTGGCCGTGTGGAGAGGTCCGAGCCGTGGGCAGGCCGCACGATCACAACACGGCGCTCTGAGCGCGTAAAGAGAGCGGAGAGCACTTCTAAATCAGCCCGAGTTAAGACAATTCAGCACGTCAACACGACCAGGACACGGTGGGAATGATCAGGAGTATTGTGCGCGCAGAGAGCGCGTTAAACATGCGTGCGTTTCTTCCCCCAACTCCTCTGTGGACACGCACATTTGATGGATGACGCTGAGTGAAATAAGAAAAGAAAAAAAAGAGACATGTATTTATCAACATGCTGCATGTCCTCTGAGGTGAGAAAGATGGAGATAGAGGAAAAAAGAAAAAGGAGGCGGGGGGGGCGGGGGGGGGTAAAACCAAACATGGTGACTAGAGGCAGTCAATGGGAAACCTCACCCTTACTGTCAGGAGAGGCTCCCTGTGGCACACATGAAAAATACCCTTCAATCTACCGCTTCAGTCAATCACTAGATAGATAGATAGATAGATAGATAGATAGATAGATAGATAGATAGATAGATAGATAGATAGATAGATAGATAGATAGATAGATAGATAGATAGATAGATAGATAGATAGATAGATAGATAGATAGATAGATAGATAGATAGATAGATAGATAGATTTTTGCTATAATATAATATATGCACACTATAATAAAAAATAAACCCTTGCTACACTTTTTTATCATGTCATGGTAAATCTTATTAATATATATATATATATTATATGGCTGTTTGCGTCAGTGAGGGTAATATGGGATATGAGGGTAGAGGCTCAGTGGGTTATATCTTCACCAGCATTATTCTGCCTGAGTGAGTGGCTGAAAAAAGAAGAAATGCACAGGCTACAACAGAGATTGGTCAGGCATGAATGCGGCCTGTGTGTGTTTTGTCTTCGTAACATATTAATCCACCAAACCACGGAGCAGGGACTTATAGTTGTAATGAGTTTTCTTTTTTTTTTTAAGGATTATTTTTTTCTCTACTTTCTTTTAACTTTTTATTCATGCGAAGAAAAACAACTCACAATACAAAAAAAACGTGTTTTCTCCCTCCCCCTCCCCTTTTCTTTATTATATATTTTATTTGTATTATTATTTTTAACGCAGCGCAAATCGGTCACCAATAAACTCTGCCTCTGCGTCGGTGTAATTGCAACAAAACGCTGCTGAGTAAAAAGTGAGGGGCTCTCTGGCTGCGGTGGCACAGTCACACACCATCTGGAGTGTATTAGAAAGAGAAGCCGTAAATATTGCTGGGAAGCCCAGGCGTTATCAGGTATGTAAGCCGGCCGCATATGTCCACATAATCACGCTGCTGGGATGTCTGTTCAAACCTACTGGAATTTAATAAATGAACACAATAATTAAATTAAAAGGAGTTTGTGCAGATCTTTTCAGATGAGTCCCTGTGTTGGTCTGTTTGCGTTTTATTTTCCTCCTGGATATGGGTGGGTTATTATGGGATGGAATGCTGAGGGGGGCTGCGGGGATGTTATGTCACAGCGTTGAGGTTGCTGTTGTGTTTGGATCAGAAGCAACAGGTTAACTGGCTGCAGCTCCTAACTTTCCCCTAAAAGCTAATTATTAGATGCGTTATTATCCTTCACAATGGCACCACTTTGCGTGTGAGCAGCCGCACACGCATCCTCCAAAAAAAAAAACATAAAAAAAAAACTTGACAGCATGAATTAGGAGTTCATGAGCTGCAAAACGCTCTGTTACATCTGATTCCTGCTTCTAAAAGCGACCACGCGAATTATTCCACTCAGCATTTGTGCGTATGTGAACGCACGTGCACACACACACACACACACACACACACACGCACACGGCTCGCCAATAAGAAAAGTTGCAGCTCAGATTTTAATGTCACATGCTGATTAAATTTCTTAGTAATAAAAAGATGACACACACACACATGCATGCACGCACGCGCGCGCGCACACGCGCCCTCGCACGTATAGAGACACACGTCCGTCCTCTTTCACTTTTTACATATATATCCCCCCCCCTCCCCTTTTCTCTCACTTCTCTCTCTCTTTCTCACTCACTCCCCCTGGCTTTATCCGTTTCAGTCCAAGGAACACACAAGAACACACACGAGACAGAGAGAGAGAGAGAGAGAGAGAGAGAGAGAGATGGAAAAAAGAGAGAGAGAGAGAGAGAGTCAAAATGAGTCTTACTGTTTTTTCTCTTTTTTTCCTGCAGTGAATCTTCATCCATCCATCGTTGACAGAGCTTGACTTGATCCGACCACTTCTTTCCCAGTGTCTCAACAAAAAAAAAAGGCTGTGTGGTGCTGCTTTAATTAATATATTTCTGGGCTCTGTCCCGCACCCAGAAGCTTTAGAGAGGGAAGAGGAGTGCAGATTGAGACATATTGAGCCCGCTTTAAAAGGATCATTTCATCATGTGGGAGGTTGGGACACACAAAGTTTGGACCCGTGACTGGCATTCCGGAGAGACATGCATATTTTAAAACAACAAAGCAAGACAGAGACCGGGGGCCCCGGGGTGGGAGGGGAGAAAACTTGGAAAGAAGTTACTATCAGATGAACAGCTGTCATTGTTGGGCAGGACTGGGACGCATATTAAGATATAGTCATCTGAAGGAGTGTCACTGGTGGATGTATCACTCATTCAATTATAGCAGCTTTTATTTTGTACACATTTTTATTTAGTCTTTTTTTAAAATATTTAACCATAATATCCATTAGCATGTAAATGAGCTTAAATCGATCTTTTTGTGGATTTAGAAAATGTCCATTTAGCTCCTTCAGCGTTATTAAGTCTGTTTATTTAATTCTACATGAAGATGTAATTCATCCTAGTCTGGGTACATGGTTCAAAAGGTTATGGAAAAAAATGCTGTTCTGCACTTTGTGATACTAAATAGAGACAAACTAAAATATTCACCTAAAGTGAATTGGGAATAAAACGTGTATGTTACCTTCTGATAATAAAGCAAACTGGCTGCAGATTTTCTTTCTCTCTTTTTTTCACCAACATCTAAATAATGGCAGCTGGGGTTTACAATTCAAAACGTCTCCCACTTCTATTTTGTCAAGTCACACGCAATTGTATCTCTCCCAAGTAAAGCCGGTGTGCTTAGCGCTGTCACTTCTGCACAGCTTTTACAACATCACCCCCCCCTTCTCCTTTTTTTCCCCCTCTCCTTTACTGGGAGGTTTTCGCTCTTGTGCACGGGGGTCCATTCGTGAAAGAAGAAGAGGGGGGGGGGTAGAAAAAAAGCAGAAGAAGAGTGGATACGGCATAAATAAGAATGTGTTGACTGTGATGAGAGATCTGTCCGCTGGAAAACGAAGGGCCAGAGGGAAGAAGACAAAGGGGAAACGCACGCAGCGGTGTGGAGCTGGATATCTCTGTTAGTTGTCAGCGTTTAGTCCATGGCTGTGGAATGCTAATGAGTGAGGTCTCTCTCCCTTTCTCTCCCTCGCTTTTCTCAACCCCCCCCTCCCCTTCCTTCTGTCCACCCCCTCCCTCCCTCCCTCCCTCCTTCTCTCTCTCTCTCTCCCTCTCGGGGAGAAAACGCGGATCGATAGCTGACCCGATGGTTTTGGCCAATGCTTTATTTATCTGGCCAGGCAATGATATTATCAGCCTTGAACGTTATATACAGCAAACGTCTTCCTAAATCAACACAAAGGGATCCGCTTACACAGCGATCCGGGCTTTCTCACAACCACCTCTCCCTCTCTCTCTCTCTCTCCGTGTCTCTCTCGACCAGTACGCGCACACACGCGTACGTTACGCTTTTACGCACGGGCATGCGCCCGCACACACACGCATGCAGGCGGTCAGACCTCACACATATATATTTTTTTTAAATCCTACCATTGCTTACACACAGTTATGACAATCACGACAAAACTTGCGTGCGCACACACACATGCGCGAAAGGAGCGCGCGCGCACACACACACACAGGGAGGAGTCCCCGGGAGGCGTCCCCTTATGTTGCATTCACAACTAAGAATATTTTATACCCCGTAGTGCTGGATGTGATCCATGGCTTAAAGGTTGCCCACGAGGTCCGCGCACAGACCTGGGAGCAGCACAGTGTAATCACAAACCACGTCTCTGTCCACTGAGCCCCACTCCGCACGGCTGCTCGCTCAGATACAGCAAAAAGAAAAAAAAAAACATCTCACGGGAATCTATTTAATTTGTGGACATTTGTCCTCACCGTGCGTCCTCAGCCATTTTGCAACCTCGCCGTGGATGAGCTGCGCGGCGCGGCACTTGTTGTCATCATTTTTACGCACAAGGCGATATACGAAATAAGCCGTGTCATACTTCAGAGAGCCCCCCATTCACACGGAGGCGCTACTTGGAAATTGTTATTGTCTCAAACAACAGTATTTGTCAAATGTAACCGGGGAAAAGCAGGCAACTCTAAGTGAAATGAAGTGACGTGTAACGCCAATAGGACATTCCCACCGCTGCATAAAACCATCGGCTTGCATTCAGGGCTTTTGGAGAAATAGGTTCGCTGACAACTTAGGATAATAAATGTTTCGCTTTCAGACAGATATCTCAAACGTGAAATCGCACCCAGCTGCTTGTGTAAAGCAAACAAATAGCCCCCCGTGTTAGGAGTCCTCCACTTGTGGTTTGATGAATGAAACCAGACAAAGGTAAATGGTTATTTAATCCATTTCGTACTAACACTTTGGTAACCGGAGTTTCCGAAATTACAGAGACACAAATGGGGCCTATAGTGTACCACAGATCCATCTCATTTACCCACCGCAGTTAGCCTGACACTGCACTTTCCCCCTCCTCTCTCTGTCCCTTATTTATTAAATGAAATACAAGTGGACATGCTAATACTGCTGTCACTGGGCTAAGAAAATGCAATGATTAATCTCTGGATGAAAATTTAGAAAATAAAAGCAGATATAAAATATATCCTCCAAACCTGTTATTCCAATATTTGTGTTACATGATCAACCAATTTGAGCTTCTGTCCAAAGTGTTGCACAGACTAATAGGAAACTCCACTTCTGCCTGAGTCCTCCTGTGTCTGCTCGCATTGCCTAATGCACAAACGTTAATTAGGAACACATGTCATCATTTCATCTGTTTCTGAACTATTGCTTTATATAGCCCGTAGTGTAACAATTGTAGAACAGAATGGTCTCAGCGAGAGGATACAAGATAGTTACTCTGGAGGGATTTAGAATACATTATGTGGAGACAACCAGCTGAAAGCTGCGTTTAATAACCCAGCAAACAATTGAGTCCAGAGCTACATAAAACAAAAACGACCTGGACTGTTGTGTGTGTGAGAGAGAGAGAGACAGAGAGAGAGAGATGGCCATGTTGAAGCCATATTCATTCCCTTCTGAAAAACAAACATTTATTCTCACATGGAGTCTTCCTTCTCCGTCCACGAAACGACCCCCCCCCTCTCCAAAAAAAGGCAAACACTGAATAATTCCAACACTTCAGCAATTATCTGTTTTAAAGCTGCGTGCATGCAGACGTTGATTGTGTGTGTGTGTGTGTGTTGTTGCATGTCGGGAAAGAAAAGGAGAAAAGGCCCCGGCTGCTCGTTAGTCCGCGTGCGTCACCTGCGTCCGCACCGAGGAAATAACGATCCGACCTGCAGAAATATCACATTTGTGTTTGTACAGTAGCCTGAGCAGCAACAACAGGGCTGCTGACAGCTGACCCGCCGCCATCAGACAGGTCGATTGGGAGCTAATAGGTCCAATATGGCTGAACACACATTAATCATGAGAATAATAATAAGAATAATAAATCTGGATTCTTGCGAGAGAGCATCTGAGGACACGCTTAAACACAACCTGCAGCGTTATTCCAGCATGAACTAATGAAGAGGCAACCTTAGAATGAGACAAGCCGTGAAAACAAATAAATAAATAAATAAAAAAAGCACCGACACAGATGCCCTTCCCCCAGTCCTATAAGGGACATAACAAATATGGCGATATGGTGTTCAGACGAGCTCATCACTGCCAGTCAGCAGCTGAAGATGTGGGCAATATGGCACACAAGCAACACGTCTGAGGATGAGGAGGGTGGTGGTGAAGGTGGAGGAGAAGGAAGGAAGGGGAGGAGGGGGGGGGCTAACAGGAAAATTTACAAAAAAAAAAAAATCCCATTTTCTTCCTCATAACGCCTTCCAATTTATCACGTTATCACTCTAGATGTGTAATGCAGTATGACAGCGAGGGTAGATCCAGGTCCATAACTGAGCTTCCTGTGTCATTTGTGGAGAATATGGAGACAAAAACACACACACACACACGCACACACACACAGACCGGTGCAGAGACAGGAAGTCCATGTAGCCCATCTAACACATTGAGGACTTATCGATATACTCATTACATTCTGAATGCATCAGGCAACCAAAGGCAACATCTCTTTCTGTCTCCTTTTTTTTTTACCACACACACACACGCACGCCCCCCCCCCCTCTCATTTGTCTCCCATGGTCCCCCCCCTCTCTCTCTCTATCTCCCTTTCTTCCCTTCCCTCCCTCCCTCTCCTTCCTCTTCTCTATTCCCTCACAATGCATCACACTCGGTGTTCCTATCGACTGGCTTACATGCTGTAAAATACATTTTCCAGATTGATCACGCATATCACAGCAGCTTTGCAGCGGGGCCTAACCCTTTTGCCAAATGACGCCCACATCAATATTGAGGCATCCACTATGAAGGCAGAGGTTTTTTTTTTCTTCTTTTTTTTTTAAACGGGGAAGAGGGGAATATTGGTTGGTTTGTGGAGAATCACCTTGATTAAGCCACAGGAGGTGGGATAGGTGGCTGTGCGTGGCGGTGCGGGTTGTCCTCGCTGTCTGGGAGAATATGAAACATTAATGCGCTCCTCCGTGTTGTGGTTCCTCACGTATAGCCTCCCCTCCTCCGTGTGTTATGTCAGTGGCTCTGGTAAAATGTAAGGCATGCACCCATTGTGTAATTACCACACTTAATCCCGTGTATCACCTCGTTTTCACTGGTACTGGAATTATACGTTTCAGTAGGAGACTCGGTAACTGCAGGCTTTACTTTTCTTACAGACCCCCCCCATACACACACACACTACACAATAAAAGAAAAATAACAAATTGTCTTAAAATAAGTCGCTTCCCAGGAAAAGGCGTGAGAATGAGACATCGTTGCCTATTTCTTTTTTTAATAGTACAGTCACCATCACACAACTTCATCAACCGACCCTTCTGCAAAAAGCTGCATCATGGAGTAAGCAAATTGAAGGCAACAACCAATAAAATTCAAGAAACAATGAAAATTTTCAAGACGAAACAAACAAAATGTATTTGAAATGATATATTAAAAGTGCTTTTTGATTTTCATGTCTCTCCTCTTTGACTGATGATCGACTCCACGCGCGCTCGCGGCCCGGGGAGAGGCGCCCCACGCGTCCCCTCAGTAAAAATGTCCTGGAGGTCACTTTGCTGCTGTTGCAGGTCCATCGTATCAATTGGGAAAAAAAGTTCAACCATCAGTGGTGATATTGTCATAGCGATTAGACTGTTTCTTATTTGTCTAAATTTCTTTATTTTTCTGTTTTTAAATTCTCACTTCAATTTTTAATTCTTGGAGAACATAGCTTCGACAACATATATCGCACTCATTATAAGAAGCAAAAGGTTATATCAAAAAATTATTAGTATAGAATCACAGAAACCCTGGTTTAGAACCAGAAAAAATACAAAACAGAGAGGTACATAGACACAGGACAATTCTTATAATTGCTTGGAAACATTACTTTCCCGCTAAGTCTTGATTCTTTTTTTCTTACTGCGCATATGATGTTTTTCATTTTATTTGTATTTTTTTTTTTTTTTTTTTTTACAAAAAAAGGAAAATAAAGACTAGTATTTTACAAAATGAAGAGTATTGTTCTTGAAGATGAGGGTGGATTTACACAGGTGTAAAGTCCAGTTCCAATATTTTTCTGTACATAATGTATTCCATCTCAGTCCCAGAAGACAGAAAAAAAGTAATGTCTTCCAAGTTTCTCAGAAAAGGTCCTATATATAGTCTTCTTGGAGGAGGATGGGTGAGGGTGCTGAATTTTGGTCCTTTTTTCCTCTCTTTTTTTCCACTCTCATATAAGGATCATTGGATGG
Organism: Eupleurogrammus muticus; assembly: GCA_036785175.1. NCBI lineage: Eukaryota > Metazoa > Chordata > Actinopteri > Scombriformes > Trichiuridae > Eupleurogrammus > Eupleurogrammus muticus. The sequence continues at coordinate 25,372,534 of JAYKQN010000005.1, forward strand.
ACATGTAAGGCCAGTTGAAGCTGCTCCCGGATAATAGCATATCCCTGATGAGGGTTTCAATAGGAGTTTTACCTACCAAGCGGACGAAGAACAGCTGCTCGATTACGGACGAGGAGACGGTGCGCAGCGAGGGCAGCCGCAGCAGCAGCTTCCCGAAGCGGCTGGGCTGGTTCGGGTACTGGCTCCTCACGTACTCCTCCAGGGCGCACTGGGACTTCTCCTGCAGGCTCTCGATGTGAGCAGCGTCCGACAGGCCGCAAGCGTCTGCGGAACACACACCCCAAAAAAATAACAGTGTGGTTAGGGTTGGCATCGTGTTCTGAACCCTGGGCTACAGCGTGTTGTGGAAATGTCCCTTTCGCATTTAGACCAAAGTGAAACAATTAACACTCGACTTCAATTATATATAATTAAAATATAACACACACACACACACACACACACTCTCTCTCTCTATATATATATATATATAATTGTTTTTGCAGAGTAGCACATATATTTCTAATAAATACACATCTTCCATTATATTTTAAATATTTTAAAGAATTGAATTTACTTTGCTGTGACAAAAAAATACATTTTCTGTTTCTGTCTCTGGCACGTGCACATCCTGCCATGCCCAATTTACGCACTCTGCTTATCGTTCAACATCACCCTTTTCGTGTTATTGACAAAGTGGAATGAACAAACACATTGCCCAAACATGCTACATCACACTGAGCGAGTGGGACTGTCATACAGAATAAACAAGGGGCTTGCTGCTGGGGTAGGGGCAGCACAGCTCAGCGGAGGATATCTCTGCTTGCTCATACAACAATCAACACGAATATAGAGCGAAATGTCAGGGAATCGGTGTTGTGGGCGTCAACGGGTGGGAGAGTGCGGTGCAGGGGAAAGGTGTGTGTGTGTGTGTGTGTGTGTGTGTGTGTGCATATGGGGTAGAAGGCCTAAAGGCCGCTGCTCTTGATGTCTGGGCTCTGGGGATTCGAGTATAAGGAAACATAAACGGCACTGATGAATCTGAAATTACACTGGATGTAATGTGACCTAATTACTCCGCAGTAAGCTGTTAAGTCATTTCGCCGCTCTTCTCTCCATAGACCACTCTTGGCCTGTTTTCTGATGGAGCCTATAGGACAGGCCGCTGGAAGCAATCAAATTTATTAGACGAGGTGAAGTCAATAGTCGCGCAGAAACGACATAAAACACGCGCAAAATGGGCCGTGCGTTCTGCTGCTGACTAGTGCATCGTGCAGCCCTGTGCACCGACGCTCCCCTATAGACACAAAAGGGAACAGGCTTCGGTTGCCTTACGACGTTCCAGCCTGTTATAAAGAAAATTGTCCTCCACACTAACCCAGTGTGCCGCTTATAAACGCAGGCAGCATCACCGCCGGCGCATACGGTCCCACATGGAGTCCATAGGCTGTCTGTAAAAGATTGTGTATTGAACAGAGCCTTTGTGCAAAACGACACAAGAAAGATAGCTTCACTTCTCGAGCACTAATACATTAAACACCGCGCAGAGGCTTTTAAGCCTATTCGTGATTCCTCAGCGCTATAACTCACCCAGGCCAGACACCATCACCTTATGAACCCGAGGGGCAACGCGAGATCTCGGGGTGATTTACTGTGACCTTAGTCCGGCCGCTCAAAGCCCCATGTATGCAAATCCCTTTGGATTAACGCTGAGTGTCCCCTTTAAAATCCAGAGCTGCCAATAAGTTTGAAACCTATTGAATTAGGGGGAATTTTCGCGTAAAGTCTGAAAGTTGACATAAACGTCGCGATGCGGCGATTTATGGAGTTTAACGCATTGCAGGGAATAAGGTGCAGTTTAATGTATGCGCCAAGGGAAAGCTGGTCAAAGACACCCCATAGCTCCCCATAAGGCCTGTCTGCATCCCTGCACCCCACTAGCTCAGTAGACTGGGACATGGGAGCAGATAGCTTCCAGATTCGCAAACGACTATTTCTGTGGTCGGTTGTGGAATAAAGGCGCACACTGCAAATGTGCACATGTGAATGAGGAGTTAATGTAAGACAATGATCCCTCACTGTGGTGAAATAGTTTAGCCTGGCCACCGTTATTTATGCATCAAATACTGACAAGGCTGATGTTATTAAAGGCAAACAATCCACGCTGGTGTTGGCAAAGCGCCACGCGACTTGTTACAGCCAGCACCGGTTGTAGCCGATCAACCCGACTAAATGATCTGTTAGAGAACATGGAGGATGGTAATGTGTGTGTGAAGTTTCTCCGGCTAATCTGGGGTGAATTACTGCGATGCCGCGCGCGAGGGGTAAAAAAAAAAAAAATATGGTCCGATATGTCAGCGCACACGGTTAGTTACACTGGACGTGCGCGCTATGAGTAAATAAAGCCAATCTCACAGGCAGCCTCATTACTGGAGTGCGCAACCGAGTCAAAATACCTATTTATTCGTTTTAAAACACACATTTACCTCTCAGCATGCCTCCTACGTTTGGCGTGTCAAATTAGCCTGGGTGCCAAACCCCAAAAGTGAAAAGTAGTTATTATGGCTCCTGCAACTAGATATATATATAAAAAACAAAACATAACCAAAAAAAAAAATTACCAAGTCCTCCAACAGTAGGAAAACCTATGTGGGGATGTTCTTTTCGCCAGAAAAAAAATTTAAAAAGTGGTTTAATAGCTTGGAATAAACCTCTCATAAGTTTTGGTGAACACTCCAGACTTTAGATAATTTAGATGCCACTTCACAACGGCTCAATACACACTATGTGAAATTATTATAATGTATCCCAGAATTTACCTTTAATATAAAATACAATTTATAATATAATATAATATAATATAATATAATATAATATAATATAATATAATATAATATAATATAATATAATATAATATAATATAATATAATATAATATAATATAATTACAAAAAGGCCACGTATTCATTTGTTAGTCCATGTAACGCTAAGTAAATAATTAACAATAATTATTAAATGTGCTACCAGTGTAAGTGGTGTCACTCTCTGTGTAAAATGGAGTTAAGGCGCTTTCTGGTGACATTAAAAGCAGTAATTATTAAAAATATAAATCCAAATCTGCAAACCACAGCGACGCTGACTATTTTTTCACAAACGTGGCCAATTATAGAAAATGTACGACCCCGTTACAGAATTTTGCAACGGGCCTGTTTATGAAACGACGAGGTGCAAACTTTGAGGTAAGTTGAGAAGTAGTTTGCGGCCTGTGTGAGTTTAGTTTTCCCTTTTCCTTCCCATCTCCACACTCCCCTGACCTAACAGGCCTAATGGCAGCAGGCGTGCACCAGAAAACTCCAAAATAGCATCTAAATTACGCACCGAGCGCCAATGAGGACCTTTAGGACCCTGCCCCAGTCAGCCACCAATTTAGCTATCAACAATGTAGGCTACTTTTAAAAAATGCTGCTGATGACTTCTCAACGCGTGTGCGACAAGAGAAACTATCCCCAATAAGTGAGGAATTACGGATAGATGAGCTAAGATGAGCGCACGAGCAGTCGTCCAGAGGTGCTGCTTTGTGTCCTGCAGAAGCAGAGCTCTGACACATGAGTCAACTCCTCCATCAGCTTTTTTGATCTCAGTCTGCTAAGGATTATTTCCTGCCCCTCAAGACATGTGTTTGTGCACGCAAAACAAGGATAAAAGCATGCACCAACACTCATAAATGCGTCAGCTGTCATATATCTCCCAGTGATGGACTATTTTATCTTTACGCTCAATTATTTGACACCTGTTCTAAAATTTATGGACGCGAACCTACTATGTGAGAAAAAAAACGTGTTCAAATAAAAGTTTGAAAGTCAGCAATTATAAAATATTAGAGTATATGATGATGTCGATTATCTGGTATTTTAAAGCAGCGAGCTGCGGGAGCCTATTACACTTAAAAGTCTGGATGCGCCGTCTCAATCTGGTTTTGTTTACACGTCTTATGTTGCGGCTACAACTGACATGGGAATGCATGTAAGTGGATATGTAGCAAGCTGCTGACAAAATAGCTATTCCATCGGCAACACAAACAACTCGTAAAGTCAGATTTGTGACCAGACTAGTGCCTGACAGCCCGTATTCCCGGTGCCACGGCGCGTCGCCCCGCGCGCCTCGCTCGTAACAAGCCGACTACAGGCGGCCGGGGCCTCGTTCGGGTCAGTGGACGTGTTCCTGTGTGACATGACACCCACCTGATGTGAAAAGCACGATGGCCTTCAGGCAGCTGTACTCTGCCGAGTCTACGTGCAGGGTCTTAAGCTTCTCCACTTGCTCCTGGAAGATCCGGATGTGATCCATGAAAGCCACGACGCGGTCCGCGGACATCGGGGAGGCGTGGAGGCCCGCCGCGGCGAGCAGAGGGGCCACGTGAAGCGGCATGGAGCACTGGGCCGCGTTAAGCACAAACAACTCGCTCCACGTCAGCCTGAGAAGGGACACCTGGTCGGTGATCTGCAGGTCGGGAAAGAAAGGGATGTTTCTCGCCCACTCCACGGCGCTGAAGAGCAACCGAGCCGCCAGCTCGCAGATGTTCTCGATGCCCATGATATTGTTGGGCTGCATGCACTGGCTCCCGTACCGGGACGTCGGGTAGGGCTCGGCCCGCAGCAATAACGAGATGTATCCGGACAGATAGCAATGGCCGTTCAGAGGGTCCCCGTTCGTCAGCGCGTACTGGCCTGGGTTGGGCTGAGTTGGAGGCATTCGTCCTCGCTGAACCGCTGACAAAAAGACAGAGAAAAAGAGGAAATGTGCATCCAGGACTGATAAACATTGTTCACGAGCGGTACCATCGTCATGCAGCTACAGCTAAAGTGCCCTCTCTTTTCCCCCTTTCTTCCTTTCTTTCTTTTTCTTTTTTTTTGGCTCGGTAAAAGAGCTGAAATCTAAATTCAGCACGTATCCCCCCCCCCTCCTTAAAAAAAAGGAATTAAAAAATCAGCTCGTGCGTGATGTTCGTGATTCTATCTGCAACATCACGAAATCTCATCAACACACATCCACTGTCTCAGCCTGGGTTTAGTATTTACAAGGCTACACTGGGCTGTGTGTGGAATCAAAAGACTTTCACACACACTCACACACACACACACATCTTCTGTAACCCAAAATTACATTTGACCACATTCACCATTTTTTAGTATTTAAAGCCATTGTTGCACTTTTCACACAGCAGCCTGCTCATTATTTCTTTACCATTATAATAACGTGGGCTTTACTATATATTTAAAATTATTAATCACGGTCAAACTTATTACAGACGTGACTGATAATTACTGGTAAATTTAATGACATTTGCACATTTTGCCTATATCAAAAGGTCAGCTGGAAATAAAAGGAAATCTGCCACTGTTTAATATTAATAATTAAATATGGAGGTAAGTCAGGGCACAGCATACGTGGGCTCGCACAACAGCAGATTTTTACCGAGGGATGTTTGCATAAATTGAAAAATAAAACCTCTGACATGAAGGAAGTTCGGTGGCCTCTAATGCACCAGGCAAAAAGACAGAAAAACAAGGAGCCAGGATCAACTTGAGCGGCATTATTCAGTGTGTCTGAGCTGTCTAGTCAGCATATGGAGCCACACACAGACGAGGGGCTGCTAGTGTGTGTTCGTTTTACATTCACACACACTTTTTTTCCTCCTTTTTTTAAAAACCCCTACTGTAAAATTACAAATTAGTACGCTGCTACAGACTCATGGAAGGGAATATTAGCCCAAACACACACACACACACGTACAGCAGACAGGCACACACACACACACACACACACACACACGACCCTTCGTGGGCTCCGGATCCTGTGCGTAAATCGGGCCTGCTGGAGCCGCTGCCTCTGTGCAGTTTAGACCGCAACGAGAACAGAATAAAAGGGTCATCGCTTTGTTCAGCAGCATAAGCTGCTGTGGCTGCACTGGCCTTTTACCCCCCCCCCACCCCACACACACACACACACACACACTGCACTGCAAATTCTCCCTGTCTGCCTCCCTGCGCCTCTTTCTCTCTCTTTAGACAGAAAGACTAATCATTCATGCAAACATCCCTCGGAAAACGCGGATGGAGACTGCGGTAAGCCAAAGCCGTGGAGCCCGTGACCTTAACGCAACATGGCAGCCTGCTCCTGCGCTATAGGATGCGTGATCATGAGAGCGCGTTAACATAGATATTTATATATTCACCTTCCCGCCGCATTCCCACTTTTAAGCACTTCTTCAGCCGGCAGTATTGGCACTGATTTCGGTGGTGCTGGTCAATGGGACAGTTCCTATTGGCACGACACGAGTACGTTAAGTTCCTCCGTACACTCCTCTTGAAGAAACTTTTGCATCCCTCGCAGGTGAACTGGCCGTAGTGTTTGCCGCTCGATTTGTCTCCGCAAACCACACATTCGATATGCTGCTGACTCTGTCCGGAATTCTGACTGCCCTTGTCCCCGGCGGTCCCCGGTGTGGACGGGGGTCCCGGCTGGCTGGGGGTCTGCGGGGTGTGCGGCGCCGCCGACGCCGTCTGCTGCTGCTCCCTCGCCGGCTGCGCTGCGGGGTTGGGGCCGCTCGGAGGTCCTCCGGCCACGTCTTCCTGCGGATCTCGCCACACGCTAACTACCATTGCCATATCTCGGCCCCGGAAAGTGCTGTAAAGCGAAATGATCGCCGGTATTTATGAAGCGCGGAGGGGAGAAAAAAAAAATAAGACGAGCTCTCAAAAGACGGGGCAGTGCAAAGTCAAATCGGAGCACGCAATCTCATACGGGGTAAAGAAGGGGAGCACAACGCGATCAATACATTCAAAATAGGCACCCGATCAGGATATGCAAGTATCGGGAGGCCAGTTCCAAGGTAAATTGCAGTCAGCCATTCAGGAATCCCTAATCTTGTAGGAAAGCCCGAGTCCAGTCGGAGCAAATTGCAGTTTGATATAAAATAGCCACAAAGGAAAAAAAGGCAGGAGCGATTCACATGGACGCAGGAACGAGAGTAAAAACCTTTGGCTGGAAAGACACGCGATCCAAAGTGCTGCGGAGATAAATTCCTTTCTCTTTTCTTCCTCTTGCTCCTTTACGCTCCCGTCTTCGCCGTATAGGAGGGGAGGGAAAAAAAAACTGAAGAGCCGGATTTTTTACATCTATGTTCTTAAATAAACCTCATCATCTCGCCCAGCAGCCAGAGAAAACCGCGTCGCCGACTGAAGTGCCCATGTATAGCTTCACCTCTCTCCGGCAGGAGGAATGGAGATACGCAGAGAAAAGATTAAAAAAAAAAAAGAAGAGGAAAAACACCAACAACTAATAGAATATGCAAGAAGAAGGAGAGACCCAAAAAATGAATGCGCTTAAACGGGAGGACCAGCAGAGCAATGTTTCCGAAACGGGGGATCTGCGCGAATGTCTGTATATAGTGAACTTTGACACTACTATTGAAACTGACACGTTTCTATGGAGATCGCTGCGCCTTATATGGTGCTCATGTCAAGGAGCCAAGAGAGGGGCTGCTGGAGACTGATAATCAAAGGCGACTGACTGGCCAGAGCCCTGCATAGAGGAGGAGGAGAGGAGGAGGGGGGGTAGGGAGAGAGAGAAAATGGGAGGCTAAGGTTATAGCCAAGCCCTCTCTGCCTCTCCATTGGTTAGAGTCCCCCTCCGTTCGCTCGCTGCAAAAAGTGTCCATCCCGATAAGTCGCTGCCTCTCATGTTCCAATCTTAAAATGTTATTTTTTTTCTCCCTCTGAAAATGCACGAGAGGAGAGAGAAAAAAAAAATGCCAACGCAGATTTCAGAATTCCACTTGTTTCCCTCTCCACCACCACCTCCACCCCGTCTCACCCAGAACGCGTAGCGGTCGGCGTCTTGAGGGATCCCTTTTCGGAAAATATTATTAAAAGTGTCCGTAGTAGAAATGTTCGCTGGTGCGTCGTGCGGCGCCAGGAACAAGTGGAAGCATCTCGGATGCGGTCTCCCGTTAAAGTAAATCCAACATTTCCACACTCGCTGCCGGACTCGCCGCTAACGTCTGAGGTTTGGATATTTTTTGCAGCGTTGCCATCCACGACTGGAGGGGCTGTGGGGCTCTGACAGGCGCAATTTACATTGAGCTCGCCCCGCGCTGCTATTTACTTTGAAACCTGATTAGTATGGGCCGTCTATTGTCACCAAAAAGAGGAAGAAACCCTGGATAGAATAGCAGAAAAAGCGGGGTAAAGGCAAGGGGGGACAAAGCTATTTTACGCACGACAAATAAAAAAAAAAAATCGTGCGCAGCGGGGAAAGAGGGACTCTGGCTCAGAAATTCCCCCAAAGTTTCAAAATGGTTTGTCTTGCACTGGTATCTTTATTACAAAATGAACTGATGTCAGTGTTCGTTTGAAGCGGATTTACATTTCCACACGTTGTTTTTGTCTTTGGCATGCGCATTGCGGTACATCCGCGCCCGTAATCGGCACAGTCTCGCTGATTAAAACTTACAATTTAGTTTAAAGGCGCTTATAAATGGTGGAAAACGTCAATGAGAAAGCGTGATGCATAAAAGACAAGAGTGTTATAGAAATGGGAACCCGCGCCAGCGACCGAAAATATCTCCAACGAGACGGAGCAATGAGCAATACGCGCTAATTACCGAGGTCCTATAGTCCCCACAATCACTGAGCTGGTGTCACATTATGTCTTAATAATGACAGTAATTCACAATCATGTGAAGTTGCTGGGGATTTGCATGGGGATTCCGGCTTTTTTGTATCGGGGTTTTCTTTGCACGGCTTTCCACCTCTCCAACTCAGAAATGTCTGGATCGCGCTGCCATCTAGCGTACGTTGTACAATTACAGCCTCGTATGGATGCATGCAATGGATCAAACATGCATTTAAAACAAAAAAACAGAAAGTTTATCGCTAAAAAAAAAACAAATCAGGCTCGGGCTCTTCTCTGTTGTCCTATTTTTGACTCTCAGGAAAAAAAGACGAATCTTTTGACATTAGGGTTATATAACAGAGGGGGGAAATAAATAATTAATAATGAAAAAAACAACAACAAGTAAATACAAGTTACACTTCCAGTAAAACAAACGCAGTTCTAAAGCTAAATCAGAATTTGCTTTATTGCACTGGACTGAGATTTGAAACTCAAAGTCAGAAACGATGTGCGTAAATCATCTCCAAAAAAAAAAACAAAAAAACGTGGCTGTTGGAGAGGAATAAGCCATCATAATACATCCAATTACCCTTTTTAATAAAACACACGCAAGTCGCTACACAGATCTGTGAGCACACGCAGATATTAGCGGATATAATGCAGCGTAAATATGCATGTGCCCCCTTTGGAGACGCAGCGGAGGGATGGGTTGTTTTTTAGTGTCTCTGCCTCGGACACTCCACTGAAAGTCCCCGGCTCTTTGAAAAAAGGTGAAACCAATAAGATTAAATCGGACAAAGATTTTTTTTTTTTTCCTGTAAGTGTATCATTAAGATTTAACTCCGCAGATTGGGGTGTGTGTGTGTGTGTGTGTGTAGGGGGGGGGAGGGAGGAAAAAGGGGGCTCCGCAGGAGAAGAGGAGAGGGAGAGGGACAGCGAATGGGAGCAGGAGAGAGGCTCTGATGGAAAGCTGGGAAACGGCGAGGAGACGGAGGCAGAAAGTGGACAGCGGGACGCGGAACGCGGCGGCTGCAGCGAGCCAGCGGAAGAAAAGGCAAGTAGGCGATTTATTCCTCATTTCTGCCCCCCCCCCCTCCACTACTTCCACGCACGCATGCTTCAAAACGCAAAAGGCGAATGTGTCCGCGTTAACTTCTTGAACCCCGCAGCTGCGTCAGGCGCAACTTTTCCGTTTTTTACTTAAAACGTGACACATGATCAGCTTATTGCAGGCTGCTGGAAGCGGTTTTACGCGCTTTCTCTTTTTTTTTTTTGCACCCTACGCCTCACCTGAGGAGGCTATTTGTTGTTTGAACACATAATGAAAAGATCGATAGCAGCCTGCTTGTCTGTGCGATAGTGTCACCGCATTAAAAGGCGGATCAAGGACACCATCACGTCTCCTTTTTTATTTATTTATTTTAAAACCACTGTTTACCAAAGTACCAGTTCGGCCACTTTTCTATCGCCAGATGCGAATATTACAGATTTAGGATGGGCAGGATGCGTTATATGTCGTAAAAAAAAACACAGACTCGCAGCGAGGAAGTTGCCGTAACTTTTCCATCCGTCAGGGAACGCGCGGCTGCACGCTGCGTGATTTATCAAAGCCGCATTATTGATGAAAAGTGATTGCGATGGAAATTGATATAAAATAAATGATGTAGAAATGTAGGCCAGGTTCACTTATTCCCAAAAAAAAAAAAAAAAAAGCCGGCACATCAAACAGCTTAGTGGAATTACTGCGCGTAAAAAGGCGTTTTGGCTCAATTCTTCTGTGGATGCAAGAACTTCCTGATAAATGATCATTTTTACGCGAACCGAGTCATATTTTATTCAGGTCCTATATTCCTTTGGCGTGTTCCATGCCTTCTCTCTCTCATATTCAAGCAGGGAACAAGATGCGCGTCTCTATTAACTATTATTTACTTAGTTAAAGAGCTACAATAATCACGTCATTAAACGTGTGTGCCACATATTGGACGCATTCGCGCACTGGAGCATATTTTAATAAACAGCCCTGTTATAATATCATGCATCTCTCTGCCATTTTATCCCTTCCTAAGGTAATTTCTAAGCTTTTATTTTTTCCAACGACACATATTAATCCAAAAATACACGATTTCTGACTGGTAGTCCAGTTTTTTTTAATTTTTCTCGGATACAACTTTTGTCAAATACCCTTATTGTTTAAATATTTATAAAGATAAGGGAGCTTACAGTTTTGCCAAATCTGTGATGATCAATAACTGGTGCTTTTTTTTTTTTACCCAGACACAGTCGGACCTTACAAGCCTCACGAAATAAAGGTTTAATACAGCTCAAACCAACAAGAAGCACACTCAGTTGGGAAAACACCGAGGTCAGGAGTGCAAGCCCCCCCCCCCTCCACCCTTTCTCCCCTCCCCAATAAAAAACGACACATGACGCGTTTTGGAGCATTCAAAACGATGCAAACGCGATGCAGAGATTTATAAATGGTGGAGGCTCTGTTTATTATTGATTGTGTGTAATCACATCAGGGTTATAACCGCAGCATTTAGTCAATAAGACATTGTGTGGGGCTTAGAGGGGGAGTCACTTTTCCAGGAGGGGGGGGGGGGTATGCTGTGCACACCACCGCTGCAAAGGGCCACGGACAGCTGACCAACATCTGCCAGCAAAAAAAAAATAAAAATCCCCAGCATGCGAGAAGAAGGAGTAAATGAACGGACACGTTTGGGCTTAGAACAATGAGGATGCAGCATCATGCTGGGGCTGGTTGATTAGCACAGGTTGATTAATAATAGTCAAGTGGAGCACGAGACGCACAGAGAAGCTGTAAAACTCAACTTTGAACTTGTCACTGTAGCATGGACAAGTTTTATTTTTCATTAATAATGAAGTGATTCATGAAGTAAATGGATCATTATATCATATTGTATATCAGACCTATATATATATATATAGGGTATATATTGCATTTATTATATATTATTATATATAATCACAGTTTTGTTTTAAGTGGTTCATAATTTGTGTTGTGGGTCACTTGTTTTCTGCGTCTCAGCATCAGACCTGCACTGAGATGCTGATTTTTTATTTTTTTTACTTGGGAAACAGGGGCGATTTATTTTTATTTTTTATTATTAACATTATTTATTATTAAGTCGTAAAACGCTCAAAATCACACGTCTGTAAACAAACGGTGATTTTTATATATTGAGGAGAAAAAAAACACCACTTTGTATATTGAAGTTAGTGAACTTTTTACAGCCCCTCTATACCCTCTTTATAAATGACACACACACACACACACACACACACACACACACACACACACACACACACACACACACACACACACACACACACACACACACACACACTAATCATTTTGCACATTGCGCTAAAGATATTTTTTCTAATTAAAAAAAAAATCAGACTTTTTCTTATGTTTGAGTTGGGAGGTTTTGTTGCTTTGAGTAGTGAAAAGGGAGGAGGAAGGCGAGGGGTGTGTGTGTGTGTGTGTGTGTGTGTGAGGGGGGGGGTGGCTTCTTTGTGTCCAAATCTGATCCCCAAATTATTCTGGGGGCTCAGATTGGTGTGAAAGGGACGAGAAGGTCACTTGAAATCGCCTTTTATCCGCTGGCTTTTTTTTTTCTATGGATCAGCAACTTTCAATAGACATAATCTAATCGCTCCTAATGGAAAGGCCATTCGTGAGAAACAGTGGAACTATCGCCCTGCACATAGACTACAGGCGGTTAACAGCGCAGCGTTTAAGCAGCAACACCACACTGCTATTACTTATTAGAAAAACACTGTCTTACATTTTAATCTTAAACCAACACATGCAAACAGCAGCCTGTGCATGCAGGGTAAATATGACCTTATGTTTTATTACGTTGCTGCATATGATTTTTTTAAGTTGTAACGCAGATTGGCTTTAACTGTAAATTGCAATCGTGCAGAGTGTGAATCACACCGGTGTGTGAGCAGACATTATTGCTGGTCCTGCGTCTCCAGAGATTTGGGATCCTTCGTTTTCAGACGTGATGAATGCAAGTCTCTTTCCAGGCTTTTTTTTTTTTTTTTGCATCCCAGACTATAATTGAGGACAATAACTGCAACGACTTTCCCAATTAGGCTTGAGGTTGGAGTTAAGTTAGAGGGACTGTCAGTTTATGCTATGGGCAATGGCTTTATTGCTCACTAACCATCATTTCTTTAGAGCCTATGTGCTAATTACTTCGGATGGTCCCAGAGACGGAGATTATAAATCCATTAGCACTCAAACCCTCGTGGTTGCACAGTGCAAACACTGTAATTTTGCATTACACACACACATGCACACACATACACACACCAAAAAAAAACAACAAACTTTAAATACCAGCAGATCTAGTGAAGCAGATCTCATCTTGCACGACAGGAACATGCAGAGGACTGTCAATAATCCACCTATTTATCTAAGTGCATTTATTCCTACACGCACGTTTGGCGAGTGGTTTATTCTAAGGCTATTCCTCATTAAAGTGCATGCGACAGGGTGAGAAAAAAAATCCAGAGCTAGACGCAGCCTTAAGGAGTAAAAGTGAATTAAATTACGTCTTAATACCTGTTAAAGAAAAAAAAGGAGGCAGCACAGAAACCGGGACCTGAAGTGGAGGTTGCATCTCACCCCTTAAAGTAATTTATTTGAGGGAAACCGGAGGGCAAAGGTGGAATTCTTGAGAAATTCAACAAGGATAAGGGAGCTTTAGGAATTCTGCACGCAGATTACCTTTCATCCCATCCTCACATTATCCGACAACACGCAGTAGAAATATAGCTCAGCGACAAAAGAGCCAGATTAGCCCCACACACACAGGAGTGCAAAACTATTTTAAAGAAGTAGCCCATTGCGATTATTGGGGAAGAGGAAAGTCGTTCATAACGCGTCCTGTCACTGTCATATTGCTGCAGTGGATGCTGAACCCATCTGGAAGAGTTTACCCAGCATTTTATTCCGGCATAAATATTTATGGCGTGTAAATTCACATCAAACATCATATGAAAGTAAGCAAAGCCGAACGAGGAAAGGAGCGTTTATGGACACATATAAACAAATTAGGGTGAGGCTAACTGGTTGCTGTGTACACGCTGCCTCTGCAGGGATGGCTGACACTGGGTCACAGGTTGCAACCCTTAACTTTTTTTTTGGGCAGCATCACATCAGCACTGCATTATTGTTCTCTTCTTCTTTTTTTTATTATAATAGCCATTGCAGGAGGCCTAATTAGAAATGTAGTGTATCTGCAGCATCAGCTGAGAATGACTGAGTACATCAAAAAATATTCCCATGCACAATCTCTAAAACAGTTATGAGAAAAAAAAGTATTAGCAAGTCACAAATATTTCAGTTTAGCTTCCACCCTGTGGAGCAATTGTGAAATATTATGTAAAATATATAATTCACAAATATAACACAACAACTGTGTGAAGTTTAAACTAATATAACTTACATTTATAATTCAAAATACTGTTAAAGTCACATGTGAACCATGAAAAAAACATTAACACACGCGTGACGACAAACCCCCTCAAGAGATTTTGCGTATTTTTCCCCCTTTAAAAACGTGTGTCTGCTGTTTGTGTGGAAAAAAAAAAGACAGTGAAGTGAAGGTGGCCTGTGTTTAGTGTCCAGACCTGGCAGATTGTGACCTTATCAATGTGAAACTCTTAAGATAAATTATTCATAGCACCTGTTTGATGTCCCTGGCCAAAGAATGACAAAGATGTGAGATTTAAGATGCACCTCGAAGCCTTGGATATCAGCTAGTGCGCTACCTGTGTCTTTTTTAGAGCAGAATAAAACAAAAAAAAAAAAGGAGGGAGGTGGGCGTAGGTTTTAAAACCGCAATGAACTAGTTTCCTTACAGGAAGTGCAGACGTGAGGGAGCAGAGAAAAGCATAGTAAGAGTAGGAATGATTCTGGTGTGCAAGGTGTGGCGGCTCCCAGCTCCCCTAAGGTCATGTGACTCACAGGTGTCCAGGTATTAAGCCGGTTGACGGACATCGGAGGGTCCTCCACCCCCCGTGAAATTTCTGAATGTCAAACAGTGAATTTCTTGCATTCTGGTGATTTATTTATACCAGATTTATTTTTTAAAGGGGAAATTGTCTTTATTTATATAAAGGAATAAACACAATATTCAGGGCACCGGGATTATAATGCAGGAGACTGTATTCCTTTGAAATAAAATCTGTTAACTGAAACATATAAGCATGATTTACTCATTTCAATATTTTTTTTTTTCAGAATAAAACTCCTGTGTGTCTTTCATGTTTTTTTTATAACATCTAAGCCTATGGGTTCCCTCACATTTTTTTCCTGCTTTATCCTCAGCTTAATTTGAAAGTTGAGGCGAAGAGTTTGTCCGACTGAGTTTGTGTGTGTGTGTGTGTGTGTCTCCTCGCAGGAAACACGGCGGGACGTGTCGGCGTGGTGCAGGGCGAGGGCCGACGACGGGATGAGATGTAATTTACGGCGAGTGGCGTTTGATTACGGGACAGTGACTGATCATAGGACACCACTGCTTAGTGTGTGTGTGTGTGTGTGTGTGTGAGCACATGCTGAGACCACTTGGCGTGAAATCCCTCGAGTGACAAGCTTACTGTACTCACTCATACATGTGGTAAATAGAACATTAATTGTCACTGGCGCAGACGTTTCACTCCTCATCTCGTATATATATTGTTCTTACATCGCTTACTTTCAACGAGGCTGAAAGTGTTTAACATGTGCCAACATTCATCTGAAGATACTCCACTCCGAAAATTAATCCAAGCATCCTGCAGCTCACATTCTTCTTCAGTGATTTGTTTTGGAAAAAGCCCATAATATGCTTTTTGGGAATCTGACAGCTGATCTTTTCATAGCTAGAGGTCAACATAACACTGTATTAATAAAACAAACATGAAGAGGATGGATATTAACGATTATACAGATGCACTGTAGTGTGTGTGTGTGTGTGTGTGTGTGTGTGTGTGTGTGTGTGTGTGATGTGCCTGAGGAGAGACGCTCTCATACATGTTTGTGTGTTTACTCATCTGTGTGTGTGTGTGTGTGTTGCCAAGTCAGTTTCCCCTCAGATGTTCCCTTTGACCTTTGACCTCAGAGCCGAGGTCAAGCCCTGACAAATGAGATGGCAGAGTTCTGGCCGGAGCGGCAAACATTCCACAACAATCTCCCGTTCCTCCTCCTCCTTCCTCCTCCTCCTCCGCTCATATCCGTCATTCCCCATCCCTTTTTTCCCTCCATGACTCGGAGGGAAGGTTAGCGAAAGTTCTCGCATCTCACAAACACGTTTAATTGTGTTTGCCGTGGGAATCTTCTGAAGTACACGCCCTTCAAATTAAGAGATTCAACATTGGTTAAAGTTGAATTTACTTAACATCTGCCTCGTTTAGAGAGAGAGAGAGAAAAACAAACGTGCGTGATGATCTGAGAGGAAAGGGGGGGGGGGGGGCTGGTAAAAGATTTGGATATTACAACCCTGCTCTTTGCAAGCACACTGTATGTGTGTGTGTGTGTGTGTGTGTGTGTGTGTGTGTGTGTGTGGAAAGCTTGTCAGTGATGTCAAGGATGAGAAATGTTGCAGTGTGGTTTTTTTTACACACGCTGCTGGCTCTAGCATTTCCGGCAACATTTCTCACCCTGCCTCCCTCACACTCTCCGCTCTGCTGCAATATCCCCACATTTTTCCATCCTTTCACCCCCCCCCCCCCCCTCGCCCCCCCTCTCCACACACCTCCCCTCTGCTCTCTCTGACCACCTCTCTCTCTGCTGCCCCACCCTGCCCAATCTCAACCCCCTTTTCCTTAAAACCACTATTTTCTCTGATATTCTAACATGCCGTTAAGGTAAGTGGCACCCCCCCCCCCTTTTACAATGACGTGGCAAATAATGATTCTGCTTATTGTGTTTTTTTTTCCCATGGAATGACCCTGGCTTCCTGTAAACACCGTGGATGCACGTCAGCGGAGCAGCTACGAGACCAACAAAGCCGGCTGACGCAGTAACACACAGTTGATCCTGCTCTTGAACTCGCTTTGCATAAACATGTAATAATACAAAAAGGCAACGCAACACAGTGAAGATCTTAATAAAAACAGATCAATCCTAATATGTGCGTTTGTGTCTTTTTTTTTTCTTCTTCTTACTCGCAGTTGAATTGTGTTGATTTGTCGGAGGGTACAGCTGCTGCACGCGGATCTTGGCCTGGTCAGGGCTGTTTCTTCACAGGGTGGCTGATCACGTGACCCGCCGGATCCGCGCTCTAATTGGCTGGCGCATCACTGACACAGCCACTCTGCTTTGGATAGGCAAAAAAAACAGTGCTTTAGTGTAGTTAGTGTAGTCTTTCTCAGGCAAGAGGGGGCAGTGAGACTCTGTGGGGGGGGTCACCTAGACCTCGGGGCTGCTGCAACGCCAGGGAACGTGTGTCACGGCTAACACAATGCAGTGCCACGTAGTGAAGCTGTGCAGCTGGCACGGTAGCAATAGAGCATCTCGCCGGTTCCGTATCATCCTCCCTCCTTTCGAGTCGCAGTCCCGTCCACGCATTAATGAGCAGTACGTCCCGTCTAATGTAAATAAATGATAAAGCGCCCCCCCCCCCCTTCCTATTGCACATCAGCTTGGCAGGGTTAAAGCAGACGGCGGGCGACAGGCAGCAGGGAAAAACGTGCGTGGGCGTATGTGTAATCATGGCCATGTCGATGGTGCAGTTCAGCTGATTGTGTTTATGTCCCTTTTCCCTCCGCCCACCCCCCACACCCCCCCACTCTGTGTCCACAGGCGGCTCCAGGATGTAAAGGGAAGGGCTCGGCGCTACTTGATTCCCTGCCACCACCCACCGTTACCCCAGTGTTACTGGAGCGTGGACGCCCCCCCTCCCATCCTAGTCCCCCACGGCCCTCGGTCCCACTCTACCCCACCCACTCTCCACCGAACACGCACCCAGCCCCCCCCCCCCCCCCTCCCTTCCCTCCACCTCCCCGCCTCGCTCCCTGATTCAGTGTGTAAAAGCGCCCCCTGAATGATGGATTACTGTGTCACCGCAGCCTGCGAAGGATTAATTTGTTTCATTGATTTCTCTTTAGGCAGAATGCCAGCGTCTGCCGCTTCCCACCTTTTCCCCAAGACTCGCAGCTGTAATAGACGGTAATGGCCTAAGACAAATCAACCCGTTTCTTGTAAAAATAGCACCAAAACAACCCTCCCCTCACCCTTCCAGCTCGCACTCTACTCACGAGCACGTCGGGTTGGGGGGGTGGCGACGTGGTGGTGGCGGCTTCATCCTCACCCTCCATCTCTATCACTCTATCTGGCGATCCTTCCATACCGCCCCAGCCAGAGGAGACCATCCAGTCACTCTAACAAAGCCATAAGTCTGCCGTACTTACAGCTCCCTCTCAGGCCTCACAATGGATGGGTAATGACAGCGCTGTCTGGGGGGGGGGGGGGCCGTGGGAGTTGGGCCATTCTCTCCAGTAATGGAAGCAGTTACTGCCATTCCCTGCACACCTGCAGGAAAAGCTAACTGTTAACCATAGTGATGTATGGCGAGGCCTTACCGCGCTAGGCTAAGGTTGAAGGGTTGCACTGACACCGGTGAATTAGGGCATGTCTGCACAACGCACGTTGGACGGGTGCTCGATGTTAGCCGCTATGGAAAAGCATGGGAGTCCCATGTAAAGAAATCAGCGTCGCTCTCTGCGTTCCCGACGCCCGCTGCTGATTTAACGCAGACACGAGACGCTGCCACGTCTTTAGTGCCCTGTCACCGCGTTGAACGATGGGAAACCCAAACCGCCTGTAACATTAAGCAAGCACACACACACACACACACACACCGCCACTACAGGGCCGACTGTCCTTCCAAACGCTTTCCAATCCCCGCGGAGATTTACGAGCAGAACCGGATCCATTAATCCATTGTTGATTTGCTGTGGCTGCCCTGCGGGGTTTTTTGGGATCAGATATCATACAGTGCTGAAACTCGCCCCCCCCCCCCCGCTGCTGCACGGTGGGGGGAGTCGACTGCAACACCCTGACCGGTGCACAGCATTCAGTGATTTTTAAATTCACTTGCATTAAACACATAGAGCAGAATGGCGAGTGAATTAGACACGATGTGATAATGACCCCTCGGCTGCAGGGGAAATCTTATCAGCTCCCTGCGATCAATTCAACAGTGTTTACTAAGCCAAGGGCCGAGGTGTGTGCTCGGGGACAGAGGAGCGGTCACCTGGCGCTTCCACCAGATCCCCCCGCTAAGCCGGCCTCTCCTGGGTAAACCGGCACAAAGCCCCCTCATGTCTGACACCACCAGGTCCTTCAAATACCGCTCTCAGACAGAGGATTAGGTAATCTCGCCATGATACTGTCTTTTTCTCCACTTCTATCATTTTTTTCCCCCTCTCTCTCTCTTTCTTTGTCGCTCTCCTCCTTTCTCATGCCTCCGTACGTTCTCTCTCTCGTTGGCCTCTTGAAGTGCTTGTTCCACTCCGGGCACATCTATCCTCAGGGGTCCTTACATTCTTAAGTGCCTTCCAGAAAAGGTTAGTCGGCAGGTAATTGTCCAGCTGTGGTCGGGCTTATCTTAATTGTGGGTGCTTCAGCGCGAGCTACACTCCCCTTTGATGAAGAGACTTATGTGGAATAAAGAGAGAATATGGGAGGACCAGGGAGAGAAAAAAGGATTTACCATTCTGAAGTGTGTGGTGATATTCTTCTTCGCTTGTTTGTACTTCACACAGGAAAAAAAACAACATGTATTGTCTGTGATGTTATTGGAAATCGATCATGCCTGTATACATATGTGGTTGTCGGTGTCTTTATCATAAATTTTTCAAAAAAAAGGCCTTTTTCTGTGCATCACTGGATAGTTTCCATTATAAGGAACTCAATATGTGTTTTTCCTATTGATCCTACACATGCATAGTGGAAAAAGCAGCGCTGCCCCCACGGTGTTAAAATCCAAATGACTACGTCTTCAGCCATCCTAAATCTATACTTCTATTAGCCATCTGATCATATATATATATATCCATGTCGATAGGAGGCTTTAGGGGAGTTAGTGTTTGCATTGCCCCAGTCAAAGGTCATGACTGACCAATAAAATATTTCCAGGGCGCCATCAATAACCCCGGCATGCAGACTAATACAGTACGGGATTGTGGGTAGGGGGGAGGAGGCCTGCTTCGAGCAGAATGGATGAACAAGAGGCCAATAGGTTACTGGACAGACTTCACCCCCCCCTCGCCCTCCACCTTCTCATATGTGCATTTGATAGGGACAGGGGGCAATTATAAAGGTATACTTCAGACAGGTCAAATGGGAGAGGGCAAAGAGCAGAACCTTTAAAGGACTGGCAAAGGTCAAAGGTTAGGGTGGACAGAGGACATCAGGGTGTGCCGCCGGGCTGGGGGTAATGGAATCAGAGCTATAAAGAAATAGACTGATGGGAAAAAAGGAAATATCTTCTCCTCATTTATTGGATATTTTTTATTGATGAAGAAAATTACACCAGCCACTCATGATGGGATTTCTTAAAAGATGGTGTTAAATGACGATTGTTGTTTGGTGTGTGTGTTGTATGCGATACCAACAGGCTCCGTGGCTATTAAATATGAAAAGCCCAAGGTCAGGGAAGGTCGTGGCATGCATTTAGCACCAGTGACCAATGCCAAATGTAAAGGTCAAAGTGGAATTGCCTGAGCCGGAGCCGCGCGACGTTCGCCCGTCCACATTTATGCATCCCGTTGGCAGTGATTTATGGGGGGAGATAAGCGCGCGGATGGGAAGAAAACACTCTCTTTCTCCTATCCCGTCAGACTCGGTAAATACACTACTCACTCATATCAATCACTGTGTCACAGTGAATCGCAACTGTATGCTTCCTGCTAAGATTAAAAACTGCCTTTGTCTTCTCCCCCCTCGCTCTGGGGAACACACTGGCCGTATTGTTGCTTTTTTTTTTCTTTTTTCGCAGGCTTTATATTAGCATTTCAAACAGCTGTGGTACAAAAGTATGCTGAAAGTCAGCAGTGTGCTTTAGTTATGTGCCATCTTCCATGAATAGATTCCATACGGTATCAATGCTGCAGCGTGGAAACGAGCTCCTCCATTGATCATGAAAATATCGGGGAAAGAAAAGGTAAAAAAAAAAAAAATCCAGTAACGTTACAACCGCCTTTTGAAATAAAGTATTTGTCACTATTTATTTGCAGGGCATTGATATTTTATTCTTTTCCGATGTGCTTTCATATATTTGGTTTTCATGGGAAAATCAAAGAAAATGTGCTATTACTTTTGTCAGGATTCCACAGTGTTTAAAAGGGTTCAGGTTTGAGCTGGTTTTATGCTTATAAAACAAATCACTGCTGATTAAGATCAATATCCCCTCCCCTGTCCTCTGCAGGATGACATTCTTGTGCCGCAGCCAGACGGGCTGTTCAGCATTTAGCAGGAGCTGCCGCTCTGGGGGGGCCTTGGCTGGGCCAGCGATTAACTCTGTATCCCGGCTTTCTGGAGTTTTCGTAGGCCCTCTTGAACACGAATATGTTCCCTGTGTCCCCTCGGCCTTCCTTAAATGTGAAAACCAGCCCGTCGCCGGTGCACCACAGGCTTTTCAAACTACCCCCGAGTGGTTCAGAATCCAGCCAGAGGAGTCCAGAAAGAAAACACGCGTTTGAACTGGCGGCCAAAGCGGAAACATGGTCTAGTAAGCCGTTTCTTAACCTGAACCATAAAGGCCTATTTTCCCTTCCCTCCAATAGTAATAAATTTGTTCTTTTTCCCCTTTATTACACATATTATGTTTTTCCATCGTCAGATCAAAGGGTGATAATGCGCGACACCATAGGCACCGGCGTATATTACCTGTTTAGTTCCCCATTAGTCTGCGTTTCAACATGCTTTGCAACTCTCTTTAACAGAAAAAAAACCATGGTAGCCAAAGTATAGAATGTTTTTTCCATGGGAAACTATATTAATTTCATTGTATTGACCGGAGAGGTCAGCTTTGAAGGTTCACATTCTTACTATTTTAATACCAGCGATGGCATTTCCCTCCACGCAGACCTTTATGGCGTCTAGCCTGGGCTCCCTGCGAGAACAACAGCTCGAAAAAGGCCGTTTAATACACGGGACGAGTTCTGCACGATCTGTCACATTCATCTCTATTTCCCCATTCACCATGGGGCATTTGAACCGCATCAGAATCTATTACCACCATGCAGATTCAGCCCCCGCTGACAATACAAATCATGATAAGATGGAGCAGTGACTCCATAAACAGCGCGGCTTATATATCACATCATATGAGACAGGCTGGATGGCGGATCCCACTTGTCGTCCCAGTGATCGTCTATTTGTGTGGATGGATTAAAGATATGGATATCATTACATCTGTCTGTCTTTAACCTGTGTCTGTCACTGTCCCGTTCATGCAACAGATATAAATAGTCGTGTGTGTGTGTGTGTGTGTGTGTTTATCTGTGGGTGCATCCATCACTCAGCAGTAGCAGGAGTTCCAACCGCAGCTGCTTGTGAGGAGAGATTTATGCTGTAATGCATCAAATCAACGGACCTTTACAGTAAAATATGATTTTATCAATAGGCCTGATCAATAGAGCATGCAAGACGCTGCGTAATTATTACAGAGGTCCGTATCAATAAAACTGTCACGCGTGACCCCCTCGGTCCACGGGGGGCTTTGTGTGGTGGCCCTGACGTCTGTACGTAGGGTCATATCTGTGATATACTACAACTTATAAGAACACGCGTGTGTTTAAACGTGTGTGTACATGGTACTTGGTGCGCTTTACTGACCGAAAACGCCGAATTGTGCTTCCCCCCCCCCCTCCCTGCACCTCTGCAGACATTACACGTTATAAATGATCCAGACGCGGATGGCTGTCTTTACTGAAGTGGAGGATCATTTGTCCCGAAAGCAAAGGAAATCCAAGGAATGGAGGAGAGACTGTCAAAAACAGCTTTGCATTACGCCGCGGCGCCGCATTTGCACACATGCACGGGGCCACGCGCACACACACACACACACACACACACACATACAGTACACCAGAGAGGGAGCGTGAGGCAGGGACCAATGAGGCAGTTTATATCGGGATTTTGTTTCACAGCCACGGCCTCCTGGGAGAGAGGGGTCTGCCAATAACACTTAAGAGACAGAGCAGGAAAAGTAAGTGCTTTTATTACAGCTCATCACTCATGTAATTTCTGGCAGCATTTGTGATTACAGATCAAGTGATTGACTAACTACACATTCGGCGGCTGAGTTATGAACCGGGTGCCTACCATTCCAGCCCTGGCAGATACTACGTGTCAGCTGTAACTCATCCTCTCCCGGGGTGCTAAATCAAAGAGCACACGCAGCAGCCGGAAGAGTTAAATAATAACTTGAGCTTTATTGTAAATCTGTCAGAAATTAAACCTGCGCGAGCGTCGCCCCGGCTCCTGGTGCTGTACCGCATGGGGTGAGGAGGCTGGGTGCAGGGGATCGATAGGGGCCCCCGCTGGAGGTATTGACGGATGACAGGTGAAGTGTCTGTGTGTGTGTGTGTGTGTGTGTGTGTGTGTACACAGGTGTGTGTGTGTGGGATTGAATTACCCCGGGGTTAGGTAGAGAGCATGGCTCAGGGTGTTTAATCGACAGGTCTCACCTTGGATCGATTGGCAGGAGTCTCGCAGGCCGCGGACGTGATACACACGAGCAGAACTTACTTATGTACACCCAAACAAATGATAGGGAGTGCAGGAGACAATGTTGGGGGGGGGGAACGAGTGCAGATGTCTCAATTCCATCAAGACTGCATGCCTATATGTAGTCAATAAAAGCGAATCTGAATCACATCACGTTTATTATCACACACGTTTCCTTCTCTTCACAAAATGAGCATCGCTGTTTCTTTTTACCCTTTAAAATGTGAAATAACCTGCGAAAGATCAAGGTAATAAATATCTTTAATGTCCATAATACGTCTTCTTTGTCCAACTGAAATGACATTTTCACAAAGTCAATGAACATATTTCAATAGCTTGACAGAAATAGAAACTAACAGGTGCTACAATAAGTGAAAAGTTGAAACCACAATGATTCATTAAGTGATAAAACATCTATTTTTACTACAATAATAGTGATATGTTATTAAGAAATAGCATTATTTGAATAATTGTTTAATATTTGGCACTGTAGAATGTGAAACTGGAAAAAAGAAAACTGGGAAACATGCTCCGTGGTCACTTTTGTTCAGTGTCGACAATGGGGGAAGAAAAAAAAAAAAGGATGCATCACTTACAATGAACTCCCAACACCATGTGGTTGTGATCTGCGCTGCGGCAAAGACGCAGTTTGCATAAAGTACAAGGCTAATGAAGGACCTCTCCATGACAAAAAAAACAATCCGAGCGAGGCGAAAGCAGACAGAAGGAAGCCCTCTTTCCCGTAATGATCCCATTTCACTTTGAGAAATCTCATCATATAGTATTCAATCTGCAACAATCCAATTTCCCCGCACGCTCAAAAGAGCCATGGCGGCGCGCACATGTGACTCATACTGAGGAGACGGGCCACGAAATGTCTCACAAGAGGCCGAGATCTGAGAGGGCGTTATGTCTTTAACAAACAACATAAATGCAGCTCTGCAGTCCGGTTTGGTACATAGGGCAAAAGAATCTCTTTCTCTTGAGTTCTGTGGAAATGCGGTGATTCAAGCGCTCTGCAACTCCCACACAGCAACGACTGTATGTCTGAATCTAATGCTTTCAGATGGGGTCAGGGGTCACGGGTGCCACTGGCTGAGATGTTTTTTTTTTTTTTTTTTTTTTCTCAGAGAGGCGTATTTGCCAAAATCACAGTGTGGGGCAAAGTGGAGCGCATTAATGCTGATGTGGAGTCTGTTTTGGAGAGCCCTCACAGAGAAAAGGAGCAGGCTGTTTGCCAGTCACCTCCCAGCCCCGAGGTTCGCAGAAAAGTATTATCAAGTCACTTTTGAAGGAAAAATTGGATGGAAGTGCTTGACACGAGTCCTCGTGGGGTGTTAAATGGGTGGTTTTAGTTTAAACTGGGGCTGTCAAGTGATTAAAAAAAATCTAATTAACTCCACGCTTGTGATTAATTGGTCTAAATTAATCCCATATATCAATATTTTCCATGAGAAGCATTTTAATAATTTAAAATGGATGCTGAAATTCTAACATTGTATTTCCTATACGTACCTGTTTATAACTATTCTACAGTCATTTTCCCAGGTCTGTTGGTGGACAGACGTGGATCTGTGGACACTTACAGATTTTGCCGATATGCGTAAAACGTGGAAGCCGCTCTCCTGCGCGAAAAAGAATTTTCGGCCGGCGCTCCTGGCCGGAGCAGAGGAAAGGACATGTGGGCTGTCTTTTGGGTCCTGTCAATCAGAGAGTCCGGCCCCGCGTGCAGGCTCACGCTGGAACAGCCACAGGGAGCCGTGGTCTGAGCCCCAGGAGGTCTGGGGGGTGCAGGTCTGAGCGCGACACCGCCGTCACTCCCAGACTTGTGGACCAGCTCAGACAGACACGGAGCTCTGCCCTGAAAGAGACAAAGACACATGCAAAATTAAGGATTTACACCTAGAGATCCACAGATTGAAGCTCCTCTTCAGCTACTTTGAGCATGATGAGTCTCCTGGCGTTTCTTCATGTCACCTTTAGCTGACTGTGAAGTACGATTCCTGCAGCAGCGTACTCAGGTCGTATCTCAAGCCTGCCAACCCGGTTAATGTACACTTGCTTCTTTGATCCCAGCCAAAGTGATTGAATACTGCCTCCAGATGCACAGAATCACTTTAACATTGAAAGGGGGGGGGTATAACAAATGAGCAGCGAGTCTAAGACGCTTCCTGTTTCTGAGCGAAAATGTCCTTTAAAAGCAAATAAATAAGAGCTTAACTTAACTAAATCAGGCAAAAGAGCTTTTTGAAAAGAAGAGACTTATTATGTGTTGTATAACAACCTGTCAAAGGGGCGACGGATACAAAACAGCCTCATTTATGCTGAGGTGGAAACTGAAATGCTCGTTAATGCGCGTCATTCCTGATAAATGCGTAAATACTAGGGATGCACCGATGTGAAAATTTCGGCCGATATCGATATCCGATATACATATCTGCAGTCACTGCCGATATCGATATTTGCCGATATCGATATATGTAGAGAAAAAAAGTTTTCTGTAGTGTCACAAATTAAGTACAGACCAGAAAAAACACTGTACATTTAAAACGCACAACAGTGCTGTTTACTTAAAGGAAGGCTCACTGTAAAACTCTGTCATGTGGTGTAATCTGAAAAACTTGGCACCAGATAGTTTAACTTTCTTAAAAAGACAAGGCGGAGGAGGCGGCAGGATGGCGTCCGACACCCGGAGCAACGTTCCGCGCATTTTTTTGTCTTTTCGGGCGATGTGATGTGACGGAGCAGCCCGCTAGGACCAGCTAGCTTAGCGCGTCGCAGAGAGACACGCAGACAGTGACCCAACTAACTGTAGCGGTTTAACTCTGCACATTGTTGACATGGGCCAGAATTTGTTGATATCGGACCGATGCCGATAAGTTAAAAAACGTGACATATCGGCCGATATATATCGGTTGGCCGATATATCGTGCATCACTAGTAAATACAAGAAGGGGAATGCGAGTGTTGCGATGCTGACATTGACGCTCACCTGCCTCGCCTCAGTCAAAGCTCTTCCCTGAACCCGTGGCCCTGCCGGCAGCCTGGGCAGGGTGCCCCCCATGGAGCGGACCTGGCCCCCCTCTGACCTGGGTAGCAGATGCACGGTGGTGAGGACCACCTCTGTGGCCCCTCTGCTCCGCTCCCACGGCCTCTCGTCCCTTCGGCTGCGTTCCATCGGCGAGCGCCCGTCTCGTCCCGCCCTCTCCCCGCGTCCCTCGTCTTCCTTCGCCTCTCTCCCGCTCTCTCCGTCTTCCGCCGGTTTCCCGAGGCCTTGAAGCAGCATGTGTTTGGAGTCCTCTCGGCGGTACAGCGATTCGAAAAGGGAAAACACAGGACGTTTCAAATGTTTGCAGTCACATCAAAAGACATCAGGAGAAATATAAATTCTAGACTAAACTGACTCATGTTGCCTTGTTGGCTAACCTCTACTTTGAACCCAATAACTCTGGGTTTTTTTTTTTTGGAATGCTAGCTGGTGGTAGGCTTTCAGGAAATAGTTGAGCCTCTAAACGCTTCATCCGTCTAGAGAATGAAGACGTTTAGAAAAAAAAAAAAGAACAAAATGCACTGCAGAAGACACTGGGTGACATGTGGAAAATGCTCCACTATAGAGGAGAAGGTAGAAAGGACAGAGGAGGGAGAGCAGCATATTTTTGCTATATTGTAAGAGCCATTCTCCCTGTTCTCAAGCAGAAATCATCCTGTACCAGGAGACTAGTTTGGGGTTGAACCCTACGTCTTTCCTTAAAGGATGAGAGAACCATATCAAACATTTCAGCCGGGCTATAGTTGTAGTAGTGAATTCTTCCTTAACCACATTTTCATTTTTCTATATTCGCATTTCAAATATACAGAAGATCTGATGTGTGGCTGTGGAGTCGTGCACATGTGCACATGCAGAGGATCGCCCTGTTAAAGTTGCCTTCATCAGTGCACTGTATAATTCTAATTGGCTTTATTAAGGGGCTTAAATCTAATACCACCCCCGCGTGCCGCCTCAGGCCGGGCGTGCGTGCGTGTGCACTTCTGTCGGATGTTTACGACCTCCTATAGATCCCTTATAGGACGGTGAATGGATGATCTCGACATCACAGACCCGAGTGGACGGACGGGTGCAAAGTGGGCCGGGTTCTGACAGCAGAAACAGAGATTAGAGGGGTTCAAGTCCCACGGAGCGGCGGCTGCAGCGGCGCCACGGATGCACCAGACGCAACGATACAGACTTAAGGCGAGAGCAAAAAAAAAAAAAAAAAAAACGTATGAAATTGCACCACAACATTTGACCCCATTTAAAAACTTGATACCAATTAGAGGGTTCTGGTAGTAAATAATTTAAACGATCTCTCCCTCTCTCTCTCTCATTGAACACACAAATAGTTTTACAGGCGTGCACACACACACACACACACACACATATATGCGTGAGTGTGCACGTGCACTGACACAGTCTTGCACATTAACCTATGAACATATTCACACACACACACACACACACACAGATTCCACCATGCTCTGGAAACAGACTTCTTAATGAAGCCTTCCCCAAGTGAAAGTAGAGCAGAAATACATACTGGCCCATTTCCTTCAGTTCACCCTCCTCTCCTCCCTCCCTCTCCCTCTCCCTCTCTCTCTCCTTCACCTTCTCCTCTCCTCATCATTTGTTTTATTCATGTTTCGTTGTCTTTCCCTTTTGTCTCAATGAGTTAAATCACAACCCCTAATTTATGGCTACAGGCAAAGACACTTCTACAAACAAACCGGCTGATGAGAGGGCTTGACTGAAAACATATGCAGCGAGCGGTGTGTGTGTGTGCGTGTGTGTGTGTGTGTGTGTGTGTGTGTGTGTGTGTGCGTAAATCTCAAAATGTCTGTTACTGTCTGTTTATCTGTGGTTATTTACATAAGAAATGACAACGTGTGTAAAAAGAATGGCTGTGATGCAAAATGGAAAAGGCTGTGCTCCGGAGGAGAGGAGAGCAGGGTAGGGGGGGTGGGGGGTGGGGGGTGTATGGGGGGGGGTTGTGAGGGGTAAATCCAGTGACACCGAGTGTGGAGCACTCAGGTGTGGTGAGAGGATTATACAAAACCCTGAGTATGAATGACAGTAAACACCTGAATGACAGAGAGATGAGGATGGGTGGGATCTGGCTGATATTCTGAGAGCTGAGTGAATATATATATATATTTTTACATTTTGCACATTCTGCACCGTTACCTCCAGTGTGTGCAATGTGTTATATCTTTTATTCATTGCTGATATGCTCAATTAATGCATGTGTAAAGAAACAATGAATGAGCGGAGGATTTGAGGGGAAAAACAAAACAATGGCTGCGAAGAAGAGGAAGATGCAAGAGTTAGCGAGCAAGCTACAGATTGGGTTGTACTGTATGCAAGTAAGTCAATAAAGGAGCTACAGAGTAAAACAGAGGAGGTGCGTTTGTCTTACTTCGGCCGTGTTTTCTTTCTCCGTGTGCTCCGCCGGTCGGGGATGGTCGGCGAGGTCTCTGAAGCGAGCCTCGGTTTCTGGGTGAGCACGTTCTCCGCTCTTCTCTCTGCACCCTGAAACACAAAATAATTCTCAGCACCTTCAATCTACGCCTTGATGGACCTCCTTTTTTGCCTTCTTTTGGCTCCAGGTGCTTCACTCCTACAGGTACGACACACAGAGACAGTGTTGATTCCTACGTGGAACCATCTCCTGGTGCACTCTCTGTACACAATCCTGCTGTTTTTTTGTTAACTGGCACGGTTAAACTGGATAAATAGCTACTTTAGCGGGAGTGCCAATACATTCTTACCCCTCTTATGGGACGCCCTAAATGTGTTTTTAACCTTTGGCTTAGGGGTTAAATTCAGAAGACAGCGATGCATGTCGATTCCTAGATCTGCTCTTAGTGAAATCCCACAACTCTGGAGCCGTATCACTGCACGGCGCTGACTCTACATGAAGCGTGACCCCGTTTCCCCCACAGGCGACCCCCTCCTTCCCTCCGCAGCCTTGGAAGATAGAGGAGCACAGGGGGAAAGGCGTGCCAAGGCAGTAGACACTTTTAAGCAAAGATTAAAGGTTTTTCTTTTTAATCAGTCATTTGGCAGCGATGTTAGCATTTCACCCTGGTGCAGCTAAGGATCAATTTTTAATGCTGCCGTGCAGAGAGCAGACAGGGTGATTGGCAAGAGAGAAGCTATTTACAAAGGATCTATTTACAAATTTTCCATAGAAATATGCACGGGGCACAATTGACGTCTCTTACAGAATTTTAAATAAGCCCCCTCCTTCGTATTCGCTTCGTCACAAGGCGCGACCTCCGTGAGCCCCCGCTGATCACCGTCAGGAATGTGTGTGTGTGTGTGTGTGTGTGTGTCTCACATGTAGGAATAATAAAGGAATCTACACCTCTCCCTTGTGTTGCATTGTGTTATACTTCTCCATGTTGTGCTGCCAGGGGTTGGGTAACTAGGTCAATCAACCCTGGTGTAAACACATCACAAAAAAAAAAAAAATCCACAAAGAACATGCTAATGACAATGACTCTTTTTGTCTACTATGGTACAATACAGCTTTATGTACTGTGTATGTGTGTGTGTGTGCATGCAAAAATGTCAAAAATTCTCCTGAACTGTTTGGATGGACCTGACATGAATGTTCCCATCATCTGTTATCCTATATATATATATAAATGTACATATATGTACAGTGGACCCGCTTCTCGCCAGCCGAGCCACACACACCATTCATTGGATCAATGATTGACCCTGCACTGGCTGGATCAATACTCTCTTAAATGGCATCATTGTAAGCGCTTAGAGGCACGATGGCCGGGCGTTTGGTGTTTGTGGGCGTTTATTTCTGAGGTGCAAAGCAAAGATGTGCAAGAGTCTAACCCGAAAGAAAAGATATATCGAGCGCAGAGTTTCCTTTGCACATGTGGTGCATGCAAAAAAAAACAAAAACGAGGGGGAACCCTTAAAATCATGGGGGAAGGTTAACATCATCCCACCTCTGCACTCTGCATATACTACATTTAAATAATTTACATTTAAGTAAATTAATCATTTACTCATGTTACTACACGTTGCTGCACAGTCCTTGCAGATAGCTAATAGTACTCAGTGCAAGTGATCTAGAATTGTATATAAATAATTACCATATATCATTGCAACGCGTTATTCCAATATTTGAACAGTGTTAACCTGCAGCAGCAGCAGCAGCAGCAGTGTGGGTAGACTCGTGTTGAAGTGGAACTGAGCAGCAGACAGAAACCCTGTTGGGTTAGTGCAGGGCGAGGTATTGGCATTAAATGACTGGGACTCTGACAAGTCTAGGAGTTCTGTCACTGTGGTTCATAGGTCTTGTTAACCAAGGTGTCGGCAGGGGTGGAAATGAGTGTGAGTGTGTCTGTGTGTGTGTGTGCGTCTGTGTGTGTGTGTGTGTGTGAGGTGAACATTAGACAGCACTCCTACCTCCACCTCCTCACCTGACACCGGCAATAAAACTAAACAGGCCAAGGTGCTCTGCTCTGCTATGTGTGTGTGTGTGTGTGTGTGTGGACGTGCACACACACACACACACACACACACACACACACACACACTAAAAAGGGAGCATGTGTGCTGCAGGGTTGTTGCTGCTGTCACCAATTTGCCGGGGCCTCCAGACGGGAGTAGGAGCAAGGTGACGGAGCTGTGGCTTGATAAACACAGAAGCCCTGCTTCGATTTCCCATCCAGTCCACTTTGGAAACACATGGCTCTTCTTGGGTGCTCTTGGCCAGGAGGAGGAGGAGGAGGAAGAGGAGAAAGAGGAGGAGGGGACACAGGAGAGACGTGATGGGTGCGCATTGAAAGAGAATAGCAGAGGGAAAGGAGTGATGGAGGAGAGGCAGCATGCAAAGAGGTGACAGGTGTGGTGGCATCAGGTCTGGTGACTTCCAATGAGACTTTCTGTACTCCCATGGACTGATGGGAGAAGCCAAATAAAAAAGAATGGAGAGAAAGATGGAAAGAAAGAAAGCGTGAGGTGGGTTGAGGGAAATTTTGGGGAACTTAAAGGATAAAAGCTTTTTTTTTTAATTGAGCCATTAATCAAACATCACAACGTCATGTTCTCCTCATCCAAGGTGTTTATTTAACATTTGTAGATCTGCTGAAGATTTAGTGTTTAAAGACATCATGAAACAGCTTCCTATGGACAAAGTGATGCTTTTTTTTTAATTTAATTTTAGTAGTAATGAAGCCACTCACTAAAATATTCATCATAGGTTTTAGTCAATTTTTAGACATTTTAAACCAGAAATATTGCATCTAGTTATTTAGTTAAGTTTCATTTGTAAGTTTTGAATTGATTCATTACTGAGAGTTGCTGCCACACCAACACTATGTAGTTAAAGGGTTTTGGTTCATGTACATGAGAAATTCAACAGAAACATCTCGTTCAGGATAAAATGTTTTCAGTGTGCAAGAAATACACAGAAATTTTAGCTGCTAGCTTTGCAAGTAAAGATGGCTGCCATCACATCAGGTTCTCTCTTATCAAATGGAAGAAGGTGTTATCCAGGTGTTGAACCAGCTAAGGTAACTAGACAATCAATAAATGATGAACAACCTATGTTCTGGTCTGCATCACTTTGTCCATAGGAAGCTGTTTCATGATGTCTTTAAACACTAAATCTACAGCAGATCAACAAATGTTAAAATAACATCTTGGATGAGTAGAACATAACGTTGAGGGCACAATTGAGAAAAATGGCCCCATTCATTGGGTGGCTCTTCTTCTTCTGCTTCTTCTTCTTCTTCTTCTTCTCCTTCTTCTTCTGCTTCCTGTCTCCATCTTTTTGCTTGGAAACAAGCAGCAGTTCCTCCTTTCAGCTGACATCATGGTTCGGAGACCGGCTCCAGTTGGAGGAGCGGAGCCGTGTCGGTGAGGGAGGTGGGGCACAAAAACTCCCCTCTTGCCCCCCTAGAGAGTTAAGGAGATCACGTTATATACCCCCCCTCCACCACCTCCATGCCTTAACACCAACATAAGAGGACAAGTGTGGGCTCTAAGCACCAGTGATCAAACAGGAGCGGCTGCTGGGTGCGTTCGGCTCAGGACGGCTGGCCTAATAGGATTGGAAGCCCCCAGGTGAGCCAAAGGACACCTCCAATCAGCGTGATTAGCCAAAGGCTAAGCAGCGTTTTCCAGCTACAGCACCGAGTGATGTACGGCAACTAAAATGATCACAGGGGTTACGTTACGGCGGAGACGCGCGAGTCCTGAAGCGCCGCTCCACACGCCCGGCGGTGCATGTCAAAGTCCTGCGTGGGATTGACGGCGTAAGAAGTTACGTGCAGTTTTAATGTGATTTTGACTAGTTTGCTAATCATCGTTAAAGTTTTCCGAAGGCGCGAAGCTGTGGAATAATCTTGCCTGTCTGGCTACTCTATAAAAAGCAGCATATGCTGTGTACATGTATGCACATAAGACTTAATGCAAGGCTGCAGATGCATAAGCAAAAAATAAAAATGAGGATCTGCATGCTTGCGTAGTAAAAAAAAAAAGGCATTCACAGTCATTTATACACACACACACATAAGACACACACATGCGCGGACAGGCTTTTATAAACTCATCACATCCAAAAAACAATTACCAGAGACTGAGCTCATCACTGACTAAGCAAAAGTCATCCAGCGTGTAAAACACACAATATAATTAGCACACATCAAGCTGCCGGGTCCTACTGTGCATTAATGATGCTTCCCTCTGAAGTGAATTATGGTTTGATGAGTGAGGAAGTGAGCGAGGAGGGGCGTTGAGGAGGAGCGAGACATCCTTTGGAGAAAGGAAAGGCTGTGTCTAAACTTGAATTCGACTGTTCTGCGTGTGATGATCCAGAGTGTAACAGGAACGTGACGACAGATGGACTCACCCGCCACGGTCAGAGCCATCACGTGCCAGGTTCCACAGGCCACGCCGCGCACCTGCAAACAAACCCAAGCCATTTTCTTTAAAAGCTGCAAAAAATATTTAAACACAAACACAGGTGGCGTGAGCTGGCACCCGGCAATTGCAATTTCATTGCAAATGGATCGAAAAGGAGTATAATTAGAGTAAAAAAAAAACATATAACATATAAATTCATCCTTTATATCACTGGTTTGGGTGTTTTTTTGTGCTGAAAGTGCCTCTGTGAGCAGGATGAAGTCATCATTCAAGAATTGACATTTCCTGTTTTTTTTTTGTTTTTTTTATTCCTCCCAATTTATAGTCTATAAAATTGCAGCCGTGTTGCACTCCTGGCCTCGGCCCAGTCGGTGATGATTCCATCACCTGTGAAGAGCTTGAAACACCTGCGGTGACATCATCGACGGAGGGGCAGCATGCTTTAGACATTAAACCCCCAGGAAGCTATGCAGAATCGGCGTGGACCCGTACTCATAAAATCTACTTGAGACACGAGGAGTCTGAAAACATATGTCGTGCAGTCTTTCTCACACACACACACACACACACACAGGCGCACACACACACCTCTTTGCCTGCCAGTGGAACAGGCTGGGGGGTCCAGAGCCTTTGGAGACCGGGCTGCTCATTGACCTGGGACACACAGGGGATCTGACCCCAGAGAAGCAGTTCTCCACCTGCTGGAAATATGAACAAATGCTCAAACAGAAACATGTAGTGTCGTCTTTTTACGTCTCCAGACTTTGATCTCGACCATGAAAGGCACAATGACCCCTGCGAGGATGTTCCTAAACCCTCTGCCTGATCATATTTACACATTTTTTTGTGCTCATGCTGGAAAAAACTCTGATTTCCTCCATGTTCAGACCCCGATTAGAGAGAATTAAATGAAACAGAGAATTATAAACCGGCAGTTTGCCACCTGCACACACACACACATATACCTGCACACACATGCACATGCAGACTATGTGTACTCACACACACAGAAAACTGCGGAGCATCCATCCACTCACTCATGCTACCTCGGTGTGCCTGTTTAAACCTGCCACTAATAAATTTATATTTACTGCTTGCATTGAGGACTTTTAAATTATGGCGCACAATAAACCTGGCACACACATCTCAAAAGCTCTTTCAGGGGATGTTAAAGCAATATAGTAAGCAATTTTCCAAAGTGGATTACAAATTTCACATCCAGGTTTTATTGCACATTACGATAACTTAACCACATCTAAATGTTCCGCATAAATGGGAAATATGTGCTGCTTAATATGCTATTTTTCATTTTTTAAGAAGCGCTTTGCAAACCCTGCCAAGCGCGGGGAGCATGCTGGTTTGTGTGGTGGGGGAGTCAATAATCTTTATGAGGTGGATTTTAATTACAAGGAGATAACTGAGTATCCTCCTCACGGCGAGCCTCCATCAATCTCTATTCTGCATCAAGCTGCACGCAGCCTTGGCAAACACACACACACACACACACACACGGATACCCTTTGCAATGTGATTGATCAATCAATCAATCAGTGATGTATTATTTTCATCTCAGTGAGGCAAACCTTACAAAAAACATATGAGGCGGCGTTGCTAGATGCCACTTTACCACATATATATATATATATATATATATATGTATGTGCATGCACACACACACACCACACACACACACACACCTACACAGATGCTGGCAGGGTAATCCAGCTAAAAAAGGTTAAGGCTGATGTTTTCCCAAAGAACGACGGTCTGTGAAAGGTCAGATCAATCATGTGCTAAGGATGCTTGTAAGCAATCCATAAAAAAACTTGTTTTAAATAATAACATTTTATAGATCACCTTAAGACACAGCCGAACCACCGCCAGGTATGACCCCCCCCCCCTGCTCCTCAAATATAGTCCTCAATGCACCAGGCATTTAAATGGGAACCAAACTTAATATGTTGGCTGCCGTTCATTTAATGAACCGGTGGCATTTTCCAGCGAGGCCGCGCTCACACACACACACACACACACACACATGCGCGGTGCCAGCAGACGTCTCTGTTCCAACAATAGGCAATTCTTTTAACGGAAAATTGCGGCGGGCGCGGGCTGCAAATGTGCCCCGGTCTGGAAACAAGCACAATGCCTTGTCTCTTTAAGTGGGCTGATGTTACATCTGTAGTGTAACCACTTTAATTCCATCTGTCTGGCAGGAAGGCGAAGCGGCAATCGAAGGCGAAGCAGTTGCCTGACACTCTGTAATGGCGTAAATGTATTAGAAGTAGATTTGTGGCAGTTCAATGACTTTCCGCGCAGCGGAGGGAGATGAATCAGATTGCCCCGAAAATCATGCAAGTTACAGAATAAAGAAAGAAGGGGGGGGGAAAGTACCTGGGATAAGTAAGTAAAGAAACAAGGTGCCTCTCACCTCGTGCTAGTCCTAATGCTAATAAAGTAGCTGCAGGGATAGTGTAAGATCTCAGCAGGGTAGTTTAGGGGATAGCTGGTCGAACAACAAATCAATTCATTATGCACATCATTAACACATAACATTAGGACCGGTTACAGTATTACACAATTTCGCTTGGTTTAAGAGATATTGAGAAATAATGAGGTTGAATTTGTGCTCCGAGTGATATCATTAGAGGACACCGAATCCTTGTTGTGTTAATTAAAACTCAATGGAATGATGTAGATGAAAAATTAGCATGGCTCAAAGCCACAGCGAGGGATACTGTTGGGAAAAATAAGGTTTTTAAGTTAATAAGTTGTTTTATGTATTATGGTGTTATGCAGGCTGAACACAACTTTTAAGGATTTTTTCTTCTTTTGTCTGCAGCGACGTTCTATTTGTACTTTCAGGCCGTAATAACGCCGTTCTCACCCGTGACAGCCGCGCTGTAGCTGTCGCCCGCTCCTATCTGCGTGACCTCGGCGAGTCGGGGGGGGCCGAGGAGACAGGGGGCGGGGACGTGGATCCGGTCCTGGCCCAGTCCGAGCTGTCCCTGCCAGCAAGGAAAAAACAGGGATTTTAATAATGACACCATGTCAGTCACAGGATTAAATCAAAGTTCAGGCCCGATGATTCTATTGCTAATAGATTTTTTAAATAAAGACACATGCCTACGGGGTGTTTCAATTTGGGAAGAGGGGGGGAAGGATCCTTTTTTTCCTTCTGTGAGGCACCGGCAAGTGACTCAAATCTATCTTTCATCTCATCCTAATTCACCATCGCAGTGATTGGAGGCCGCCCCGCCATTCCTGGGTGTAAACACGCACGTTGGAATCGTAATTTAAGTGCGTCCCTGTAAAAAAAAAAAAAGCCGCGTTATAATATCTGCTGTGCACGGTTTTATATATATATGACACGGGGAACCCGGCAATTCATCTCAGCTCAAATGGCTGTCACCGAGGAAATACTGTTTAAAAAAAAAAAAGGTACACCGCATATTTCTCTCACCAGACACAAAAAAAAAAGTCTACTGTGTTTCATGTTTCATTTAACATCATGTACAACCGCCTGGCAATGCAATCCCTCATCGGTGACTGGGCCCTGTGTAAAAGTCTATCCGAACACAAAGGCTTAATAGCCATAACATCTCGCCGAGCACAATGGAAAGCATTGTCCTCCATTTACATCTCTTCCCCCCCCCCCCCCCCCCCCCCCCCCGTGTAACAAACGGGGGGAGCGCTCACTCTGACTTCTCTCAGCTGTCCTGCTCCCCTCTTTTTCGCTCCTGCAGAGATAAAGGGCTTCTTGCACCGCGCTCGTGTGCACGTCGGCGTGCCCTGGCATATGTTTGGAAAAAAAAAAAAAAAAAAAGGCAAGGGAGCGCAATATGCGTGGGTTTGCATTCGAGAGTGTGTGTGTGTGTGTGTGCAGTAATCTGGCTTCTTTAATTGCTTATTCCAACGTGCGCCACTGTGAGGATTTGTAGATGCGTGGCAGCATATGTTCCTGCTGTGGGTGCGTGTGTCGTCGTGTTTATAGGTGTGAGCGGCCGCCGCCCGCACGCCGCCGCCCGATGGC
The DNA here is from genome assembly GCA_036785175.1 of Eupleurogrammus muticus. Classification (NCBI taxonomy): domain Eukaryota; kingdom Metazoa; phylum Chordata; class Actinopteri; order Scombriformes; family Trichiuridae; genus Eupleurogrammus; species Eupleurogrammus muticus. The sequence goes on from JAYKQN010000005.1 coordinate 25,409,910, forward strand.
GTTTACGTGCGTTTAAGGTGCAGCAGGTGAGCAGATGTGTCCATACCTGACGACTTTGTGTTTTTTTTGTGTAATCTGCGTTTGAGTGTAAATGTGTGTGTGTGTGTGTATGAGTGAATGAGAGCTGTCAGGTGCTGCTCCATGCTGTGCCAGCTGCATCTGGAGCCATCTGTGTTTGGGGTGGGGTGTGGGGGGGGGGGGGCTCCTCAGGAGAGGGGGGGTGACTTTAATGTACTTGAACCCCAGACAGACCTTTTTCCCAGACAGTTGTCGGTATGAAAACCAAGACAACTGGGCCCAGTCAAGCTGAACCGGCTGATCTGGGTGGTGAGCAGCAGACAGACGCTGTGGTTACACTATCACCCCCCCACACCCCCAAAACCCGCTCAGACCCCCCAGGGAACCTCTGGCACTCACACACACTCACACACACACTTGAATCTGTTTGTTTCAATGATAGCATAACAGCGTTTACGTTGGATTTCCCGGCTGTCGCCCGCCTTTCTACAGCACAATCCGCTTCTACTTCCGCCGTAAAGTTCGTGTATCCAAACACGTCACGTTGTTCAAACTCTATTCGTGATTTAAGCAGCTTCAAACTCAAACGCAACCAAAAAAGGAACATGCAACTTGACATTTAACTACCCATGACTCAAACTGAACCCTCTTGACTTAACAGACTGACTGGAGGCTGTTTCACAAGTTAGCTGTTAGGAGTTCGTTGAACTTATTGGATTTTTTTTTAGTTTTTACAAAATTCCTATTATAAGAAAAATGGTTTAAGGTGTTTATAAGGAGTATTATCAATTTTGTGTGAAATGTCAGCTCCATTTGGTTCTTGTTTATATCTAAAATGGCGATTTTATTTATGACGTGTATATAATATAAAACATTTACAACAAACAGTATGTTGAATTCTTGTAACTTAAATATCAATGGCAAACAGGCAAACATGGGAAGACATAAAAATGACAACTGCACTCAACACTTCCACCACACAACACAAAAAGTCCTCCACCCCATGGAAAACAGAGGCCCGGTAATGATCTCGCAGCAACAATATGATTAGTGAAGCACAAAATCAATTAATGCAGCCTTAGAATCAATAGGTGTCTCTCAGCATATTATGTCTCGCAGTTAATTAATAAAGAAAAAGAACATTAGGCAGCGGAGCATCAGACTGTGGCAACGACTGTCATCAGTCACCACGCGTGTACTGATGGCATCAGCAGGAAGGAAAGGCAAAACGTAGACAGATATAAATGTGAGCACGGCAAAAAAAAAACACTGAACACGCCCACGGGCAAGATGCTTCGACTATATACACATACGTTGGCGAGCATAAGCACGGAAGACGCGCTAATACACAAACGCACTCATGCACACACACACACACACACACATGTGCAGGCTGACCTTAAAAAACATGCACGCACACAGACAGGGGAGATCTGCAGATTCCGTGATATCAATAATGCTTTTTTGTCCCCCCCCCCACCCCCCCACTGCAGCAGGCGCGGCCATATTAGCATCAATTTGGAACGGGCCCAGGGTTCGATGAGGCCTGAACTGTGTTGGACGCAGGCCCAGGGTTTCCACCACCACCACCAGCTCCTTTATTATTTAACATGCTTGATGAGACCTCGTCATTACAGCGCAGAGAGGATTGCGATCGACAGGCTGAAAGAGGCAAACCGATCCGCGCCGTACCTCCATGCATGCATTAACGTTTGCTGTGAAATCTACTCTCGTGATGCAGAACGTGATGCATGCATGCACGGCTGCAGCAGAGTGACGCGTGTGAGAGGCTGCTATTTTGCAGATATGTGCATTTTCACAGCCTTTGCAGAAGGACATTTATCCCTCATGTTAGGAGTCTATCTACTCTTTGATACAACTTTAAGCTTTAAGCTTAACTAAGCACATGCGTGAGTGATTGTCTGCTCCGTGAGGCATCTGGTACACCCGCTATTTGCTTTTACTTCCTGCTCGCTCTGATCCCGTTGTTGTTGTGCCGCCACCGTATTGACGCTGCTCTCTGACATCATTCAAATTCCTTTTTCTCGCCTCCATCACGTGATACGCGAGCGCCGGCTGTCCGTCTTTTTAGTCTCAATAGGAGGGAAAAACAATGAGATTTCTATCTGTAACACCATTACCAGCCGTAATAGGGTTAGAGCTGCGCGGGTTTACCTTGGTAAGGCAGGCGAGAACTTTATTAGGTTTAAGACCTTTAGTTTTTTTACTTTTTCTGCTGTTACTGATACATAAGAGTCTTTACGCCCCAGAGAGAGGAGGGTATCAGCTTAATAAAGAAAAAGTTCAAGATGGCCTCATCTCACTTCTCGCCACAAACAAAGTGTTATCTTTCAGGAGTTGTTGGAGCCCTTCTTCTTATTTTTTTTTTATTTTGCGTGTTGACGGGAGCGGTTTCGGTGTGGCACTGTGCGGCTGATTACAGGGGGAGTCTTAATCAGGTGGTGCAGTCTGCTCGGGGGCCCCTGGGGCCGAGAGTGTGCTACATCCTGTCAGACTGCACAGAGAAACAATCAATCATCAGAACGGCTCCGAGACAGAGGAGAGAGAGAGAGAGAGAGAGAGAGGGCAGGAAGATAGGAGATATGGCGGAAGAGCAAGAAAAACATGCTGGGAAAAGAAGAGGAGGAGGAGGAGGATGGAGGATGGGTGGGGAGGGGGGGGGAGAAACAAGGGTAAAGGTAGGAAGGAGGAGGAATATGATGCCCTTGCACCGGCACTAACTTGGAGTTATATAGACGTTGGGAGCGTCCAGTTAGACGACGAGACGCAGGGAGCCAAGGCCACGTCAGAGCTCATAACGAGCGATGTCTAACATTTTCATGCCCCCCCCCCCCTCCACCTACCGCCTAACCTTCACCTACATGTTTGTTCCACCGTCCTGGCAGAGCGGATAAACAACACCGGAGCCGAAGGAGGAAAAAAAGAATCAGAGGTAGGATGTGTATGATGATGCGGCTCTTTAAAGGGTGTCTTAAATGAAAGGCCAGAACAATCCTCAGTGACAGGTGGGATTCTTTATCTAACGGGAGGAGGAGGAGAGACAGGACAGGGCCAACACACACACACACACACACACACACACGTACGTTAAACGGGCTATGCACACACATAAACTACAGTAGATTCCATAAAGAGGATTTCCTGCTCTGTCCATGTGAAGCAGAGGAGTTGAAATGGACAAATAGCAGATCCCATAAAGGTGATTTATATTTGTGCTTGAAGGGAGGGATTGGACACAGATCTCCCCCCAAAAACCTTTTAATCTCCACTCTGGAAAAAAAAAAAAAGGTCTTCTCAAAAGGTCTCAAAAAATGGTAGAAGTTAAATTTGTGTGTGTGTGTGTGTGTGTTTGAAAGAGAGAGATGAAAAAAGCCTGGAGTTCAGTGTTGTTGCTCTAAGCCTGACTCTCCTGGAAGGGCCAAAAGTAGAAAAATGTTTGGCTCACCTCTTGCCCCATCCCCCAGGAGAAGACATTCCCACTATCTGAAAAAAAAAGAAAGAAAGAAGAGAGACAGAGAGTCAAACAATGCAAGAGAAGCAACAAACAGAGGCCTCGGGGTTAAAATAGAAAAAAACAAAAAAAACAAAAGCAGAAGGGAGAGGGAGAGAAGGGAAATGTGCAGCTGACAAAAGTGGCTCAAGCATCATACATCAAGCACTTGTTACCTCTCCCGGTGCTTGTGATTGCACATGACTGCAAACAAGTCAGTGATAAAAATCTGAAGAAAGATGAGACCGATCGGGCCGGCTTTAAAGATCATCAATCACGGCCCTGTAAGCTCAGATATTATTAGTTCAAGTAAAGCTGCACTCTTCCATTTTATGGACATCATAAAAGACTTTGGGAGGGGGGTGGGGGTGGAGGGGGGGGTTCTGAGGTGGAGTGGAGGAGATCCCCCAGTGTTTTAACTAGGAACGGGATGGATGTGTTTGGAGAAGCAGACCGGATGGATGGACAGCTCTAATGTAGTAACGCTAACCGAATCACTCACACTGCACCGCGCTCCCCCGGGGAGGGGGGGGGGAGGAATGTGGCCCCCCCCTTACAATACGTTAGAGGAAGTAAGAGCGTACGAAAATGCCGTGCGTGGTTTTTGGCGCATGCACGACCTCTGGACTCGTTAGATTGCGCCGTTTTTTGCACGTTTATAAAGACTTTGAGAGATCGTGCAGCTGCAGTTTCAAAGTCAAATGTCACATATCTGTCCTTCACAGGTGTTTATTTCGTCATGAAAAATCATCATAATTTCTTCTTTTTGGATTAAGTTGGTGAAACAATTCGCGCCATCACGAGACGCAAAGATGCAAAGAGCGGCGCTATGCGTTTCGTTAGAGTGCGACATGCTGTGACCCTGTAACAAATACATCAGCTCCAGAACGAGAAAAAAACTTCAAGACAAGGTGTCAATATCAACAGGTTTTTGCCAAAGCAGATTCATTAGTGAATTTTATATGTTGCATCTGTATTAATCCTTTATGTTGTAGAATAGCATTATCGCTATGTACAGTCGCATTGATCGACTCAATTAACACTTTCTGCTCTGAAATACTTGTCAGTCCGAACCGCTGCTCCCAGGACAATCTCTCTGTTTACTATTTCACTTATTCCTCACAACATTTTCTTTTCCTCCTTCCTTTTCTGCCTCACCCCGGCTGCCAGCGAGGACATAAAGGCCAGTGTGAAGTCCATCACTGCCTGGTGAATAGCTGCCCTTTGTGCCTCGGAAACTTAATTCACGGGGGGCTGAAAAGGACCCCGGCGCTGCCATAGCACCTCCGCGCGCCGCCTGATTTAAAAAAAAAAAAAAAAAAAAAGAGCTCGCGTCGCCCGGAGATGTGACCGAGAGCCTTTTCGGGCGCCAGAGTTTTGCGGGAATATTAAAAAAAAAAAGAATAAATAAATGAGGCAGAGCAGCCGTGGATTTAACATCGATTTAAGTTGTAAAGTCGTGAATGTATTCACACAGCCCGGTGCCAACGCTGGTCCTGCAGTCACTAAAGTCTGCGCCGTTGTCAAGGAAACCTGGCTGTTTTTTCACGGCTGCCTTGACCTTATTCAATATATAGACCCCCCCCCCTGCCCCCCCACCACCTCCACCCCCATCCTCACCCCTCCGCATGCTACCATTTCAACAGGGCAACATAATTCAGTGTTAGAGCCTAATTTTTCTTTTTTCCGCTCCGCCGTGGCTTCTCTGACACGGGATGGCGGCGGCGGGCATCAATAACGCCCCCCCCCCCCCGTCCCCCCCCCCGTCAGACCTCAGCCGGGCTTGTTAGACCTGACACTGGCACCCCCGGTGAACAAAAGGACTGCACGGCTTAGGGCTGCCCTGGAATGTCAGCGGGTTCACATTTCACATGCAGATGCGTGACCCCGGAGCCCTTTAGTGGGAAGGTGCGCTTTAACCTCACAGAGAAGCAGGAGGAGGGGGGTCTGAGCGGAGAGGGGGGGGGTAAGGGGCACCTTAAAGGAAATCTGGGATGGGGGGAGGGGTGGAAAATAAGAATGTCTAGCGTTAACTCTCTCAATGCTAAACGTCTGTACTCTATCCCAAAACAAGCCAGATAGTGGTCTGTGATGCTAACACATAAAAGCATTAACTTTTAAAGTGCATACTTGAGATTTTTATCCACCCCCCCTTCCTCCAAATAACTGAATAAGCACAATGGGAGGGGTTATGTAAGGCAAAAAGTAGTGTGAGCTCCACAAAGGAAACCAAAGCGACTGTCATCTGCTCTCTGTAGGCTCAGACACACTTCTTCTAGGACTCGTTCGACTCTCCCGGTAGCGGGGGGAAAAAAACTTCAAAGACGACGGAGATCTTCTGCAAAAGCAGGAAAACTTCGAGCAAAATTTGTTTGCGTTGACCCTGGAATCCCCCCCGTCCACGTCCACGGGTCCTGCAAAACACGAGGGAAAGCGACCAGAGTCCAAAAGATGCCGCTGAAGGCGCTTTCTGTCGTGCAACTTTTGCAGGAAGCAAGTCAGGCGCGTGACATTGAATCCGCCACAAAAAGGCGTATAAACCTCTCAGCCATTCAGACACCTTTTATATATTCCATTAGGAAAATGAAAATAAAAAAGAAAATGCCACGCGAGCGAGCGTGCGTGCAGCGGTTTACGCTTCCACGCTGACTCATGAAGCTTGGCCTCCGTAGGTGTCTGTGCTGAGGACCGGAGTTATGGTTTCTTTTTGGGGAAAGCACAAGAAAGGCCTCATCTATCAGCAGGTTGTTCCCTTGAGCCCGGATCTGTCATAACAGGGTAATGGAGACTATAAAACCCAGTAATAGATACGGCGCAGTGTAAAACTACAGCAACGCTAACAGTTTACCTAAGATGACATTAAAGCAAAAAAATCAAACAGAGACCACTGACGTTTCTAGTGTCCTGTTGTCATTCCGCTTTGATTCACTGTGGAAGAACCAGAGTGTGAAACACAACCTGCTATTCACACACACACGAGATCCACGAGAAATAATCAAAACATAATTATACTTTAAATGGACCTACTGTAACTGAGAGGAGGATTTTTTTTTGTGGGAAACTAAAATCACATTTATTATGTTGTTAAGCTTAAGCCTTATCATCAATTTTCGGTGCTTATTTGAGACGGAGAGATGTGACGTCAGAGGGCTTGATTGTTTATGTTGTGTGTGTGTGTGTGTGTGTGTGTGTGTGTGTGTGTGCGCGCGCTCCGTGTTCAGCAGTCCTGCCCTCTAATAGTTGAGACATCTATAGCATCCACAGCGAGGCCAGGGGAGCAACGGAGCAATCCATAGGCCTGCGTAGCCATGGCAACTAAACAAGGAATAGGCTAGATGTCAGGCGAGCATGGCTAAATTACCCATTAGAGAAAGCAGGAAGGGGAAAGAGGGAATACTGGTCAGGGCACGAGGCTAATGGGGAGATAAGATGGCCAACATATAGAGTACACACACACACACACACACACACATAAAATGATGGGAAAACAGACAGGGGTTGTCACATAAAAGGTGCCAGAGCAAACACATACTGAAATAGGAATATACAATTAAACGTCTAAAGCTCTCGCAAAGATAACACACAGAGAGAAATGGACTCTGGGATACATGCGCTCGTGCATTAATACATGTATAGATATGCGACTACTGTGCATGTGTGCACCCACACACACACACACACATGTGTGCACATACACACAAGCATACAAAGGGCACAAAGAGAAGACAAAATGGTTTTAATAAAGACACCCTCTTGGAGAGGTTGCTGGTGAATGTGAGGGAGATGTATTTATAGGAATCCTCCAGTGAGATCATCTCAGCTCAGTCTCAAATTCATACATGAGAGAGAGAGAGAGCGGGAGAAGAGGTTGTGTTATTGCCTGTTTCCTTCATCCTAATCCTTGATGCATGCCGACTCCTTTTGAGTGTATACTAATGAATGAGAGAATAAAGAATTAATCTGTGTAAGTATCGTAACCGTTGCATGTGTGGAAAATGTAAACAGGTATTGGCCCGCTGGTTTGCCCCTTTAATTCTCACACACACACACACACCTTCGTTTATCCAAACAAATCACACACACACAAATGCACGCGTTGCCATGAAATCCCTGCACACACACACACACACACACGGAGCCAGGCGGGCTCCTCCCGACTTTAATGCTGCACATTCATTTGCATGCGCCATAATTAGCGTCAGGCACACAGAGGCTGGTCCTGGGGGAGCCCTGTGATAACCGCTTCCCCTTCTATTAGGGCTCTCCTTCCAAGAGTGTCAGACATTGCACATCTTCATTGTCGGGCCTGCAGCGCGTTGGCTCGGTGGAAGCTGCTGGAGCTGTAGGAGCATGCAGGGGGGGCCGAGAGAGAGGGAGGTGAGGGGGGGGGGCTGCAGGGAAAAGGTGGATGATGCTGCACTCTGGAGAGGACGGGGAGCAGGGAGGAGGAGAGGAAAGATGCGAGGGAAGACAAGCCACCAGGTGATAAGTTTGCGAGACAAAGAGAAAAAGAGGAAAAAAAAAAGAGACAAAGAGAAGAGGTGAACATGTTGCAGCAGACAGACTCAGAGAGAGAGAGAGACGGGCTGGACAGAGGTAATGAAAGCAGTTATTAAATTGTTTCAGCTGCAAAGAGGTCTATTCTTATGCCATTATAAAGGGAACAATTTATCCCCACTGATCGGCCCTGTCTCCTTTCTCCTCGCTCACTTTGATCTGCCAGCATATTGCCTTGATGTGTCCTATTCAATAGCGAATCTGGGGCAATTTTAATGCTTTTGTACCTCGCCACCGCTCCACTTCTCCCTCCCTGTTTAAAAATAGCTGTTAATTATAAGTGCAGTTTAAATGTCTCTAGTGACCCAGAAATGCAGGTTGGAGTGAGGAGAAGGGATTGAGCATCTCCAAGTTTAAAAAAGAGCGAGACACTATTTCTTTCCCTCTCCGCCGTGCTTTCTTCAATCTCTCCTTCCTCCCTATCGCCCCCCCACCCTCCCACTTCTTTGTCTTCTCCACCACCACCACCACCACCCCCCCCCCGCCCGCCCGATTCTACTTCTCCATTCCTTCAGTGCTCCTCCAACATTTCGTTTTCCTCCATCTTTCTCGCTCCCTCTTTCTCCTCTGTGGCGTTTGTTCGGCTCGGCGGGAGAGCGCGGGGCTGGAGGATGGGGGATTCAGCCTTTTCTCTCTCCCCCAACGCACCAGAGAGCTGCAGCGAGACGTCGGAGACCACGGCTGTGAAACCGCTTCAGTCTGCAGATTGTGCGTGCGTCACGCCGAGCCTTTGTATCCCTCTCACTCTCTCCCTGAACTTCCTCTCTCTCGTTGCAGCCGCGGGAGTGGGATGTTGAAAAGGGAAAAAAAAAGGCATGTGAAGGTGCGCTAGGTAGCGCGGTGCGAGGCGGAGGAGCAGGGTGTACCTGTGGGGAAGAGAGAGGGGCTGTGCAGGGACCTGAGGTGTGCACCTGGGGGGTGCAGCGTTATAAATAAAGCATTAGCCTCTTGAAGGGAACAGAGATGTGAGAGGGGCTGTCTCTGCAGCTCCTCTCTTTTTTTTTCCCCCCACTAACTCTAACTAACAGTTAACCCGCAGGCGTGTGCACATGTGCTCTTTCATCGCCGAGGAGGTACATGTAACGGTACAAAAAAAAAGTCACTAAAAGGTAATCTGCGGGACTCTTCTTCTGTCAAAGCAACAGAAAGGCGTTAACAACTTTTTAAGTGAAATAACTTGTAAAACTGATCTTCTGCTGTAAAATAATACAACATTTCCAGTGTAGAGGCATCAGATCCATACATGACGCAGAGCAGAGGACTCAACAGCAACGGAGATGAGATATATATGTATTTATACACTCACTGGCCACTTTATTAGGTACACCTGTCCAACTGCTTATTAACACTTAATTTCTAATCAGCCAATCATATGGCGGCAACTCAGTGCATTTAGGCATGTAGACATGGTCAAGACAATCTCCTGCAGTTCAAACGGAGCATCAGTTTGGGGAAGAAAGGTGATTGAGTGACTTTGAACGTGGCATGGTTGTTGGTGCCAGAAGGGCTGGTCTGAGTATTTCAGAAACTGCTGATCTACTGGGATTTTCACACACAACCATCTCTAGGGTTTACAGAGATTGGCCTGAAAAAAAAGAAATATCCAGTGAGCGGCAGTTCTGTGGGCGGAAATGCCTTGTTGATGCCAGAGGTCAGAGGAGTATGGCCAGACTGGTTCGAGCTGATAGAAAGGCAACAGTGACTCAAATAACCACCCGTTACAACCAAGGTAGGCAGAAGAGCATCTCTGAATGCACAGTACGTTGAACTTTGAAGCAGATGGGCTACAGCAGCAGAAGACCACGCTGGGTGCCACTCCTTTCAGCTAAGAACAGGAAACTGAGGCTACAATTTGCACAAGCTCATCGAAATTGGACAATAGAAGATTGGAAAAACGTTGCCTGGTCTGATGAGTCTAGATTTCTGCTGCGACATTCGGATGGTAGGGTCAGAATTTGGCGTCAACAACATAAAAGCATGGATCCATCCTGCCTTGTATCAACGGTTCAGGCTGGTGGTGGTGGTGTAATGGTGTGGGGAATATTTTTTTAGCACTCTTTGGGCCCCTTGGTACCAATTGAGCATCGCTGCAACACCACAGCCTACCTGAGTATTGTTGCTGACCATGTCCATCCCTTTATGACCACAATGTACCCAACTTCTGATGGCTACTTTCAGCAGGATAATGCACCATGTCATAAAGCTGGAATCATCTGGTTTCTAGAACATGACAATGAGTTCACTGTACTCAAATGGCCTCCACAGTCACCAGATCTCAATCCAATAGAGCATTATGGGATGTGGTGGAACGGGAGACTCTCATCATGGATGTGCAGCCGACTAATCTGCACCAACTGTGTGATGCCATCATGTCAATATGGACCAAACTCTCTGAGGAATGCTTCCAGCACCTTGTTGAATCTATGCCACGAAGAATTGAGGCAGTTCTGAAGGCAAAAGGGGGTCCAACCCGTTACTAGCATGGTGTACCTAATAAAGTGGCCAGTGAGTGTATAAGAAGTGGACCAGATTTAATATCATGACGTCATGGCGTTACGAAGGACAGGGTTTTATATCTAGCACCATCTGTGACACCGGCAGTGGGACGTCGTTTTAGGTTTCATGGTCTAGCGCTAAGTTCCGTTTGGTCACGTCTCATACTGTACTGACCGTACACCGTGTTCCGTCTGCCCATCTGTTTGCCTCCAACCCAGCGGAGGTCAGCAGAAGTTAGATGGACGTTAAATCATGATTGATTGTAATAGCCGGACGCGGAAACTCCTCTTCTAATAATCACATGGTATACGGTTTATTCTATTCAGTCATGCGTCGGGGGTTACGCTCGCTTGATTATTTGCACGAATCCTGCAGCAAACAATGACGTGAAACTGATTAGTAACACTAAGACAGGAGGAAAGAATGTGAGAATACGGAGGTGTTAAAATTGCACTAAGCCAATTAAGTAGTCCGCTCCCCCCAACTCTTATCTCTTGTTTTTTTTTTCTCAAGGTGCACGTTTCTGCAGCTTTTGGAACAGTCACAAATATAAATGACTCCTCCAGGCTGCTTGTATCTATAGGTGGACGTCGGCTAACCTCAGCTCGCTGTAACCTGCTCTATTAGCCTGGACTAAAAATTAATACGACCTCTGTGTGTCACCAGTGGCCGCCCGGGCAATGATATACAGCGTGTCTCCATCAGTACGCATCGCCTGACCTGACAATGAAAATATGTACGGGAGATGACTGAGCAGTGCTGAAACAAGCAGCCGAGCGCTTGATGGATAAACGAGAACGACGTATTGGTTTGTCCACAGGCGTGGCGCCACTGACAGAACTCGTAAAACAAAGTGTTAATGCCGTCCTTGGTCAGAAAAGGGATGGCAGTAAATAAAACGTTATCTGGTGGAGCCGTGTGAGATGCATCTTTAAACATCACCTGGGTAGGGGCGAAAAAAAAAAGCACATTAGTGGCGGCTCTGCTGCTGTTTTCTAATGATTCTGATTATCAGTCAAAGTCCTGTTTAACACTGAAACATCTAACTATTAATATTATCAACAATAGTGTGTTGATTCTGCCCATTTCCCAGGAAGACAAATTATCATACTGCTTTATGTGCAGAAAATTTAGTATTATTTGCCATCAAACATGTCAAGAGTGTATTACTGAAGACTTGTTTTATGGTTTTCATATTTTAGTAGTGTTCTTTTACCATGTTTTTTTTTTTAATTTACTAATTTGTGCTATAATATGATCATATCCTCCAAAGGATGGACCTCCACTTCCCACTTTCCATTTCCCACTGGTAAAATAAAGGTAAGGTTAAAATAAAAATGAAATAAATCAATATATATATATATATATATACATATATATATATATATATATATATATATATATATATATATATATATATATATATATATGTCCCTCATGAATGCATCATTATCTAAAATGATTTGTAATTTGATTGGATTCATTTGGCAATTCAATGAGCCACAATACCATGGATGATTATTCTTGACACATATGCGAAACAAGTTTGTGTATAATAACGTCTCTTTTGTCTAATTACTGCATAAAATTCCTTTTTTTTTTAAGTGAACACACCGACCTTGAGAACTGCCCACAGCCGATTAAACACATATTTATACGTGTTTGAATGCCTGATGAAATTCTTCTTTAAACTTCTTTGGAGCACACAACCCAAGAGGAACAGGAGAAATGTTTTTGCTTTAGACATAAAAAGATAAATAAAGGCAGAGAAAGAAAGGAGAAAGATGAGCAGAAATGACAGTGTGGAGATGGGAGTAAGAGACGCGAGTTAATGACCTTGATAAGACCAGGGACACGCGGGGCCCGAGGAGCAGACGTGATGTGTTGCCGTGACAGCGGTGAAGTAGTGCCGGGTGACAAGAGAAGATGAGGAGGCTGCACTTCTTGGCTGGTGTTACACATTAGTGTTGTTGTTAGCCAGGGGCATCGAGAGTGTGTGTGCGTGTGTGTGTGTGCGTGTGTGTGCGTGTGCTTACAGAGCGAGGTACGAAGACATCCTGGTCGAGGCCCTGCATGGTGACAGAGGCTGATACCAATCTAATGAGATAAGAAACGTATGCAAATGAACCTGGCCACAGTTCACAGTAATCAGCTTAACACCCTGATAGATATCAGCTATCTGTCGCGCCCGTGCACACACACACACACACACACACACACATGCACGCACACACACACACAAAACACGCGTGCAGGCTCTCAGAAGTTAAAACAATCAGCGAAGAGGATTTGCCACGCCACATGTAAATATACACACACACACACACACACAGCACATAGACAATCGGGTTAAACTATTCTCAAACCTGTAAACTTGCAGGGATGTGTAAAACTAAACTATGCATGTGCAATCAACGGCGTTCTCCCATACGTTACAACTGCGAGCATTCCTCCACGCACACACTCGTTGCATGGGTATAATCACAGTAGGTTAGTGAAGCAGTGCAGGCTACTGTGTACGGGTTACTCCACACTTGGGGTCATGTCTTTGACAAGCTAAACACCGACTAAGGACCAGGGGCCCCAGCAAAGGAATGCAGCATTCCTGAATGTTACAGGCCAATGTCTGGCTGGGGCCTAACAGGCAGTAAATAGTGACAAGTAAAGGTCCCTGTGGGATTATCAGTGCTGTCAATCAATGGGACATTAACTAACAGTGTGGATCTGGTGGATTTTTCACTCCACTACTATTTCTACTATTTCTTAATACATTTAACTCCTGCTCTGTGATGCAAAATTGTCACACAGGAAATAGCATGATTTCGTTGTTTTTGAAATAGTGCCTCGGTGAGGAAAAAAAAGGCAGCCTGGTGCAGAGTGTCAGGGTGTCGCTTTAAATGGCGTGTGACACCAGGCAGAGGGGAGAAGTCGTGCCCCAGCTGTACGCCTCAACACATCCCTCTGCAGCTATTATTATCTGTGGGAATCCAGGGCATCCTGCATGATCTGGGGGCAAAATGGTGACCAGTAAAAGGACAGGCACTGGAATAACACGACTGTCCTTCACACACACACAAAAAAAACCTGTCAATTGACAAACTTGTGCTGATGCACGATCTAAAATGTTCTCCCGATTTCCTCCTCTATTGACTTAAGTATCCGAATACCTTTAATTCGTCATTTTAGGTGCAGAAATGCATTATCGCCGTGACAAGCATGACACATGCTACATGTTTTTTCCTTTTGCAATGACACTCGAGGCGCAAAGGTAATTTGCTCTTGCCTAAATTGAACTTGTGACAGTCCAGCTAATTATGAAGCTGTGCTGGATATAACATTGCGTTTTTTTTATTTTTTTTAAGATAAAACGTGTTATGAGTATGAGTGTGTGTGAGACAAATGATATGGTCATGTCAACGGGTGCAATTTAACAACGAACGTATGAATTTTTAATACTCCCTGCGTTAAACGTCTTCACCCCCCCCCCTGTATCTCCATCTCTTGGATCTTTCTCTCCCTCTCTCTGACATTTACCACTAAGCTACCTATTTCAGTCGACCTATTCTTAAGCAAAGCCGGGCCCGGGTATCTTTATGGAAATCGCCGCTCTGTGTGTGTGTTGATTTGCAAAGGGCATTGGGGCGCTGGGCCCACCCCTCCACCCCCCCCCAGACTCTCAGGTTATACAGAGGAGGATGGAGATAGAGAGACGGACACAGACTTGGACCAAGACAGACGGTGACGTAGAGGAAGTGAAATAGAGAGCACCTTGCTATAACTATATTGGTTGGCTCCAGCTATGTTGGCGCCCGTCTTATCTGGCCCGGGTCCCACGCAGCATTCATCTAATGAAAACCTGGCCGGGCCGGGCCGGCTGGCTGTCTCATCAGGGCCCGTTGCCAAAGGTTCCTCTTCCCCCCCCCCACCCCCCCTCGCATCAAAGTCACTCCGCTTTTAATGCAGCTTTTATCAATGGCCAAGTGAAAGCAAATAACTTCACTGAGAATTTGAAAAAGAAACCATAAAAAAAGAAATCCGAAGGAAAGATGAAGGGAGAGGGACCGGTAACTCCTTGGGGGGCACTCAGGTGGACTCCTTGTGGTTGTGTTCTAATCAGACACTAATAGAAACGTTATTCTGTAGACATGTATATAAAAGCATTGACGACTACTCACAGTGCATATAGAACAAAGATGCTAAATTGCCGTCATGAAAAGTCCCTCATGCGTGGCATTACAGAGGACAGCTAAAAGTGTGTTGGCTGGTGATGGCTCTGAGACCACAGCCAGACTACAGGAGCAGCCGGTCCCCGGTGGACGACTGGGTCACTGTTACAAGCCTTCACTTAGTCACTGGCTCCACGGCGGTGCAAACGCCCCTCGCAAAAAACACCATTACCGGAAGGGTCGCGCGAGCTTTAGTGACTCCTAATAAATAAATAATACAAAACAAATATACAATACTTGTTCTCATGGTAGTTTGCACAACTAAAAAGTGAATGAACCTGCAGACCGCTGAGCAATAATGATGCCTGAGTTTTGTAGTAAAGTGGATTGTTACTCATTTTGTCTGGTTGCAAAACTCAGAACGCATTTGCATTTGAGGAATGCCGTCGTTTGTGGGTTCACGGGAGAAAGCCTGAATACGTGTTTAACCCAGATGAGTCACATGCTGACCCATAATGCCCCCCTCACCCACCCATCTGTCTCTATCCCTCCCATCCCTATCACCCTCGTCCCATCTCGTCTCGTCCAGCCTCTCATCACTTGCTCATAACTTCACAGCGAGTCGTCAGGCAGAGTCACATTTTCCATCAAAGAAGAACAAGAATTGATATTTTTAGTCGGGGGGGGGGGTTTCCGAGCTTTCTGCTGAGAATAAACCATGTCCAAACATTAACGCTGCGTCCTCATCTCTTATTTTCGCCGCCGTTCACATGTGTTTTTTCTTCTCTCGGGCGGTGGCTGCGCCGCGGTAACTACACGGGTGTACCTCCTGTCACCTTCACTGCCCCCTCGCTGTCCTCTGGATCCGTGTCAAGCAAAGGGAGCAGATTGGGAGTGGGCATGGGCGCATGCCAGAGTATTCTGGGAAAGACTCCAAAGAACATATTTGTTGAGTGGGGAAGAGAGAGAGATAGAGAGAGAGAGCGGAAACGGGACGGTTGGTTGTCCGAGGAGAGGAGCGGCGGGTGCACGGCGGAGAAAGTTGGGCGAAGTCAGGGGCGGGAGGTGGCGGGCCGACGGCGCGGGACGACGTCTTCTGGGCGCTTTTTGTGCCGAGTGACTCATTACTTAGGAAAACGGTTGGGTTCGGATTCAGCCAATCAGTAAAAGCATCACCGGGAAACGACATTGAATAAGATCACTGGATGTGTCACTGCTTGAAAAAATAACTAATAAAAATGGTTATTTAGAGTTGATAGTAAATGTTGATATTAGTGATGCACGATATGTCTGCCAACCGATATATATCGGCCGATATGTCACGTTTTTTAACTTATCGGTATCGGTCCGATGTCAACAAATTCTGGCCGATATGTCAACAATGTGCAGAGTTAAACCGCTACAGTTAGTTGGGTCACTGTCTGCGTGTCTCTCGGCGACGCGCTAAGCTAGCTGGTCCTAGCGGGCTCCTACGTCACATCGCATCGCCCGAAAAGACAAAAGAAATGCGCAGAACGTTGCTCCGGGGTGTCGGACGCCGTCCTGCCGCCTTCTCATCGCCGGCCGCTGCCTCCTCCGCCTCGGCCGCCGATGTCGCCACCTTCGCGGAGCTCCATCGGGTCCGCTCCGCCGTACTTCCTTTTTTTCTCTACATATATATATATATATATATATATATATATATATACGTGTTCATGTTGGTTTCTGTTCATTTAAAAGTCCATTCGTATCATTTGTTTTTACAAAAAGCACAACTGTGATATTTTTTATTAAATGTTAAATAATCCACCTAGAATAAAAATAGTTTTTTTTTTTATTTTTCCAAATCTTTTTAAGAAAGTTAAACTATATGGTGTTTTTCAGATTACACCACATGACAGAGTTTTACAGTGAGCCTTCCTTTAAATAAAGAGCACTGTTGTGCTTTTCAAATGTACAGTGTTTTTTCTGGTCAGTACTAAATTTGTGACACTACAGAAAACTTTTTTTCTCTACATATATCGACTGGCAAATATCGATATCGGCAGTGACTGCAGATATGTATATCGGATATCGATATCGGCCGAAATTTTCACATCGGTGCATCCCTAGTTGATATAATAGGATATAATCAGGAAATTTATACAATTTTTCTCTCACAGTCTCGCTGATGTACTTCTTTCCTGCATCACAAGAAAGAAGTACATCATCAAGCAATATAGTACATATACTACTATAAATTAAGGCATCCAAGAGAAAATAAATTAAATAGTAAAATAGATAAAATGTGCAACACATCCTGCGGTTTGAGGTGGAGAACATGTTAATGTGGCCAAGAAAGATGGGTCTGTGATATAGTGCTGTGAGTTCTGTTATTCAACAAAGAACGAAAAAATCCTTATGAGGTACAAGGAGACATTAAGCTAATATGAAAGTGGCATTGTTTAGTCAAAGCATAGTACATATAATGCTCTTATTTGATTATTTAAATGCTTATTGCTGCATTTGTGCTTAAATGTGACTTATATATAATGTGACTTATACCTAGCCACCTGTTGGTATACCGTGTGCATGTGTGTGTGTGTGTGTGTGTTCCATGTTATAGGCTCGGCCTGTGACATGTCATACTCCAGTGCCAGAGGTTTTGTAGGGTCAGTGATATTTCACACACCTCCTGGAAAATGAGTGACCCTGGAACAAAACACACCACCAGTGACCGTGTTCCCCTGCCGTCAAGGATTTGGGCTTTTATTTTGAAAAATAAACACTGACAATACGTGTGCGTTTGTTTTTCGCTCGCTCCTGGCCGGATGAATCGATTCCAAAGTTAGTTTAATGATTTTAAAACAGCTCCTAGTAATATCTCCGATGTCGAGCCACCGTGACCTCTAAAGACAACGGTGAAATAGCAAACCTACTTGACGAATGCCGCTGCGTGAGAAGCCTGTTTCGGCTCTATCCTTCCCCTCGTGCAGCTGCAGCTAAACTCCGAACGAGATGCGTGTTCACACACCTCGCAAGGTCAGGAAAAGCAACATCAAACAGATTGTTGAGTCCTTGTGGGATCAGGCTTTCTATGGCTGTCTTTTGTCATCTTTTGTCACACACACACACACACGCGTGCAAACACACACAAACAGACATATGAAAGTGCTCAGATATGCAACAGATGCACGAAAATAACACGGCGGCGCGTACGCACAAACGAAGACAAGAGACAGAAGTCATAAACACCCTCATACATATTTGAATGTGTTGAAAAAGCTGGCACATGTACACATGTAACCCCTCTACATTCATAACCCCGCCACATCACAAACATGCGCATACCGTGTGCACCCGCTGGCATGTGGGGGGTCATGCACGGCACATAAACTGGAAGCGGCACCTTCATGTAAATTCTTGCCTCTTGACAACTGAGCATTCTCATAAGCTCCAGTAGTCAGCTGTCTACTGCATTCTCCAAGGGGCAGGCATGACATTATGTTAATTTAGAGGGGGGGGGCTTCTAGGTGTGTGTGAGTGACTTTGTGCAAGTGTGTGTTGATGCACATGTGTTTTAAAGTTAATGATGTTGTGTTAGTCAACGCTCGCCATAAGAATAGCAGGAGTAACCTGAATTCAAGCTAACGCTAACTGCACCGAGCAGCCAAACCTCGCTTATGATTTCATATTCAATTACAAGCCCCGGTCCCTCTCTGCAAATGTGTCTTCATCCGTCTCCATCACTCCAGCCCCCCCACCCCCCGCTGAGGCTACAAATAGACGTGCAAAGTGGCTCAATCCCCGTCGAATGTTTGTCTAGGGAAGGCGGATTACAGCAAAACGGACATCTCCGTGCCACAGGGCCGGTCCTGATACCCCCCCAGTAAGCCCGGCATTTCCTGCCCTACGAGAGCCGTAATTAAGAGGGTGCTGGACGGCATCAGGGACCTTTACGTGGGTTTTGCTTGGCCTGGAGACAGGAGGCCACAGGAGAGGACACAGGGAACACAGACATGCACGTAACTCATAAATGATAATATGATAAAAGGACATTGAAGCACGCAACTGGCTCTGAGAATATTCATATGGACACGCCTTTATGAATGCACCTGCCAGTGTAATCCCTCTTCAATTCAAGGGGGGAGGAGGTGGGGGGGGGGGGGTTACTGACAAACCTCTGGCCCTCTCACCCCCTCAAAACTCCACTTCCTACCCAGGGCTTCGAGCACAATGAGTCACGCACAGAGGACCATACAGTGCCTTATAAGGAGCAGCGCAGGGGAGGGCAACAATTAGTCAGTCGGTAAACAAGCCCGTCAGTTACGACCCCCGCCGCCCCGCCTCGGTGCTTAGGTCGCCCCGCCCCGCCCGGGAGGGGGTGCTTTGTGAGGGAGAGGTGGAGAATGTCAGACCACTTGAGCTCCACTTCAGAGCGCAGAGAAAGCGAAGGTACTCGACTCTGGGAGAGTCACCACGCGCTCTTCAGGTCACCGAAAACGCATATACACAGATGCTTCAATGTAAAAAACAGGGAGTTAATGTAAGGTGGCACTGCAACGGAATAAAATGCAGAATTTCTCTTTATTGCTTTGGTGAAAAGTCAGTGGAAAGATTATCTCCATCAACAGATTATTATATTTTTACATCAGTGTCTTTGTGTGGCTGTCAGCATGGCAATGAACACGTGTGCATGTTCGTTTAGATGTATATATCTATATATATGTGTGTGTAGGCCTGTGGGTGTGTGTGTGTGTGTGTGTGTTGAGTGGTGAAGTGAGAGCGGAGGGCAGGGGGTTCAGGGAAGCGTAAGGTAATCCTTTAAGTGGGAGACTTTAACTCTTTCAGAAAGTAAACAGCCAAGCAGTTGAGGGAGTATTGTCATTGGGTAGTGTTACATGACTGCAAGAGTGCCCCGGGGCACTGTGTGTGTGTGTGTGTGTGTGGACCTCTAAAGCCACGTCTCACGCTGGCTGCAGCCCTGAATAGCTCCGTGGCAGGGAACAGGCGAGCAGATGCCTCTTCACTGGGGTGCATCGGGCCACCAAATCGGAAATATCACTGATCGTGTCCCAATTCAATTACGGGCCCACC
Source organism: Eupleurogrammus muticus (assembly GCA_036785175.1). NCBI lineage: Eukaryota > Metazoa > Chordata > Actinopteri > Scombriformes > Trichiuridae > Eupleurogrammus > Eupleurogrammus muticus. The sequence continues at coordinate 25,429,713 of JAYKQN010000005.1, forward strand.
AACCGATGCATAACGGAATCTGGGAATCTGTTTTGTATGTGCGTGATTGGGTGTGTCCTTGAGTCCATATGTGTGTGTGTGTGTGTGTGTGTGTGTGTGTGTTGAGAGGTGAAGGGGGGAAGGAGGATGACCCCGCACAGCTGACGGTCAGTCATGCAGGACAGAACAACACAATAACACTCTTGTTAACCAGGACATGGCATACCTCCCACCTGTTACCCCCACAACCACACACAGGCAGACACATGCTCGCACATGAATAGACACACTCACACGTGCACGCGCAAACCCATGTGCACACACATACATGCATGCATGCATGCATACACCCCCGACTGGGTAGCTTCCCCGCGTCGGCTCATTTGAGGCCTCTGCTTCCTTCATTTAGCAGCACGTCCATTTATCTCCGAGGCTGTCGGGGAGGCTCTCATCGCCCGGCCCACTTCCTGTCCTGTCTGTCCTGTCTGCTCGCCTAAACACTGTAAACAGGCCTCACAGGCCAACGTGTTTAGTCTGGACCCGGAGAGGAGCAGACGCTGCGTTCAGGGCCCGTTGGAACGCTGGCATACCCGGCGATAAACAGCGTGCATCCAGAAAATGTATGTTGGATTTGGGTGTAGTTGTAGTGTAAATCTTTATTCCAGATGTCAGAGCTGCAAGAGCCCTTTTAAAACACCTTAGAAATGCATACTTTAATAATTAGATTTAAAATGTGTTTTAATAACATGGAAAAAAATCCAAAATGGCCGCACAACATCCAGAATACTTTTCTCACGCTTTCTCTGCTACAACAAACCATAGTTGATAGTTCTCAAGCCATAACTCAGCAACTTCTGAAAAACAAACATAAGCTCACTCCGCCGTGAGGGGTCACAGATGCATATACTTGTTTGTAGCCTGACTATTTTACATTTATCACTCACCGCGATGTTGTTACGACATGTATGTGTTCTGCTTTACAGTATATTCAAATCCTCTCTTTGTTTAGACAGCTGAGCCCTGGGAAACGCTGCGTAGACTAAATCCATACAGGACGGAGACTTTATCCCTCAGCCGGGGAGTTAGTGTGTGATTGAGTGGGTGAGTGAGTCCTTCAGTCAGGCACCGATACGACACACAGACGGATCCCGATCGATTATGGCTTCAGTGACGACCAGATTAATGATGAGAACAGGAGGACATGAGACACAGCAAACAGGGATCACTGTGTGTTAATTATAAGTCAAAAAATGGACAGTCATCTTAATATTTCAGGAAACTATATATTGAAATGTTTGATTATAATAGCATTTGGTAATAAATGTAATAACCTTTTTATGTTTAGGTGCCTTGCACTTCCTTCATATGGTAGAACATACATGTCAATGAATTTAATTCTGAAAAAATGGGGGAAGGGGGAGCAAAGTTTGTGTGTGGCGAGGCCCGGGCAAAGGGGCGCGAAATAGAGAGGGGGGGGGGCGAGCGGGGCAGAAAAACAAATTCACAATGCCAGCCCGACTTCCAAAAAAAAAGTGTGAAAATCTCTATAAACCCATCAGCTCCAATAACAGGCAGGACTGAATGGACGAGGAACAGAGGAGGCGGAGAGAGAGGCCGAGCGGAGCCACGGAATGAACTGCCCCCCCCCCCCCACCATTCACTTTTAAATTTCCTCCTCCACAGTCCCCTGCACACTGTTAATTACTGGCCAGGCATTCCCCTGCCACCTTTTCACACATAACAAGCGCCCCGTCCAGACCCACCGCTGGAATATGCCTGCAGCCCGAGGATCAAGACCAATTATGGCCCTAAACTGGACCCATTTCTGTTTAGCCCAAGGGGGGCACCGGGGGTGTTAAACAAGAAAGGGGGGGGGGGGAGCAGAGGTAGTGGAAGTGTTATTTTTCCCACAACATAAATGTGTCTGTTTATTACTGCGTTTTTACTGCTAACTGTAAAATAACCAAATATAAACAACTGATAAACAGACATTCCACGAAACGTAAAGTGATATATCATGTGCAATGTAGACACATGCATGCTCACACACACACACACACACACACACACACACACACACACACACACACACACACACACACACACACACACAGTGGTGAAAACTAACCACTAACCAGCAGAAGGCCCTTCCCAAAAAAAATAAATAAATACACCAGACCTCTAAGCTCCAGTTTGGCGTTTATCCAGCGAATCTTGTTTGAGTGCTGCAGTGATGATGGAGAATCAATGAGCAATGTAGGTATGGAAATTGACGATAGAGAGAGAGAAAGAGAAAGAGGTTTGAGGGGGAAATAAAAAAAAAAAGAAGAAGAGTGAGGGCGAGGGGGAGGAAAGTGGAAAGGGAAGTGGAGTGTTATATACACAAGCCTTCATGAAAATGTTGTTCTTGTCTGTCAAGATAGAGGCTTCAATACGTAAGCACGCACTCACACACACACACACACACACACACACACACAAACACACACACACGAGCGTGCACACATGCACACACACACACGAGCGTGCACACATGCACACACGCAGATCTATAGGTGGGTAACATAAAATATATACGCGTAAATGCACACAAACACACACACACACACGAGCCTGCACACACGCACACACACGAGCGTGCACACACGCACACACAAGCGTGCACACATGCACACACACGAGCATGCACACATGCACACACACAAGAGCATGCACACATGCACACAAACGAGCGTGGACATATGCAGATCCATAGGTGGGTAACATAAAATATATACGCGTAAATGCACACAAACACACACACACACAAACACACACAAATTCGAAAGCATTTAGTTTCCTATATAAGCAGCCCCGCTGATGAAAGCTCATAAAGGTGGCTATGTAAAGAAAAAACAAATGAAAAGCCCAAGCTAAGAGGCGAACAGGGGGGTGGGGGGGGGCCTTCAGGGATTTATTGTATGTGAAAGGCTGCTCCATTTGCTCTCGCCACTGGTGGAAGGAGTGAGAGGTGCCATCATGGAGGCAGCATTACCCAGCATCTTCTAATGGCTGCGACACACCACACCCAGCCTCAGCCTCACAGCTCGCTGAATTTATAAAAAAAACCCACACACACACACACGCAGCGAGGCCGTGACCCTCTCCCGTTCCGTATGTACGTACGTACAAGGCAGAGCCACAAAGACACACACACACACACACGCAATAACGCCGCGCCTATTTCGAGAGGATTTCCCACAAGCCTCGCCGTCCTCGTAGTGTGGAGGAACATCACACGGTAATGGAGCGGTTCAGGGCTAATGGAGGAGAATATGACCCTCGTTGTACCGCCACACACACACACACACACACCTCAAAGAACAGGTGCGGTATTTCCTTTGCTATATTACCCTTTTTTTATATTATTTTTAATGTCACATCTAAAACAGAAGGAGCCACTTTAATATAAATTAGCTGATGGTGAAACACCTGATACGTCTGAGGAAAAGGAATATAAACATTTATAATGTATTGGGCATTAAAAGCCCCGCTTATAACAGAGCATTTGGACTGGCATGAATCAATTCACAGTAATGTTATATGTGTTTACATATAGGTTTACTCTGTAGAAAAACCACACATTCGTGTTTCCACAGACATCATTTACAGTATAAACCGACTTGGGGTGAGAGGTCAAGATGTGAACATGATCCAGTATAGAAAGAATAAGCAGCATAAATATTAACATGCAGAGGACTTCTATCATTTATGTGCATAACATTTGAAATCAAGAACCCGGACCGATGTTTTTTTTCTGTCGCTATAACGTTTTAGCGTCTAGTGTTACCGATTGCCTTAAAGACCCATCCGTCACATCTAAGTGGGTGCTGAGAGACCCAACACCCGGGGCGTCATGACTTCATGTTAGCATAGGGGCCAAAGCGGCACGCAAACACGCCTTTATCTCCGAGTGTAGTTTGAGAGTGCCTCAGCCCTGCTTTGAAAAAAAAAAACAATGTTTAAAATTGTAATCCAATCAGGAAAAAAACAAGAAACAAGCGAATCAGCCACCTGAATTATGAGGTAACTGGATCTACAGGTATTTAAGTGAAAAGCCAAGCCAATAATGTGTCGGCTACATCCGATACGTGGATCCCGGTGAAGGGGCGAACACATCCAGCCACATCCAGGCTGGGAGCGGCACACAGTGAGAAAAATGGGCTTCGGTACTTCCTGTGACATGACCGCGCTTCCCATGGTGTGGCATTTAGCATAAACAGATGAGCTAATCTGAGCTGTGGATAACGCACCTGCCTCATTCCACTAAATAAATAAGCCTGTACCCCCGGTCCTCCTAGTCCCCCCCCCCCCCCTCCCTCGTGCCCCTCCTATACCTCCATCCCTCCATCCCCTGCCGTGCGAGTGCTCTCCATTTATTTCTGCTCCTCTCCATCAGTCGAGTAGATGGAAAAGAGGGAACGGGGGGGAAGAGAGTAGAAAGTGGGAAAAAATAGAAAAGGGCTCATATCATCGGTGGGCCAAAGGTGAGTCGCCTGGGGAGGCAGCGGGAATGAAATTCTCCCAGTCCCATTTTACCAGCCATTCAAAGCACATTACTCTGGAGAAGGGGAAACTTATAAAGCCCCTGCACTTGAACACATTTCTGTGTGTTTATGGGAGACAGAGAGGGGCTGCTGTACCCATACCTCAGTAATAGATTCCCAATTTGGCTTCACTTCGACTCTCTCCCTCTCTTTTTTTTCTTTTTGTCTCTCACCTTCTTCCTTGTGTTCCTATTCTCTTTCTCCATCCATTTCTCTGAAGCCCCCCCCCCCCTTCCTGAGCAGCTCGACTGCTTGGGAAAAGGAATATCAGGAAAACGCTCTGTTTGTGTCTGCTCCTGTAGACGCTGCAAATTGTTTCACGGTGAAAGGGGCCGATGGAGTTGATGATATAACTGTCATCTCCATAACTTGATGGCGGTGTATGATATCTGCACGGTAACTTAGTACTTTTTTTCCTTCTGAAAATAACGTAAAAGCGGCGCTTTAAAACAGAGCGGTTCATTAGAAGCGGTGGAATGTATTAAATATAAGAAATAAATAGAAGAAATTGGGATCAACCTCTTCTCTGAAGCCTTTTTAAAAAGCGTTTAAGGTATGAAAAATGTTATTTGTAAAAAAAAAAAGAGATATATGCCGGTAATGCTCCTACCTCTTGTCACGTCATTAATTTAACCGAGATAATGAAGCCATTTTGTAGGTTAGTGAATTTACTTATGACAAAAGGCACGCTAATAAGTGAATCAATCTTTGAATGCAACCTCTTGGGCTATAATGGTGTAACCAAGTGGGACAATGCCTACAGTAATTACAGGAATACTACCGGGGTGGAAGGGCACCCTGCTTATAATGGCTGCTAAATTGGCTTATCTGTGAGGCGTAATACTGATCAAACAGCTCATAGCAATAGCAGACACTCATTATTGCAACGCCATCACATGTTCCTGCAGCCTGGAACGCGAGCGCTGGATGTTTTGTCTAGTGTTTTATATTGGATCATTGCTGGCTGCATACAGTAAGCTCAGCTGCAGTTTTATTGACACAGATAAGTTTGAGTAAAAGTGAACTAATTATCATATTACGATTATATTACACGAAGCTGCTCACAGGCTATGATTAACCTATGCACCTCTCCTAGTTTAACAACTAAGCGGTCATTGGGTATTATATCAACTGCTTTTAATTAGGTTACTATGTTGAATTCGCCTGGATTCCTATTGGCTGCTCGGGGATAAAAGTATACCATAAATGCCCATTTTTATGGCTATACATTTCCTATTGTGCTAATTCAATATAATTGAGTTACAGATGTCGTGACTCATGCGCCGTTCTGCAGAGTGAGCGGAGACACGGGTCGGCGCTACTCTCTCCCAGCTACACAACAGGAGGTACGTGTAAAATGAAGGATTTAGTCTCAGTTTTCATGGTGTAGGAACATCAAATAATTAAAAGACTTAAAGAGTCTGGACCAAACAACAGACAAAGGAGAGATGCACGCACGCAAAGTGAAATAAAAAAAAAACCTCAATGACATGTCAGAAGCTGTTTGGGGCAGCGGAAAACAGACATGGGCGGATGTGAGTGGAAGCCAGCCGTTTAGACTGGACGGCAGGCTGCCCGTCGGTGACAGGCCCCGAGCCAGTGGACGGGCGGAGGAGCCGATAGGAGCTGGCAGGTGAGACCTGGCCCCGAGTCAGATGCTACGAGTCCAGCTGGGGACTCGTGTGCAGGTGGCGCGACGCGGACGTAAATGTGACCTGCCACTGATGGACCCTGACTGAATTAGGTTTTATTTGCATTAAGGAGCGTTGTGAAATTGGCCGTGACAAAAAAAAAGCACTAAAATCAGAAGCAATCCCTTTTAAATGGAAAATTAAAAGTTATATACAGTGTAATCCTCAGGTTTTAACATAATCTGGCTCATTATATATAAAGTGTGGATATAAGGGTATAATAACCAAATAAATGAATTAGTTTGCTGCTGCTACCTAAACTTGAAGGACTGTCTTTTTTAGGAAAATTGTTCTCTTGCTGATTACTATTCATTTATTATCCATTATGGAAATGTCACACTAACACAATTTTCACATATAAATATTTTTTAAGCTAAAATTTATTGTTATTTATTACTATGCCACAATGCCACTGCTTCTATGCCAGCTGTATTTTTTGTAATTTATTGTCTAGTCTTTGCACTTTAGTTTCTATATGTCCTATTGTGTACGTCCTGTCTATATCCTAAGTATGTCTGCATGAAATGTAATTTCAAAGTCTTTGTATAACCAGTTCATATAAAGAAAATTGACAAAAAAGCCGACCTGACTTAAAAATATAAATGCAACACTTAGATAAACTCAAAATATTTTCTACATCAACTCTATGAAGGAGACGCGTTGCACTGCATGAGGCAAATGGGGGGGTCACACCAGAAGTCATAGAACAAAGTGGACGTGTGTGTTTCACTGCTTTTCACCATTCTCTTGTAGCTGTTTTAATGCCAGTGCTCCCCTGACGCTGTTTTGCCGCGTCCCGAGCTCACCGCCTGCCCAAGACAAATGCAAACAAACCAGAGTGTTTTTCGCCCTATAGCGGAAACGATGTTTGTCCCAATTCCCCCGATGTAGACGGTACAAAAAAAAAAAAAAAAAAAGGCTTACACACCCTTTTTCTTGAGACCATAAGGGTGTATTTTAATCAACATCGTGTGCAAATGAAATGTCACGCCCTTTAATGTGAGAGCACTGTGGGAAATGTCGATAGAAATGTCAAGTGGTTGCAGGGATGTGGGACCAGAGGGGTTGATGTCATCCGTGGTACAGTAGGCTGCGCCGCCACTGGGCATCCCCAACATTAACAATGAGGGCAGCAGAGGGAAATCTGCTGTCCTCAAATCTGCAAAAGATTTATGGTTGATAGAAGTTTCTTTTGACACTGCTTATTGTGATCAATGCTTGATGCTAAATGCTGTCATATATATTAGATAAAGGCAAAACCAGTGAGTGAATTCCTTATCACTTGTGCAAAATGCACTCTAGGTATGCACACAGGAACGTCTTAATTCTGCTCAGGTAGTTTCTGATTTGCAGTCCATAAACAGACAGAACACACACACACATCTGTGTCTCATTCATCTCTCATGACTGAATAAAAGGCAGATGTATGTAAGGTATGGGTATGCATACCTCAGTCAGTTTTCACCACGTTGAAAATAACTGAAGGTAAATACAGATATGTATTCGCTTTGAAAAAGGCAATCAGCTTTCTAAATAATGACTTTCATTAACCGATCAGAGCAGATTTAGGTAAGAGGCCTTTCTCCGTGGCTCTTCAAGGGTTGAAATTTGCCGGTCCTAAAGTAGAAAGGGATTATTTTCCCCGTGCAGATATAATGGTCTACCTGTCAGAGGGAGTTAGAGATGACGCCCTATCACTGACAGGTACACTATCACCCTGCCCAAAATTCAATATTTCTCAGTGGAAAATTAAACTATAGGGAAAATAAGGACAAGGACTGTGCACCTACCGGGAGAGACATGGCTGTTCGTATCTTGCTGACGACATAATTCTACTGCCAAGGAGAGCGAGCGAGAAGGAGATGGTGTCTCGGCATGTACCTATGCAGACAGATTGTGCTGTGTATAAGTACGGTGCGCTATAGTGGAAGGGACCTGGGCTCAGGCTCAAATTAACTGTGTGGCAGACTGGACTGTCAACTGCAATTACCTGCCTCGCACTTCCTGGACCATCCTGGTAATTTATTTCCTCTCCCCCTCCCTCCGCGCCTTCCTCTTCCTTCTCCTCCCCTCACTCTCTCTCTCTTCCTCTCTCTACGGTCCATTATTCCAAATATCACCGGTGAATGTAAACAGGCCTCGGCCACCTCCCTGTCAACCTGGAAAGGCCTAATAATGGGAGCCTTGGCTTCCGCATTTAGAAGCTATTTTCGGTGAGGAGATGGGCCCTGACCCCCTGCCCCCCGCCTCGCTCCCTCTCCCCCCGTTGCCCTCTCGACCACATTACAGGACAATTATCTCAGTCTCGTCAGACAGGGGCATGGGGGGGGGGTTAAGTTGAATAGCCATTGGCTGTCGCTGATTGCTTTTTTAGATTTATTAGATTACAAATTAAATTGGAGGACTTGGTGTGCGATGCTGGAAATCAGGAAGTGTGAACATGCATGCATGTGAGTGTAAGGGGAGGAAGTGTGTGTTGTATTATTCATTACATGTATGAAGACATGCATGGGGGAATGAGTACATACTTATGTATCTGTGTGTGTGTGTGTGTGTGTGAGTCAGACTTCCTCTACATTGTGCTGAGGATGACTTGTCCTGATTCAGCTACAGTATGTTAGACAGTTTCTCATTATACCTTATTACTATGTGTGTGTGTGTTTGTGTGTGTGTGTGTGTGTGTGGGTGTGTGTGTCCAGAGCCTTAATAGCAGTTGCTATGAGGCAATAAGTTGAACTAAACACGGTCATGGGCATTTACAGGCTTACACAGAGCTGTGGATACACAGCACTGCTATTATACATTATTACTGACATCTCAGGCAGGAAAGAAAAAAAAAACTGTCTGAAAGATACAAACAGATGGACACGAGTACAAGAAGGAGCAAAACAGACCTGTCAAATCACACCCACAAACAAATAGCTGTCTGTGCACCTTTAACCTGCACATCACATGGATGCAGCCGTGCTCATGGGACACATTCATGTATTAAGTTATAAAATATGTGCAGGCAAGGTGAGTACTGCTTGCAGCACTGCATGTGTAAAGCGCATGCCTGTGCACGCATGCATGCGCATTCACAATATCTGCTGGAGTGTGAAGCGAGGTGATTTTAAGGCTAAGGTACCCCTGAAGGCTGGAATCCACCTCTGTAACACGGCCATAGTCATTATCCCTCCACGCTAACGTCCCTGGGGGGGAAAACAAACATTTAGCCATGATGAAAAATCATGTAAGAAAAAGCCACTGCTAGGCTAAAGTGCATTTATGCGTATTTTACACGGGCTCGCGCTGCTCTTTATCCGGTTGCATCATATCATCTCAGGGAGAGTGTGTGGCGGTCCAGGCGATCCAGCTGTGCAGCCACGGTTATTCAACTATGTGAATTAGCTTTGGGCTAGTGGCCAGATGTAGCATGGAGTCTAATCACCCTTACGAAAATTAACCATGGCTTTACCATGGGAAATACCGTGGTTTTACCATGGTTTTTTGGGTAACCATGGTTAACCATGGTTTTTTTGTGGTAACCATGGTTATACTATGGTTTTTATGTAGTAACCATGGTTCTACCATGGTTTTTGGATACCATAGTATTACTATGGTTGGTTCATGGTACTTCCAAAAACCATGGTAGAACCATGGTTACTACATAAAAACCATAGTATAACCATGGTTACCACAAAAAAACCATGGTAAACCATGACCCAAAAAACCATGGTAAAACCACGGTATTTCCCATGGTAAAACCATGGTTAATTTTCGTAAGGGCATCTTTATGCCTCTGCAACGGGGTGCAGTGGCAGGAGCCACAGCATGCAAATATATATATACACACATACATGCACATATATATACATATGTATACATGCACATATATACATATGCATATATGTGAGTAGTTTATGTGTTTATTTATTTTACTGCATACCTGTTTCTCTTTCTTTCCACCTCCTCTGTACTCTCTCTGCATCTTTTATTTAATTTCTCTCGCTCTCTTAATAGATCCAAATCCTAAAAAAAGAGGTGCAAAGGATTATTTCTTTTTTCCTTCTGTGCCGTCCTTATGAAAATGTAATTTTGGCAAGCAGGCCCTCACCTCAGCGGATAGTCTCTAGGTGATTTAAGAAAGTGAGGTGGGAGAGTGGATCCGTGGATTGAAGAAGAAGAAAAAAGACAATAGTGAGTAAAGAGTGGTGAAGAGACAGAGAGAGAGGGGAACAGATAGGGGCATATTGCTGGTTCCACTCTATTTCCAGTCCAGTGTCAAAATGAATTTCACATCTTAATATGGAGAAAGTGCTTACTCTCTGAAATACCAAAAAAAAAAGTGTTGTGGTGGTAGCAGCAGTAAAGGAAAAGGGAGGAGATGGGTTCAAGTGAGGGGGATATCAATGAGAGGGGCATAATGCTGACGGTAAAATAAAGAGAAGTGAGAACTCAATTAGAGGCAGGGAGTTGACAGGGGGGGGGGCTGCATGGCCCTTAGGCCGCATTCACACCAAATCCAGCAATCCAAAGGAGGCTTTGTTTGAGGTACAGGTGAGACAATGGAGTGAAATTCAGGAAAGTCAAGTCGGAGCGACACATTAATTGCATGTGAGGATTTATCAGCAGCTGCAACAGCGCAAACAGGAAATGTACAACTCAACTAAAAGCGGCGTCGACTTATGGTATGTGCCCATTATTAGTGATCAACACACAACGGAACAGAAAGATGAGCCAAGATATTGAATAAATCTGACTAATCAACAAAAACAGAAACACAATGTGAATATGTAATATATTGCATACGGTATAATAAGCAAAGCTTTAGAGATTTTATAGAAAAATACTTATTTTACATTCAGCTACATCAGCCCACAGTACTAGTTATAATATAAGTAGTAACATATATATATATATACATATATATATATATGTATATATATATAATATATAACATGATGCCTTTTGCATTGCCTTACTGTAATACTAACAATTATTTGTATAAGACAACTGATCTACAGCCTTGTAAAAATTAATTTAAGCACATTTTCTATTGTTGAAACAGTATGATATAGGTGGCTTTGGTTTTGGGGTGTGTGTGTGTGTGTGTGTGTGTGTGTATGTGTGTGTGTGTGTGTGGGGGGGTCACGTATTGTTTGAGGTACAGGTGAGACAATAGATTGTAATCCAGGAAAGTCGAGTTGGAGCGACATATTCATGTTTTTGAGGATTTGTCAGAAGCAAACAGGAATTTTACAAAACCCGTAAAAAGTTTAGTTTTAAACAGATGAAACCCCCCCCCCCACATAAACACACACACACACACACACACACACACACACACACACACACACACACACACACACCCTCCGTGTGAATGCACCGCCTGCATTCAAATGAATGGGAGGGCTGCATTTGGCGTGCATGCAGCCTTAGGTGCGTAGCGGGGGGGTTGAGGGGGGGGTAGTAGGGACTCTCCTGCCTTAATGAGCTTAGCCTTGGGGCCTGACTCACTGGTTGACTGGGTGAAACCCAGCGGCTGATTGGCTGCTCGGACGACTGTAAACTGATAAGTGGAGACTAAATAAGTACGATTCAAACTATCCGTCGTCTGTGTTACCTGCTCCTGTGTGTGTGTGTGTGTGTGTGTGTGTGTGTGTGAGGTTGGAGGGGGGCGGGGTCTCTCTGGGATATAAAGACTATTCATAGGTTGTGTTTCCAGCGTCGTAAACGTGCTGCACCAACCATGACGTCAGCACCAAACTGCAGTTAACACGGAAAAAATGACCCAGAATAGCCAGGTTTGTACAGTTTGTTCTCAGCTCCGTTTTTTTCTACGTTCCTAAAAACAAACACAAAATCATTTCCTAAATTCCCTTTTTTAAACTATTTTCATTATTATTATCCCCCTCCTCAGTCGGCTAGAAGGACTCCAATTATTTCCTCCTATTGTTTCCACGTTTATTAATTTTCTTTCTTTCAAAATGTGTCCTCGCCCTCTGTCGACTGGCTCTCACACTTTTCCACTGACGTTACTCTTCACTTCATTTTACAAGCAGAAAAAGTCTCTCCATCGTGATCCTGTATGTATTTTCCTCCTCCTTCTTTATCGCCACTTTACACAGCAGGAGTAAAACAAGAGACAAGAAGAAGCAGGACAAAAAAAAAAATAAAAAATCCTAGACTGCCAAGTGGCAAAGTTGAGCTAAAGCTGCAGCGTGGAATCACATGAACTAAAAACCCCTCGAGGGGCAGAGGAAAGGAGAGAAGAGGAGATAGAAGCAGTGTGATGGGCTGCTGCTGTTCAGTGTTGGGGATGATAAAACAGTGGGGGTGAATAAGGGCCTTGAGCTATGATAAACACATGCACACACACACTGGTGCCCACACACACACACACACACACACACCACTGTGTCTCATCACTGAAGCACCTGCCTCTCCGTGGTCGGGGTTGATTGCACGGGCCTGACTCATCCTTGGCTACATGTCGAACCCCGGGGAGCCCGCGATTGGCATGGAGATACTAATGGAGTGGAGCAGCGGAGCTGCTGGGAACGGCAAATCTCCGGCTGCGGGGATGCAGCGGAAGTCTACGTGGGATCAGGCTCTCGCCCCGTCAGCCCCGAGTTTTGATCTGCGGCGAGGCGCGGCTTTTGATGTCTTAATCATCTCCCCCGATCGAGCTCGGGGAGGCCGGGGAGAGGAGAGGGGGGAGAGGGGAGAGGGGAGGGGGGGGGGCAAGCCCAGGGACGTGAGCCCTGTGTGGATCCAGCATCCGAGAGGCTGGCGTGTTTGTCTCTGGGTGGCTCTGCAGACCCTGGGGAAAAAAAAAGCCGTGTCATGCTGTAGCCCGGACTTCCTTTCCATATAATCCCCGGATAGTTGGTGCAACAGCAAACTTTAGGGATAATTGATGAACTCTTCTAAAGCAGAATACCTGGGAAAAAAAAAAAAAAAAAAGTTAAAAACTTGAAGTAGAGACGCGCACGGCCCCCGTCAGAAAGCAGCGTTCACGCAAACGGTACAAAAGACGAACTTCACAGGAAGTCTGAGTCAAAGAGTCTCCGAGATGATCATAAGAGATGCAACCGAGAGCTCAGAGTTCAGCACGATCCAATTAAATCAGCAGCCACTGTCTTGAGCGGGGAGCAGAGGCCAGAAAAAAGGTGCAGAGGAGTAAACGAGAGAAAGGGAGAAAGAGAGAGAGAGTAGATTAAACAGACAGATAAAAGAGGAGAGAGTCAGAGATGTATTCATTCATCAAAAGTTACAGACCCCCACCCACGGCTTCTCCTCGGGGCTAAGTGTTCCACGGAGAAGCCTCGCGAACTGATGAGCTGAGGAAAGAGAGAGAGAGGGAGAGAGAATATCCCAGCATGCAGTGTCATCGCCACACTGCTCGGTTAGAGAGAGAGACGCAAGAAGCAATTAATAAGTCAACAAAAACCATGTCATCGTAGCACACTCCACTGCAGGAGAACAAAAGCCAGCACATGCCTTCAGATAAAAACACACACACAGCAACATCCGCTGTTGGTGTCAGCGCCGAGCGGGGAGCGATCCGATGAGATGTTTGAAGTTTAAGCCGAGGTCTCTAATACGACAAAATGCTTAATTAAAATCCGAGCGGCGTGGCGGGGATGGCACCCGGCGGGGGGTAATAAGCACCCGCAGGTTAACGGCAACAAGTGAGGGGTCTGCAGGGAGTCACCACCATGGCTATCCAAAAAAAACTCCTTTCATTTCTATTTCTTCGGTCTTTAAATCTTTCTCTCATTTTCAATAAAAAAAATATGCCCTATTTTTACAGTATCCCACTGTGACCTTAATTTGATGTATTGATGACTTACAGCTCTATTGAGAGAGGGGGGGGGGGATAAGTTGAAAAGAATAAAAGTAAAGCCTGTGCACAACTTTACAAGAGGGAGCAGGGCTACGAATAGACGCAGCAGACGCATCATGAAAGCCTGAGATCTGCTGCAGGTTGAGCTGTTTCTGCGTCTCCTACCTGATCAGACGTGTTTGTTATCTCTGCTAACGCGCTTCTGTTCTCACCCCTTCCATCTGTTCCTCTGTAAGGAGGTTGTCCCCAAGAGTTCAGAGTGGATATACAAGAAATGTAAACTAAAAACACAGATGGACAAACAGGGTTTGGACGGCAGGTTCAGCGATTACAGAATAGTAAAGTGATGCAACACCAACATATTAATGTATGTGCCTGATCTAAATATCAACAAACAAGGAATGCAATGTGACTATATAATATATATAATGCATACTGTGAAGTGAGTCTGAATTTCACAAAACTACTCAAGAATGGAAGAAAATACTATTTCACCTTCAGCTACATCAGCCTACAGTACTAGTAATAATATGAGTAGTAGTTAATTAAGATAAGATAAGATAAAACTTTATTGATCCCACAATGGGGTAATTTGTGTGTTAGTGCAGCGTTACAGATAAAGAGAAGAAAATAAAGCTGAAGATAAAAAAACTATAAAGAAATAAAAATAAAAAACACACAACACAATGTATAAATTCGCAGAATTTGTTGATGATCCGCATACACAGTATGCATTATCGACATAGAATGGAGAGAAAATGCTAATAAATAGTAAGAAAAAAGTAAGAAAAAAGTATGCATAAGCAAGGCATATCCACGCACATACCCACATGTACACATACATAGCTAATGCACACTTAAGGTGCAGGGTGTGTGTGTAGAGAAAAAAAAAATAATTAATTAAAGTAATGGAACAGACAGATGTTACAGACAAAAAGTATAAAGTTACTAAATTGCTCCTGAATTAGTTTAAGATAAGATAAGATAAGATAAGACTAATTGATCTCACAACGGGGAAATTTGTCTGTTACTGCAGCGTCAGAGTAAAGAAAAGAAAATAAAAACTAAAGGAGATAAAAGCTATAAAAGTACACAACACTGTGTAAAAAAAAAAATCGTAGAATTTGTTGATGATCCGCACACACAGTATGCATTATGGACATAGAATGGAGAAAAAATATTGATAAGTTGCAAAAGAAAAAAAAGTATGCATAAGCAAAGCATATACACATACATACACATACACACATATTAGCATATATGTACGCACATACACACATGTACACATACATAGCTAATGCATACTTAAGGTGCAGGATGTGTGTGAAGAGAAAAGTGACTACAGTAGATTCATGTTTATGTTATGTTATGTTATAAAGTCTTATTGCTGTCGGGATGAATGAGTTTATATAAAATGGTGCTTTACTGTGATAAACACAGTTATACAATTATTTGATAAATGTCATTAAAGCATGTTTCCTATTGTTGAAACATGCAAAAGACCAAATGTGTGCAGACACAGGACTGTAAGCCGTGTAAATGACGGGCGGACTGAACGAGCTCCCCGGTTCAATCATCAATCTCCTCGTCTAATCCTGCGTTCTGATTGGCCGTCTGCCCGCGTTATCGGGACACTTTCTACGAGGGAATTTGAGTAACTTTTGCTTTTTTTTTTTTTCTTCAGAATTGGCAGATCAGGGGTATAAGCAGCTATACAGCAGCTGTAGGAACCCGGCATAAGGAATCCTAAGTCTGGTCGGGGCTCAGTAAAATAATATTACACTTATACTTATGACTTCAAAGGACACAGACAAACAGCTGGAGCTCAACCTAGACTCGCTTACAGCCCTCATCTCGTCCTCGAGTAATTCTGCAGTCAATAAACAGATAGATAACCACGCCGGTGACATCTCAACCCAACACAGGCCCTGAAAATGAGGTGTCCCGACATGACAGCGAAACGTTTCTTTATATACACATTTTTTTTTTTATTGAGCTTTCTTTCACCTAAATTATGGCACACATTAACTCCAACCCCTTAGCCACTGAATTTAATCCATCAATTACCCAGAGAGCTGTTGCAAATTCTTCTCATCGCCTGCAAATTGTGGCTTCTCTCACACACACACACACACACACACACACACACACACACAGTCTCAAGGCAGATTTGCCGCTTGCTATATTTATCTAATACCGATGCATATTTATTTCTAATTCTTACATGGCTGCAGGCTGTGCCGTGATTCGCCATCCTCAACCGGCATTAGTGGCCCTATAATAGGGCTTAGAATTACATGTGGAACCCTGTTGGAGTCTCATGGCTGGATTTAAGGTGGGATTTATCATGTTCAGAATTATTCACCGCCGAAGCGCCTTTTCAGGCTCCACGACTGGGTGGCGAGACCCAAAAAAGGCCAATGTGGAAAACGGGGGAAAGACGGGAAGGCGATAATAGGGCGGCACGGAAAAAGATGGGAGGAGCGGAGGTACAGGGGGAAAATAGGGATTTTAGGAAAACTTAATTTCGGCTGAGCAGGCGAAATATCTCACACCGATGAAGATGAGCTATGAAGTTTCCCGTTGGAGAAATGTGGTTCGACTCGGCCTTAATGCCACCATTTTATCCCTGGTAAAATCATATTTCATGCAAATTTAAACATCAAGTCCAATACCTGAATTGAAGTTAGTCTAATGATCTGCTTTTTTTTTCCAAACTAGGAATTATAACGACATAACTGTTATACTGATGGATATCGGTTGCCATGGTTACACTCTGCACCTCATAACCTTTTTTTTTTTTTTTTTTACCACTTTCTTACATCCAGACTATACTGTCCATTGACGCACATACAAAGAAAATTGAGTCGGAGGAAAAACATAGTGGAAAATGAAAAAGTCCTGCAGGCTCTCTGTCTACGTGGTTGACACACATCAGTCTTAAGAGGGAGAACTTGAACCTCTCAGGAAAAAAAAAAAAAAAGAGAGGGAAGGGGATGAAACACAGGCACCTTGGGGGTTAAAATAACATGCCGGAGGACGTACAGGCTGCAGACTGCAAAACACTAGCACAAACAGTGCCAGAGATTCTGCAGCAACTTGGACAAAGTTATAGAGAGTGAACTAAACATGGCCTTAACCAACTCTACATGCTTTCCTTTTGTGCAGAAATGATCCCAGTTTATTGCTAAGAACAGATGATTATTTCTTATATACTGTGCTAAAGTAGCTGGAATAAAGCAAGGCTGGTCCTGCTGCACCGAGGGTCACATCCTGACAAATTGCATGTTTCTTGATCTCAGTTTAACTGCCTTCAGTATTGTATTCTAGCTGAGAAATAAAAAGGCTGTTTAAGAAAGACCCAAATGCACCAAGAAGCCCATTCAGTAATTCTGAGATCTGTTGCGATGTTATCACACAAATGATTCTGAACGAGGACAGGCTACCTTATAATATAAATGTTTTAGAGTCACATATTGTGAAGGTTTTTATGAATGAAACTCGCTTTTGTGCTTATAATCCATCGGTGTGAATATTTATTCTCTCTGAAGAAAGCCACTCTGGAACATTGTTCCCTTTGTCTTTTTTTTTTCCTTTTTCATAAAGTTAATAATTGATGACAAACGCCTAATAATATCTTTTTTTTTCTTTTTTACTGCTCACTGTTTCACTTGTGACTTTACTTAAGACTAATTAGTTCCCTCAACTTTTAATCAGCAAACTGAAAAAGCTCAATCTGAACACACCTGCTATGAGGCTAGAACACAAATTCACACTGTGAGGAGGAGTGATGCTGCATGTTCCAAACAAATACAATAAAACAACTAAAAAACGAGCACACACACACCTCTGACTGCTATAATGAAACGTTGGATTGCACCGGAGAGCAGAATACAACAGCGACTCTGAGGAAACAACAACAAAGAGCACAGAGCAGCTTGACCTTTGCCACCGTTGGCTGCAAACCAATCACCGGCACCCATATCTGAACATGTGCCCCGGGCCAAACTCGCTCCTCACACGGCGAGCAGAGGGGAGAGAGGAGAAGGGATTTGGTTCAGCCACATGATGGTGGTGAGAATCAGACCCCCCCCACCACCACTCACAGCTCTACTACCTCTCCCAGCCAGAGGGCTTTTCCTAACACCTCCACACTCACTCTTAGCTCGTTCCTTTCTTTCTTTGTCATACCTCTGTGTGCTTGAGCTTTTGTTATATACTAAGTCAAGGTAAATGTGACTTTGCATGTGCATATGCATGTGTGTGTGTGTGTGTCTTTGGTGAGAGGGTAGCTGGTGGTCCGGATCACGTTACCGGCGGGGGGGGGGGGCCCAGCTGTCTTTCTGCAAGCAGGAAAACTCCGATCGGACAGATCAGAATGATAAGGCCACGGCGAGCGTATTGCAACACGAGCCTAATCTCATCTCTAATAAAATCAACTCCCGTCGTCACTGTCTGTTGATGCTCGCAAATAGACAGACGTAAACACAATCCCAGGCATGCTCGCGCACACACACACACACACACACACACACACAGCTGCAAGTGAATGTGAACACACTGCCATCAAACACACGATTCCAAAATACTTTTTGGCTCTTTTCCACTATGTACTATGTGCATGTGAGGGTCAAAGTACGGTTATCCTGGTGGTGGGAAACGTCATCATCAGCCAGCATGGACTCGTACTACAGGTTGTTTTTTTTTTATTTTTAGGTGTGCATGATTTTTTTTTTATATATAGAGTTTCATCATCAGTGCCCTGGTGACAGATGGTATGTTGGCTTCAAAGAAGGAAAATTTGATTCCTTCTTGGAAGGAAACACTCCAGAAAACAGACATTGTTATCATTTTCATGTTGGGTTAGCGTGTGTGTGTGTGTGTGTGTGTGTGTGTGTGGGGGGGGGGGGGGTTTAGATTGACAAGCCGCCATGGTGCGATGGTGTATCAAGGAGAGCCTCGGCTATGACAACATTCAGCCTGTACACTTGTTCTATTGGCTGCAGGATGCAGCCATTGTCTATGGTGTTTAATCATTTATAGTGCATGAGATGGATCATACGTCGCTCTCTTACCTCTGTCTCTGTCATGGAAGTAATCAGTTTAGCTGTGACATTCCGTTTTTCTGTGGTTTCGCCGGATTCCTTGTCAATATTTAATTAATTTGCTCAATGCAGAGGGTAAAGATTAAAGAAATGTATATTGGATTATCAAAGGCAAAAGAGGCAGGCAGACAGAGAGGTTGACTCACTGCAAAAATCCAACCAATTACACTGGATTACCAGACTTGTTTGGCTCACGCGATGATTCTACATCCCGTGCTATTATTACATATATTACAGTCTGGTTGCTGTAAAGACACTTGTGAAAAAAAAAAAAAATTACATGAGAGAGTCTGGCACGGCCGTATCTGGAAAATGTTTAATAGACTATGAACGGCGCTAATCCGACAAAATCCAGTAAAATGTGGAACAAAACAATACATTCTTAAATAAATGATAGGGAAAAATGAGACAACACATGGAAATATGCATAAATATAAATCAATGCAACAATTATAGCATGAGGATTATCGGAATGTTCTTTTTTTTTTTCCTTCTCCCAGCAGAACATGCTATCCGTAGTTTAATGAGCATCCTACTCTCTCCACATTCTCGCTTCAACTTTCTGCAGTTTGTTCTAACTTTACAGTCTCTTATCGATTTGATGCACTTTAAGCTAGTTCACACTTTTCTCCTTCACGCCCCCTCGCTCCACCGATGTTCATTCACCTCTCGTCCGCTTCTCGTCTCGACCCCCCCCCCACCACCACCACCACCACCACCCTCGGTTTCCACATAAATTTCCCACACATATAGCACATGTGCAGAAATGCATCTACACACACATTGACAAAAGTCCTGACCTAAACAGAATGTCTCAGAGTCGCCCAAGGTGAACCTGGGTAGGATGGTAAAGGTACGAGAAAGGTTGTGCGAGCGAGGGTGGGGGGGGCCTGGTAGGGGAGGCGGGGGGGTGCAGACCCAATTAATCGGACACTCTGACTCGGCGTCCGTCTCTTCCAATTTACCAAATCCACCAGACAAACTATTAATGTGCGCGCTGCCAATGTGAAAACTTCTTTAACCCCCATTAAATTCAACCAAGGTCATAGCAAGTGTATGCTTATGCTGGCGTGGGATCAAACTAGCCCTATTAAATGTGATTTGAGGCAGGAGGAGGAAGGGGGGGGGGGGCGAGGCGGCAAGAGTGTGGTGGTATGGCGGGGATCTTGTGTAAACAGCCTGCATAAGGGCATTATTTTCTAAATCCCACTTACTGGAGGCTTAAAGGTAACATTGAACGGCATTATGGCAAAGTACCTCTGCTGTTTTTTTTTACAGGCAGCGGTTCAGAAGTTCACAATCAGGCCCTGGCAGACAAAAAACAAGAGTTGTACAGTGACAACAGTCAGTAAACATGTCAGAGGGGTCCAATGACCTTCCTCTACCGGTAATTACAAATCTCTGTATGGCTGTTTGTTGTGTGGATTTGTGAGCGTATTTTAATTGCATGTGTGTGTGTGTGTGTTTTTTTTGTTTGATGGTGAGAAAGGAGGATTTACTTTGGGATGAGACGGACCTTGACGAGACAGGGAAATACGGGGACACTATCTTGTACCCTTGCCTCTGAGGTCAGGGTTTGTACACACACACACATTCTGAACAAGGACAAACATGTAATACACACACACACACACACACACACAGACGCAGATTCCCATTCAGAGACCAAGACGCCAAACAAAAAAAACATAGCTGCAAGGAAATTAATAGATGTGGACAAACACGAGACAGCTTTAGCTCCCATGCAATTTTCAGACACACACACACACACACACACACACACACACACACACACACACACACACACACACACACACACACACACACACACACACACACGCACAAAGCTTTGATTGAGGATGATTAACAGCAACACACCAATCTGTAGCATTAGTCTCATTTAGGTCCAAAATATGCACAGCTTAAAGAATAAGTAAATTATAGAGCAATATTCTGGGGGATTTTTGCAAGAAGGGCGACACAGTGTTGCGTCACATAAAGGTCGCAGGTTCAAGTCCCTGAGCTTGGACCCTTCCGTGTTCTCCCCGTGTGTCTGCGTGTCCATATTTATATAATTTATTTATTTATTTTATTCTGCATGCAGTCTTTCTTTTCTTACATTTCTCTGCTGCTGCTAACACAGTTTCCCCACAAATAAAGGATTATCAATCAATCAATACAGGATTTCACATTGCATTGAAACCACATTGCTTTATTTTGCAAAAAATGCACCAATCTCATGACACCATTGATGCTGCTGCTTGCATTGTAGATGAGTTAATGATGATTATTTATACTTTGCAATCATCAAATATCTTCTACATTAAGTTCTGTGTGTAGAGCTGAGTCCACTCATCTCTGCACACAGCCACTTCCTACTGATGCAGTGTTTGAGTTTATATTACACTTACATCTCAGAAAATTCAGAGTTCTATTTTTTTACTTTGAAATTTATGACTTTAATCTCAGAAATTCAATTTTTTTTATTCTAGGAATATCACCCCTCTTGCTTTGACCTGGAAAGGTCTGAGTAGCCAGTCGTAATGTTGGGATCCAAGTCCGAGCCAACTTCTTTTTTTTAGGTAGAATAA
The DNA here is from genome assembly GCA_036785175.1 of Eupleurogrammus muticus. Taxonomy (NCBI): domain Eukaryota; kingdom Metazoa; phylum Chordata; class Actinopteri; order Scombriformes; family Trichiuridae; genus Eupleurogrammus; species Eupleurogrammus muticus. Next base: position 25,451,496 of record JAYKQN010000005.1, read on the forward strand.
ATGTATTGTTACGTACAGTACACACTTTGCCAAAGGCAGAGAAAGGTTAAGAACAGTGCAGTGCAGCGATGTGATATGTAAACACTCCCTCTGAGATCTGTTAAAGTGTCTGAGGATTATGGAAAGTGTTGTGTTTGGACGGTACCTATATCAGAGCCTTTTTCCAGCAGCTGTAAGGAGAAGCAGGATTTATGTACCCCTCTCTCTTTTTCTGGCTGCTTCCCACTCCCGATTCCGAAGCTTTCCCTGCTCCGGAGTTGGCACAGCAGGGGAAAAGCCGGCGAACACAAAACTCCTCTCACTCCTCCACCTTCCCTGCATTCATCACTTTTTTGTGTACACGCATGTAGGTTAAATGCAATCAAAAATCTGCATGTCTGCAGCTCGGCGGTGCAGAACGATGCAGCCGATGTGCAGAGTTTGACACTAAGAGGATGTTTTCACTCTTATAAAATAAAAAAAAAATGGTTTGGAAGCCACTTGTGGTGCGTGATGTGGTAGTTTTGAACCTGCAGTGCATCAGGGGACATCCTATGTCCAGCGTTTCAACTTTAGAAATTAAATATATTTGCATATTTATAGATTCTGGAAACTTTAATGAGTAAAAAAAAGGAGTAGATGTCATTTCAAGGATCTTAACAAGATAATTGAACTTTTTAGTGGGAAAACCATATCAGACACAAATTATTATTCAAAGTAGAGTATTTTATAGACATCTTAAAACATGTCTGGAGGGGGGGTCTTAATAATTGACAACATGCAGTATGCAAATTTTTAACCTTGTCATTTTTTTAGTTTTTTCGTTTTATAGCCAGAGAACTCTCTTTTTTTTTACAGGGTCAAAAAAAAGAGTAAACAAATTGACGTGAAACAAATTTAATTGCGATTTATTTTGCAAAGCATGTTCTGTGGTTGGTATGGAATCCTGGGGGGGGGGCTTCATAGTTAAGCACAGTCAGGAAAATGCTCCGAGTGCAGACAAACAGCACTAATGGCGTCCCCGAGACGTCAGCGGCGTTGTCCGTGACTGCGACGCAATCCCCCCCAGGAACAGGAAGAAGCCGGTTGAAGTGTGCACGGTGGCGGTTAGCGTGAATCAAAGAGGCGGTGGCGTTTTCTTATTCACCTCGAGGCGGATCTTTGAGCATAAAATAGCTCGTTTGAACAAAAAGTGAAGCCAGGATGACTTTTTTGACGCTGGATCGGTTGTTATTTTAATCCAAGTGTGTGTGTGTGTGTGTGTGTGTGTGTGTGTGTGTGGGCTCTTCTGTCTGGGCCAGAGTCCATCGCTGTGGATGAACAATATAACTCTGGTAACACGCAGTTAGATCATCCTAACCCAGAAAACACACAGCGAGATGACCGAAAAAAAAAACAAAAAAACAAGAAGCAAGCCATTAAGGGAATTATAGGAATTATGGCCGTAAAACTTTTTTTTGTAGTTATCAAGAATTAGGATTACGTCTAGAATGGGGATGAGGGTTTTAAACGGCGGCTTAATACGTGGCTGTCAGTGACCGTTTGAATTGGTGCAGATGGCTGTCGAGTTAACGGTACATTTAGGGCACTAAAAAAAAAAACAACAAAAAACGCAGCGTTCTGGTTTTTGTTTGGTCTGGTTTCTGTGCTTAGATGTGAGGATTAGAGCCATTACTCTGACCCGTTCAGCTCTAGTTAACCAGATTAAGAACCCTGGATCATATGTCGTTGCCTCATATCACCCGGCGACATTACAGCATGAAATTATCATGCACACACACACACACACACACACACACAGGCCAGATGGGCACCTGAGGACACTCTCTAAATCCCCCCCCCCCTCTGTCTTATCTGTTTTACACATGTATTCACACACACATGCACAAATACACACTCTTCGCAAACTTGCCATCAACTCAAATTGACTTTCAGTATCTATAACATATCCATAAATATATCAGATGCAACAGCGTATTAGCAGGAATCTTAAGTTATTATAGTTTAGATCCTTGCAGGACACCGTAGTAACTTCAATTAGGGAATCGATTTCAGCTATAGAGAAACAAACATGGCGGCAGCTGGATTCAGACTATGCACTTCTTACAAGATTCAGTTTTAATTCTGTGCTTTGTTTCATTTGTATCAGGCATTTTCAATTGTAGTTTTTTTTTAACCACTTATTCTGTCCATGTGTCAAATGAAATTGTCTGCGCTTTTTTTTAATTTTTATAACAGACACCGAGGCTATCATCGTGGCACAGACAGCCACTGGAAAACACATTTACATCTATGACACATTGCTCTTTGTTTGGGGATGTGGGAGCAAAAAAAGAGGGGGAACCTGTATTTGTTTCCTCGGCCACTGCTACAAGTGAAGGAAGGAAACGCTCCGTTCTACATGCCGTCACTTCCCATATTCGTCACACTGCTCAAACTTGGTGAAAGAATCCAAACCCTATGTTCTCACACACACACACACACACACACACACACACACAAAAGCACAACAAACATTTACCCACACAGAACCGATACACTTTAAAATCAATTTCACTTGCCCCTTGTCATGCCTGTCCACGCGATGGCCCGCCTTCTTTTGTGTGAGGGACCAATCATGTTTATTGTTGCTGCCCCACGGCATGTGGTGAGGTAGTGGGTGAAGTGAGGTAAGTGGGTTAGAGAACAGACAGACAGGCAGACAGACAGGCAGGCAGGCAGGCAGACAGACAGACAGACAGACAGACAGACATGGAGACAGGCAGACAGACAGACAGACAGACAGACAGACAGACAGACAGACAGACAGACAGACAGACAGACAGACAGACAGACAGACAGACAGGCAGACAGACAGACAGACAGACAGACAGACAGGCAGGCAGGCAGGCAGGCAGACAGACAGACAGACAGACAGACAGACAGACAGACAGACAGACAGACAGACAGGCACGGAGCCATGGAGACAGACAGACAGACAGACAGACATAGAGACAGACAGACAGGCAGACAGACAGACATAGAGACAGACAGACAGACAGACAGACAGGCAGACATGGAGACAGACAGGCAGACATGGAGACAGACAGGCAGACATGGAGACAGACAGACAGACAGACATGGAGACAGACAGACAGACATCTCAGCATCAGAATTTGCTGCAGAAACTAACTAAAGGAGTTTATGTGTGGAGTTCATCTAAAACATAGGGCCCCTGTTTGTCTGGCTTGGTGTGACTATATGTGTGTGTGCATCTGTGCATGCATGCATGTGTGTGTCTGTGTGTGTGTGTGTGTGTGTGTGTGTGTGTGCATGTGAGTAAAGCGGGCAAACGTGTTCTATCCATTGGCATATCTCTTCCTCTGCACAACAGCATGACTCACGATGTTCCAGTGATCAACAGAACAAACGTGGTTGGTTGTTATTTTTACACATGTGCATACAAATCAAATTTAAAAAACTGACTATGTTTTGTTCATCTGAATTTTTATTTTATTTCCAAGCACAGAAACGAGCCTGTACCAGCAACAAGCGGTGAATAAGGATCAGTTATGAGGCATTGAAGTGGGAGAGAGAAACAAAAGGGAAAAGAGAGAGAGTGAGTGGGCATGATAGGAGAGTTACTCACCCGGCACAGGGAGCATTCTGGTTCAAGGCTGTCAATCAAATGTGCCCCCTAACACACACACACACACACACACACACACACTCCTGTTAGTCTCTGTCCAAGTCCAGATGCACCTGGAGGAATCCAAGCAAACCCGAAAGAAAAAAAAAAAGCACACAATCAAAAACGTGTATGTGTGCAAGAAAGAAAGAAAGAAAGACAGAAAGAAAGAAGCCAGATGTTTCCTTGCCCTTGCCTCCCTCACTCTCTCTCTCTCTCTCTCTCCCCACTCGCCTGGTGGGGTGTCTGAGGGCCGTGGACGTGTGCACTCTGTTGTGACTAGTACCAGATGTGCTCCATTGACCCAAATCACCTAGGCAGTAGACATGCCACATAGGCCCAAATCTTCAAGACCCACCGCACAATCACACACACCTGTTTCCATTCATGAGCCATGCTGGGAGAGGTGCATCCTGGGAAACGCTGTCAGCTTTCTTTTTTTTTTTCATCTGTTGTTTATGTCTTTCTCACTGCTTTTCATTGTCTAGGTTTCTTCTTTTTTTCTTTTTTTTGGAGTCTCTCTCTCTTGTCAAGCTCATCACTGAGATGTTTGCTCTGGGGGATAAGTAGGGCCTAAGAGAGATTTCAAGGTTTTGAGAAAACAGGCCTAATGACATGGTGGATAGATATTAATTTAATTTCCAAACACAAAGAGCTGGTACTTGGTAACCAGATATTCTGGGAGGAGGCCTGTTTGATTTGGGACCTTGTTTCATGTTACTGATTCTGAATTAGCTTAAGTAAATACACCTGCACGACCCCCGAGTACTCCAGAGGTCAAAGTCATTCAAACATTTAAAGAATGGTAATTAAATTACCCTTGGTGCTGAATAACTTTAATTTGGTAGCTACACAAATTGCTTCCAGCTTTTGTCTTCCACAAAGCTCCCCCCCCCCTTCAGCTGCGCTTTAATATTTTATCAGAGCGGGACTTGTAGCAACAAACAGGCGCTTTAAAAAAAAAAAACATCTTACATAATCAAAGCTAACTAGCTTCTGACCACTTAAACTTGCTGTTTTTGTCGTGTAGGTGAGCAACAAAGGCTGATATACTAAGCGAGGAGGGGGGGGGGCTTTACGACTGGGCCTAAAGCTAACATAAGCTCTTCTACGCCAAATGAACTTCCTCGTCCTGCCGGCGTCTGATTTATGAAGTTAAATAAAAACGGGTCCCTGTGTGGTATTAGCCGGGTTTTTCAGAGGGGGAAGAAACGGGACCCGGGGCCCATATTTCAAGCCGCCTCGCGGGGGGAGAAGGACCCGGGGCCCTGGCGGCGCCCCCCCTCCCCGCCCGTAACACGGTTCGACTGAGGTCCACGTGAAGTGCAGCCACAATGCTCTACGATAACTCTCCGTTTTGATCCTGGCCCGCTGCCAGCACATCTACTACCTGAGTCTCTTTGAAGAGCGACACATTGGCCTGGGTATTTAACCATGCTGTTTGAGGTCCTGGCGCTGGGAGCAGAGAGAGAGAGAGAGAGATAGATGTAAAGAGGAGGGCAGCAAGTGAAAAAGACTGCAGTGGCAGAGGCAATAGAGGCTTGAACTCTGATGAAATAATCCAGTTTTGTGAGCTGACGGAACAGACAGAACAGACGGAGAGAGAGAGACGTGGACCCGTTTAATAACCAACCCCGTGCTCCCGACACGTGTGATTACACAGAAAACCTATTTAACCGCTCATTTTTTCCCACCCCGTTTCAATAACACTGTATCTGATGCATCAATATATTGATGATGTTGCACGCCGATGGCTAAAAAATGCTCTTATAGACGTTTGCAGCTGCACAAATCAACAACTCCAGAACACAGAGAGAGAAAGCTAACATTAAAAGGAATACAGTATCAAGCTCAGTGGGAAATGGATTAGTCTTGCAAACAATTCTCTCCTTTTATTTAAAAATAATTAAATAACTTCATCAAGTCTCATGTCGGCGGCTCCAGTGGTGTTTGTAGCAGCCGTTCTGAGCGCTGAAAAGGACGGCGCTGCTGGATGGATGGAGCCTCTCTCGGCTTTGATATAGTTTGCTGGGCTGGAACTTTGGCAGCGTGTTAAATATTAATAGCGATTAACCCAGTTCAAGCTCTGCAGCAGCGAGTACAGACAGAGTTCAAAGAGCCTCCTGCTCTGCGCGGCCACTCGCTGCTCTCCAGCAGTTTAGCCCTCGCTATCGGGAGGCTGCTGCTGCTGCTGCTGCACTGCAGCACGCACCAGACCTGCCGTTCCCTCCCCAGCCCCAACGCACGGGGACAGACGGTAGAATGCATACAACAGGGTGTACAGTCACGTTTTTAAAAGTCCCTGTCCTCTATGTCCCTCCTCCTCCTCTCCTTCTTGTTCTCACTTGCTGAACTCCTGATAAACTCAACCTTTCAAAAGCTACAACATTCCTCAGCCTGGCACATTCACCCCCCCCCCCCCCCCCCCCCCCCCCCCCTCCCCTTCCAGTAAATAGGGCCGGACACCTCAGAGATCAAACACAATCTCCATTGTGTTGCAATTACCCAGACCTCTGTCTCGGGTGCCGCTGCCCTTCACCCCCACCTTAACACTTTCCTCCTCTCCCTCCTTCCACCCACTCCTCCGTCTCATCCCTCGTGCCCTCTGGAGACGACGGTTCTGTTCGGCCCTTCCACAAAAAGCCGGCTTTGTTTTTCAGAGTGTGTCTTCAGAGAGGAGTCCTGGGTGGGGGGGGGGGGGCGACGACCCAGGGCGCCGTCAGAGGGGAAGTGTTGGCTGGATGCTTCACAGAGCGCCAGGAACCGAGCATGTGTACGTTCATTAACACGCGATCCTCTGACCCTTTCTGCTCAATTGCGTCAATTTAGAACATGTTAACTCGGCGCTGCGCGGGTCAAAGTGTCACCGTGGCGTGAATGTTTTTCTGTTTATTGTAATGTATTCATGGTGAATGTGCGGTCAACGGATTGAAAATCTCCTATTTAAAAGACAGTGGATGAGTATTGATATCACCGCAGTGTTCCCTCATCCTCTCCCATTCACAGGCTCATAAATTGTCAGCGTTCAGAACAACGTGTCCTTCGGGCCCTCGGGGCACTCTGACCAGCAGTTACACAAACATTCTGTTTGTTGGTTTAGACAAAAGTGAAAGCATATGCTACAGGAACCTATAACTCACGGAGATTCTCACAGATCCCCGCAGAACAAAACCCTAATGCTGAATAATGCTCTGGCTGTGTGGGTCCAGCGCGGTGACATCATTTCCACAGGCGATTCACTTCACGGTTCATTAATTGATAAATCCTGCAGAGTTAAAAAAAAAACAACCCAAAAAACGTCAAATCAACAAACAGAAAAGAATTCACAGAAAAAAGGGAGAAACGGGCCAAACAGCAAACTACAAGCATATTACAGTCAAGGCGACTCTACTGTGAGTAATCCCAGGATGGGGGGTGGGGGTAAAATTCCTGGTGTCTGGCTCTTTCCGCTGGATGACTCTGAAGCGGTGAGAGCTGCGGTGGGAATGCGAGGTCACGCTGTCTGCGTTCCGTCCCCCATGATGCATCTGCCAGCGAGCGCGGCCCCACTGTTAGCCATTATGTACCTATTAGCCTTGATTATCTTCTGATAGCCCAGCGCCAGTTGGTTTCACTCAGCCTGACAGTCGCGGCACTTTGTTTAACCTCTCGACTGCCGGGGCGGCCACCCCTCGGCTCTGCTCCGTCCAGCAGGAGAAATAATGAGGAGGACGGGGCGGGGGGGGGGGTCTAGTAAAGGGATGGGCGAACTAAGACAACGTGGAAGTGTTTAAGATGCTCCACCAACACCTCCTCAGTGACGTCACTGGAAGATCTTTCGCTTCGCTATCTAACAAATGTAAAAAAAATATATCAATACATTTAAATCCTGATGGAAACACACGCGACACGCAGAATAATAACTCCCCCTCTTATCTTCCCCTACACATTCTTTCACACTGTATGTTGCCTGAGTGACACAACGTGGACACTTAGTCTGCCTTCCTCGCGCTAACATTCCCCACGAGTCCTCACAGATCTGCCTGCCAGACATATTCAATTTGCAGCTCTTCCTGGTCCCCGGCCTGCAGACGTGAGGAGTTATCTGAGACAGAATGAGAAGCGAGCGCAGAGAGAGGGAGAGGGAGAGAGAGAGCGGCCGGGATAACACGGAGCCACGCAGAGCTGGCTTTTTCTGTGTCCCTGCCTTGTGTTAATCTCTCTGGAGAGACAGAGGTGGCCATGTTGGGTCAAAGCCTCTACATCAAGAGCCGCAGGCCCGGACAGCTGACCTTGGTCTGGGAGATGGGAGGTGACAAGAGAGGTGGGAGTTGGGAGTGTGTGTGTTGGGTTACGGAGGGCAAGGGAAAGGGGAAATGTGTGTGTGTGTGTGTGTGTGTTGCAAAGAGATAGGGAAAGAATGTTTGTCTGTGTGTGTGTGTGTGTGTGTTTCAGTGAGTTTGTGCTTTATCTGTTTGTTAATGCGCACAGTGACACACAAGACCCCCTGTGGCAAGGTCTGTGCTACAGCACCGAGGAGTTATGCTAAGAAGTGTCCGGTGTGTGTGTGTGTGTGTGTGTGTGTGTGTGTGTGCCCTTGCAGCATGCTGACCCGTGGTAAGCCCAGTGGAGAGGCCTGGACCTCCATTCAGTGACAACCAGAGAGGGCAGGAAGAGGGCGATGGGGGGGATTTACCAGCCTTTAATAGGCCCTGAGGTGAGAGAGCTTGAGAGGAAGTAGAGTTGGAGGAAGATATATATAATATTTAAAGGCTGGAATAATAAAAAAAAGTTGTGCCTCCATGTTTTTGTGCATGATCAGTGTTTCACATAATCTAAACAAGGCTGCTTCTTCTCTGCTGAAGACTAAACCACCCCCCATGTCTTTTTTTTTTTGCATTGCATTCTCATTAAGCATAGGATTAGTAAGTCTCTCAGTTCTGTACAATGCATGTGAACTGTTGGACAGTATGACTAGTGGGTCACGCTGCTGCTTCACAGCGAGGAGGTCGCAGGTTCATGTCCTTGGGCGTGGGTTCTCTCCAGGTTCTCTCCACGTTCTCTCTAGCTTCCTCCCACAGTCCAAAAACATGCTGAGGTTAATTAGAGACTCTAAATTGCCTGTAGGTGTGAGTGAATGGTAAATTATAGTTAAAATATAAAATGACTAAATGACTGGCTTACAAATAGGTAAGTGAAAAAATGACAATTAAACAATGAGAAAAGAGTCAAAAAGGGTGGATAAATAGAAAAAACTCACATTAAGCAGTATACAAGTCTAGGCTGTTTGCTTCCTCCTTCTGCATATATGCAGAGCAATGCAAAAACAAGGCAGCATCAATGACACTAATCAACTTGACCTAACCTTATTACACTGTGCCCTCTTATCTAAGACCCTCAATAGCAACGTAAACAAGAGAAAAAGACAGAATCAATAATGAAGATCTTTATGTTTTGCAGCAGTTTTATATATATATTTGTATGAGTGTATGTTTAGAAAGCCCCAAGAGTTACAACTACTCGATAAAAAAGTGGTTTTGCTTTAAAACAAACCTTGAAAAATGAAAGACTGTTGGTTACTAGGCGACAAATACAAATTAAAAGCCCTCTAGCTTTTTATATATATGAGGTTTTGACCTAGTGTTGTTTAAGGAGAGTGCTGGGTGAGTACAACTTTCTATTAATACTGCACGCATGCGGATAATAGGAATCTGTAAATGGCCAACCAGCTGCTAGTGCTGCCTATCTTTGCTAATCCCTCTCTCTCTCCCTTTTCCACTTAGTTCCTCCCTCTCTTCTCCTTAGGTTAAATGGCCGTGAGTGTGTGTGTGTGTGTGTGTGTGTTTGAGTGAGACCTGCAGGGACCTTTTGCTGTGACACAGACTAGGGTCATGAACTCTGAGCTTACTCGGCCCACCCCGCAAAGATCACAGCGACATTTATCTACAAGTTTTAGAACGTGATGTTCTCTCACAGGCGCTTACACACACACACACACACACACACACACACAAACATGCACAAACACGTATTTGCACCCACCCCACTGTCTCTGCAGCCTTTAATCCTCCTCGTTTAGTCAGCGGGGGAGTTTGTGTGCAAGGTCCCTGCCCTTTGTATTGATCACATTGAACATGAGGAGGACTTCCACGCCAGGGCCTGTCCTCTGAGAGAGGAGACATGTATGAGGGGAACCAAAGGTCAATGGGAGCAAGGAAATAGATTGGCAGACGACACGTCGGGGCGAGGCCGGGCAACAACAGAAAGTGAGAGGGTTGCAGGGGGGTACAGGAAAATATGAACGGGGGGGAAAAAAAGGGAGCAGCCAGAACCAATCCAGTTTCATTGTGTGTAAATGAATCACACGTTGTGGGGGTCAGAGCACTTCCATCTCTCGGTGACAACCCCGCTGATCTTTTCGAAATCAAATGAAATTGAGGGAAAGCCCACGAGGGGCATCAGCATTAATCTGATAATCTATAATCACAAGGTGGCACAGGTGACGAGTGTCCTGACACGGCCCGTGAACCCATCTCGCGTCGCGTTCACCTTATCACGCGGTGTCAGGTGCATTAAGGAGAATAAGACACAGAACAGAACGGAAAGCATTTCTACAAACGGCTTTTCCCTTTTTCTTTGCCGTGGCACAGACATCGCGCCCTCTCACATCCGTTGTTTGAAGGAAAATTCATTATCGCGAACAAGTTTGTCTCTTTCTCTCGTTAACTGGAAGCTATGGCTCTTAACCCCCATTACAAGATCAAGTCAATTATTCTATTAGCGCTCACAATTATGGCAAACAACGGCATTGGCCTGTCTGGTCTCTGAAACGTTCTGCGTGGTGAACAATGTGATAGTTTTAGATCAGTTTATGTAAGAATAAAGATTTCCAGTGCATACGAGTTACAGTAGTTGTATTAACCAATGATGGGTGACTGATTATGAGCAGAGAAAAAGGATAATTACCTTCACAGGTAAGTGTTTCTGTGCACTTTTCTGTCTGTTTGTTTGAATGTGAATAGGATTACGGAGTGACCACTTGGCTGATTTTCATAAAAACTTGCTGGTAGGGTGTAGAATTGGCACATTTAGGTAGGATTCAACTCATGAAATTTACACAATTGCTTTAGTGGCTATTGGCTGGTACAGGTTGTACTGCACTAAAGCAAATCCCCATTCACAAAATAAACAGTCCAAGCATTGGTCGTGGACGAGCAAGGATGTGTAAAGGAACTCATTTTAGCAGTTTGTTTTTATTAATCAGATTAAGTAAAAAAAAAAAAAAAAAGCCTGAGCAACGGCCCACCTTATGCTTTCGAGTGGTGGCATCTTATGGGTCTCTGCATTCCGTTAAGTACTTTAGGCTGATCAGTGCCCCGGGAGGCCGATAAGCAGATTAGGCCTGATTAAAGTCGTATCAGTGGAATTTGAGCAGGGGACCTGCCAGGACACAAACGCTCGGTTGGTGCAAAAAAAGAACTCCCTTTTTCCTTTTTTCGCCCCCTAACCCCCTTAAAACTAAAACCCACGGCATGTTTATGACTCAGCCTGGCACGTAGCCAGATGCCATCGGCCTGAGTTTATCACTTTACTTTACACTAATAAAGCGCCGTCTTACTCACACACACACACACACACACACGGTAACCGGACGTGCACGCAAGCATGTGACCACGGTGATCCTGAGCTTTGACCCCGGAGACTAATACAACTCATCTGTCACGGCTTCTAAGTCACCGGTGTCACACAAGGCAAAAAAAAGACTGTCACTGGTTCTGTTTAGTTTATTTTATTCAGAAGGACGCCATGTCTGTAGGCTTATTACATCCAGTCCTGGTACCGTATTTTCACAAATATAAGGCGCACATAATAGTCTTATATTTTCTTTAAAATGTGCGGTGCACCCTATGTACGTATGTAGGGGGAAGTGTGGGTGTGGATTGTAGATAAAAGAACATTGTTTAACAACCCTGAGATGGTAAAGATACACGCTTATGAACCACAGTTTAAACTGAAGGGGATCAGCTATCAGCTGAGTTTCTGCGGACATAAAGCAAGGTGGCAGAGTTGGAGGAAAGACTGGATCAGTCGATCACTGAGAAGTGGATCGAGCAAAGAACGAGTGGGAGGAGCATTCCGACGGTCACCATTCGATTAAAAGCAGTAAAGCTAGCAGAAGAAATGGAAATTAAACATTTCCGTCTTGGTGCTTTTGTTTCATGAAATGGTGCCATTTTTCCATCTGGACCAGGACTATGGTAGCGGATTATTAACGCATAATTTAGAGGAAAGTGACTCTGATGGTGAAGAAAGTGAAGCTGGCATGTTTGATGGAGATTTAGCTGCTGTTGGAATTAGAAACAGAGGATGAGGACTTTGATGGTTTGATTGATGACATTACCCCGCTCTATTTTTAAATACACACACTTGTGTGCTTGTTTTATCCATGTGTTTTACCATAAAAATGTTAGTACTTTGTAATCAATACTTAAATAAAGCACAACCAACCTCAGTTTTGCTCCCACTCTATTTGTGTATATATCTATGTGTGTATATAAACCCTCCCCTATAGTTAGGTGCCTTATGTGTGTGTTAAATACAGAACTGAGACTAAGCCTTTTAGTATGGTGCGCCTTATAGTCGTGAAAATACGGTCTGAGTGTGACAAAACCCCTAAGACATGTGGCCTAAGTGAACAGTTATAAGGGGAAAAAAACTTTATCGAAATGTAAAACCACTTTGTATAAAAGTAAACATGCAACTGTCTTTTCACACACAATAGCACTGAATAGTGACCCTTGGGACATTCTTGGTGCGATTTTCCCCACAGCAACTTCCAGCGGATTATAACGCATCATTTAGAGGAAAGTGACTGAAGGTGAAGAAAGTGAAGCTGGCATGTTTGATGGAGATTTAGCTGCTGTTGGAATTAGAAACAGAGGATGAGGACTTTGATGGTTTGATTGATGACATTACCCCGCTCTATTTTTAAATACACACACTTGTCCATGTGTTTTAACATGCCCAGGCTTATTGATTAAAAATGTTAGTACTTTGTAATCAATACTTAAATAAAGCACAACCAAACTCAGTTTAGCTAACGCTCTATTTCTGTATATAAACCCTCCCCTATAGTTAGGTACCTTATGTGTGTGTTAAATACAGTAATGACACACAGAACTGAGACTGAGCCTTTTAGTACGGTGCCTTATGGTCATGAAAATACGGTAAATATATATATGCACACGGAAGTCTTCTTCTGAAGACCTAACACACCCTGTGACACTTTCTCTTTTTTTTTGCTGTGGGATCAATAGGGGAGAGAGGCAGCGTATGGAGGGGTGTCAGGGGGTGGGTGAAAGGGGTGGAGCAGCAGCCACTACGAGGGCAATAAACAAATTAGTACATGTTGATTTGTGGATTTCTAGCTTTTTTTTTTTTTTTTGCCTCGTTCGGAGTAGAGGGGTGGGGTGGCCCCCGTCGAACGAGAGGTAACGGCAGGTTTCCTTTTCTCCCGATGCGGGACGGTAAATCACCGTCCTCTGAGCGGCTGGTCTCCTGACAGGTTGACTAGCTTACTGACTAAGTACAAGGAAGCCGAAGTCTCATTAGCATGTTATACAACCACGGAGCCGGGGAGACAAAGTGAATTAACATTCTGATGGAAAATAAATGATCGTCTTAACCGGACGTTATCCAGCGGTGTATTGTAAAATGTGATGTTTAGCGTTCATGGGTATCTTCCACTCCTTCAGTCCTGTCATAAAAAAAGGGCATGCACTTCTTTTTTTTCTTGACTTTTACTGGGGGTGGAGACATCTCATTGTGCCATGGCATGAGAGCTCTTAGAGGATGCTGTTCCCATATCTAAACCACATGTTCCCTGTGCAGTGACAGTCCTCTATACAACAGAGCAGTAAAACCCTGGGGGTGAATTCTTAAGTACCGCTGGACCATCTGCGGAGGTGGGCTCCGAGCCACGGGTTGACAAAGTTTGGCCACTAGGGTTGTCACTGACAGCCATATTAGCACAATTCCGCTTTCGTAGTGCATCACCGGCTCTGTGTGAGGCCGAAAATAGGCTGAGATTAGACCGGGACCGAGCCAGATCGGGCCAGAGTGGGCCAGATCTGACAGAAACCACCACATAATTTCCTGGAAGTATAAATAACCCTCCTCTGTGTTTGTGTAACCTCCACAGGCCCCCTCTGACAGGCTAGTCATACACATTATACACACTGAAACATATATTCCAAATGTAGCTGAGCAGACACACACACACACACACACACACACGCCACTGTCTCCGGTCCATTCCTCATCCACTGTGTTGGCCCTGCAGCCTGTTATCCTGACCCCAGGAGAGAACGGGTCAGGTTTGGGGCCAGCGAAGGTGTTTCTGATGAACTGGGTGCTTGGCTTGTACAGACACCGTGAGTGATGTTCAAATGTTGGCCTCAAGAAGGACATGGTTAAGGGGGAAATTAGAGAGGGGGGGGCGGGGAAAGCTCTAGTTTCTCAATCACTGCTCTCATGCCTGATGATGATTCTTTACATCTGTCAGTGCACGCGTCTTTTTTTTTTCCTTCTTCTTGACTTTAGAGATAAATCCCAAATTCTTTTTTTCCCATACAGCTGAGACAGATTTCGGTTCATACCTGGCATCCGTATGCATCTCGAATGAACTTTTAGATTAGATTTAGCTTTTTATGGTCGCAACTGATTTTATCCGTTGGAATCTGACACCGTTACTAAACAGAAAAATACATATCTGTTCTCAACCAAACAGCAAAGAAAGAGGGTTACTGTAGCTGTATGGTGTATGTTCCATAGGATTAATGCACTAAAAAGTTGAGTTAGGGACAATATTAGTCAAATGAAAGGTTTTGTGGATCATTTACCTACTTAGTTAACTTAGTATTTAAACCTAAGTTGTTGAGCTTGGTTGAATTGAACTTAGTTTTTTGCCCTTTCTTTAATCCAACATGAGTACCGTAAATTCTGGACTATAAGCCGCTACCTTTTCATAGGTTTTGAACCATGTGGCTTATACAAAGGTGCGGCTATTCTGCAGATTTTTTTCCACCGCTATTCTACCCAGAATTAGAATCGAAACTAAGACAAAATAAATGCAAAGAAGAATATGCTAGTTCAACAAGAATACGCTAGTTCCTCTTTAGCAGATATAAATCGGTAGAAGCAGATAGAAGGACGACAAATTACCAATCCTGTCAAACTCTATCTTTTTAAGTCCTCACCCCTTCATCATGGAACCCACACAAAGAAGTTCGTATGATGCAAGTTTTAAGTTGAAGGCCATCGATCTCGCTATACAGGAAGGAAACCGTGCTGCTGCTCGGAAGCTTAGCGTCAATGAGTCTCTGATGGAGACAGATGTGACGAAGCGCTGCTGAGTTTGTTCAACTCCGACACTGAAGAAGACGACTTTGTGGGTTTTTAGCGAAGATGGTTAAGGTAACGTGATTTCACACACAGGAGAAATGAAGATAAATACTGTAAATACAGGTTATTTTCTCTTGGTTCTGTCCCGTTTTAATCAGCAAAGTTGGTGCCGTGATAAAATACAGGTTAGGTTAGGAAAGGATCTATTTAGGTACATACATGTACATTTACAATGCAAAATCATTCTGTTCCTGTAGTAAATATCTAAAAACATACATATCTGTGGCTTGCAAAACTTTTTAAATAGAGTGTATGCGGCTTGTTTACTTTTTTATTTTTATTTTTTTAAAAATAGAGCGGATGCGGTTTATATGCAGGTGCGCTTTATAGTCCAGAATTTACGGTAATCGTACACGGCTCCAAAACAACTGAACCAAAACGTTCTTGGTCTGGCCTGCTGAACCGACCCGGAAGTTAGAGCTAAGAACTCCCACAGCAAGGTGCGTGTTGCATGCTGGGATGTGGATTCACCAAAAAAAACTGTTGCTAGCAGTTACCCAGACAGTGACCTTCAGTATCACCATGAAGCATGATGCGTTTTTGATATTTGGGCAGAGTGAATGCTCTCGTGTGACTTTTAGTGATGATTTCTGATTCGTTTGGATTCCTTTTTTTTCCCCTTAAAAAGAAAACCGAACCATGGGGAGAAACGCAACAGACCACGGTAAACATACTGCAGGTTTAAAACTGCCTAAATGTGAAATGCAAGTTTTGTTTTTTCTTTTTGGGAGCAGGTTGCCACCGGAGTGTCGGCGTGCTTCGCTCGCGCTTTAGCCCGAGCCCGGTAAAAGTGATGGTTGTGTGGGGATTGTTTGACAACTGTTTAGAAGAGTCAGTGGAGCTCATTAGAAGGATAGATAGCCGGCCTGGTGGCTAGGACAGGAGAGACAGATGAATGGTGAGAAAGATAGGATGATGACAGAGATAAAGGAGGAAGGGGGAGAGAGAAAGTAGAGCCAGTGGATATGGTACATGTAAACCAACTGTCACCTGCTGCAGTATATAATAGGTGGCAAACTATATATATACTGTAATTCTGACAAGGAAGGTGTGTGTGTGTGTGTGTGTGTGTGAGTGTGTGTGTTGGCAACGTGAAGTAAGGGAGGGCAGCCGGCCAATGGGCAATCTGTAGGTCATTCATTCTGAACATTAATTGGGGATCAGAGGCTATATCCCCTGTAGCCTTCACACATGCACACACACACACACACACACACACACACACACACACACACACACACGCACAGTGTCACAGAGAAATACCCCCCCCCCAGCCCCAGGTCTGCCAGTGACCTGCAATTGACTGTTTGAACCCAAGTCCTGAGGTCAGGTGGGGTCCCACACTCCAGGGTCAGGGAGTGGTCATTGTGCACCTCTTAACAGTGCCCCCCCCTCAATACCAATCCTCTTTATGACCCTGATTTATGTAATTAGCACGTTTGGGAGAAACTGAAGTGAAGCCAGCCAGGATTTCTCTTTTATTGTTTTCTCTATGGCGTCTCTATCACTTCTGCCACACCCCGAGAACACAAACATACTCCCAGTGTGCTGCAGAGAATAAATAATAAATTCTGATTGTCCGGTGGGGTCCCGGCATTCCTGTCTCCCCCGTGGTTTCATGCTGGAGTTGTTTAGCTTTCAGTTCTGTGGAAAATACTCCCTCTCTCTTTACACACACACACACATTTTCACACTCAACCCCACACCTCGTTTGGTCTTTAGAAGAATGTTAAAAAAAAAAAAAAAGCCAGCTGATTCATTGTGGAGCCTCCAACCATCATCGGTAATGAATTATTTTAATGACGAGAGACTCTTAGAAAAACATAGCTCTTAAATCACGAAGCTACTCAAGACGTTGCGCGGGGGCCATTTTCAGCCCGTCCAAAAGCACCATTCGACTCCAAACTGACGCAGATGACCAAAAAAATAAAATAGAACAAAACGCTTTTGTTGCAGCAGAACCAACAGATTCTGAGTTATTAGCTGACATTTAAATATTTGTTTTTCCCCATAAACTGCAGTTTATATAAAAACATACAGTATGCGTGGCTGCTACTATACTTGGTTGGTTGCCATAGTGCTGCTGGCATTTTACAACTTTGCATATCCTTCAATTTCCAAGTGGAATATCAACCAGGTTACCAAAAAAAAAAAAATCAGCAACTCTTGGAATAAACAAACAGTGTTTTCCCATATGTATTTATTACGAGGAGAGGAGGAAAAAGACGAGAGAGGAGAGAATATAGGAAGAGAGCAGAGGGCTCCATTGTGTCTGCTAACAACCACATTACAACAAACAAACAAACAAAAAAAAAAAGCTTATTGATAAGTTTAGTGCTATCAGGTCGAGTGGATCCCATGGCATCACATCTCAAGTTGTCCACATTTCATTAAACCAAAACTCCAAACCTCGAAACAAGCAGAATAATAAGCTATTAAAACGCTGCTTTTGTTGAGAAACTTCCATCAATATAGTAACAAGAAAAATACCAGTTCTGTTAAAAAATATATTGTCATCTTGTCTTTCCACTAAACAATAGTAAATAAAAGTATTGATAGTGGTATCGATAAAAACAAGGATCGTTAAGGAGTCTTGATAACGGTATCAATATCAATAAAAATTAACAGTCCCCATCCCTAGAAAATGAGAATAGAGCTTTTTACTGCATATTTTATTCATATCAAGTTAATGTCAATGTGGACTTTATGTTATGTTACGGCTCCATCCTAGGGGATGCACAAATATGATTTGGATCTTTAAATGCTATTTTTTTTAACAGAGATGTGCTGAATCAACTCTATTTGTACATCGTTCAATATAATGCAGCACAGCAACAATATACAGGCTTAAACATCACCAGAACCAAATCAACGGCCGTCTGACCGAGCCTCAGCAATAACCCAGCGTTAAAAACGTCAGAGAGATAAGATTCAATGTTGGAATCCACGTGTGTAAGAAGAAGAAGAAGCTTTAGATTCCAAACCAGGCGAAGAGTCCCCCTGCCTTAGAAATCATTTGTGCATACGGTTTTCATTGGAGTGTTTTACCATCGCAAGGTGATAGTAAAAAAAAACAAAAAACAGTCAGCTGTTAATACATATAGCAGAAAACAAAGCCTCTAAGCAAAAAATAGGAATATATGAGAATAGGATGCAGTTTGCTTGCACATTTTATGTATATCATTTCCTATGGAAACGGCTACAAACATTAAGCATTGTTATTGTACACATAGCATATCCATATGTCAGCACACAACAATATATATATATATATATATATATATATATATATATATATATATATATATATATATATATAAGGCGTCATTAATGTGCTCACAGATGCAACACATGCACCCGGTGGAGTAGCCGCCCCGCTAACATCCTCTAATCCACGGGCCACAGCCACTCCAGATAGTATCTCCATGCCTGCTGTGGACAGCCCACACTTATTACCTGGGATATAATCATCTCCCATCTCTTTTTTTTTTGCCTCTCCCTCTGGCTACACACAGGAGCACCTGTCAATCAAAGTGGCCACTAATGCGCTCCATATGAGACCCAACAAGCGGGGAATTCTGGAAATCCCATATTCTGCCCTTTTATTTACCCTCCTGATAGGTGGACAAATTTCCTTATTGACATGAGTAATGTGGTGATCGCGGGCAGAGGAAGTTTCCCCTTTTTTTTTTTTCCTTCCACAGACTAAATACCGCTCACTTGAAGTAGTAGTAGTGATGGAGCGATAGATAGGGAGGCATGATGTTATAGATCTGTGGGGTCCGGTTGGGGCTCCTTGTTTTGAAATAATTAAATGTGATCTCTCGTGCCCTTGATCCTGGGGGGTAAAGGAACACAAGCAGGTGAAATGAACCACATAATTGAAAAATCCAGAGTGCAATCCAAGACTAAGTGGTCTTCTGAAACCATACCACGGTGGGCACAACAAATTTAATAAATAACTGCTGGGCACTCCGGGGGGGTTTAGGGTTGGGAGTGTTGCTGCTGGTGGTGGTGGTGGTAGGTGGGGGGGCTCCGCTGCCCTGTCAAAGGGGCCCAATGTTTCCAGGGGTCGCGGAGCGTCCGCCGGGAGCGGAGGTGACACCGAGTGTGTTGTCAAGCGTAAATCCCAATGCAGAAGGCCCTGGCGAGATGGGTGTCCATATATCAAAGGTCCCACTGACTCGGGCCTGCCATTTGATCTCCGCTCAGGAAATTCAAAATTCCAGGCAGATGAGGGGTGAAACCGAGAGGCCCTTAAGCCCAGCTTGCGCCGGTGATTAGGGGCAGCTGTTTCGATTCACATTTCGAAGGACTTGAACTCCGCAACCTGCCACATTTTTACATGGCTGGCTGCCGCTCGGACAGACCAGTGAGAAAGGCAGTGGCCATGGCCGTGGTGGTGGGGGCCTGAGGCCGGGGGGGGGCATGCATGATATAATAAAAGGTATGAATCGAATATGGTGAAGAATAAAGTCTTTATAATTATGTAACATAGCTTGCAATGACTTCACATATAAGGAAAAAGTTTTGCATGCAGCTGCACTGAAAAGCTCTATAAGCAGAGCACTGCTTTACTATGTACATGATTCTCTCTCTCATGCATGTTAGCATGTCTGGCGTTATTCCAAGATGACCACAACACCACACTTTGAAACACCTCCCTCCAGTAGTACAAGTCATTAGCCCTGGGATAACAAGAGGTAGTGACACCGGGTCATCGGCAGAAAAAAGAGACGTGAAATGTGAAGGATGAAACGGATGAAGGATGCGAAGGACGGTTGCTTAACAAAAAAAAAAAAAAGGTGGAGTGATAAAAGGCAGGACATTGAGTTAAAGAGATGGGGAGAGGTGTGTGACAGACACGGAGAGAATGAGGGAACGGGCGCCGAGTGGTGCAGGCACATAAACGATTAGTCCCAAACATGAGCTGACAGCTGGATGCCTGACCTTGGCTGGATGTGAGCACAACAACCCCCAGCGTTCATTTACATCCTTTCCATGCCAAGTCATTTAGACACAATCAGTAGACTCATTCCGGTGAAAAAAGCAGGAGAAAGCGAAGGGAACCTCGGGTCAAAGACCTGCGCCGAGCGAGCCAAGTTTAGAAGGTGTGGCTTAGAACGATGTGCCGCTGGCATTATAGACAACCTTCACACCCCCTCCGAGTCCTTTTGGGCCGACTGACACGTTCACATTCAGAGTCATATTACTAAGTGTCAATGATGGGACACTTAAAGGTGTTAGTGAGGAGCGTCGAGGCCGTCCTATTCAACTGGCACGAAGTTGGGGAGATGCCCCGCTTATTAGGCAATGATCTATCTGCTCTTAAACGCGCTGGGAGGTCATAGAACCTTTGTGATCCGGGTCACAAAGAAGAACCGACAAGGGTGCAGCGTTAGCATTGAAGACCCTTGTTTAACGTCACATTTTATTTGGGGATTACACCAAAAAAAACCCAAACAAATAACATCAAAAACGGCGGAATCCGTCGAGGTTTTCTACGACGTGATCTTTCACTCCTCTTTAACCTCTTGAACTCCCCGTCCCACGCCTACCTGTAGATCATCCCAGACTAACGATTGTCTTATCAGGAGGCGACACAAGAGGCCACTGACCCCCCCTGACCTGCCTCAGGTACCCGGTAAGTGATTGTTTGAGGGCACTTGTCTGAGAATACACTGAGAGATCTGAAGGCTCGTCATTCACATGAGATGCCACAGGCTCAGAGGCAGCCTCGGGACCCATTCTGGTCTCATCTTACGATCTAAAGGGGTTAATGGTTCGGTAAGAGCTAAACGACCTCACAATGTTGGTGTCTATTGTTTTAAGATCTAAAACCATCCTGTGAACAGTGCCATTCTTAACTTGAGCACACAGAAACCCATGAAAACGAGGAGGCAGCACTTAATTGGTCGGGACCCCCGTGATCCTTACTCGCTCCAAGTCAGAGGAACCCGGTGCCAGGCCTTTTCTGCCACCCTTATGTGCCGTGCCCCGGATTTATAGCGCATTTCACACTCCACCACCATGCAGAGAGAGAGAGCCAGTGATCTGGACCTAGCACGGGGGCGTTAATTGGTCCACCTCAGCCAATAAGCGAGACAAATAACTCACGACTCTCCTGAAGGTAGCGGGAGATGACATCCCTGATCTTTCAGAGGGTTGTGTTTGCCATTGTATGCGTGTTACTTATGTGTGCACTTGTGTGTGAATGACCTTGAGCTGGCAGGTGGGTTGGTGTGTGTGTGTGTGTGTGTGTGTGTGAGGGGGGGATTCCCTACTACCAGGAAATGAAAAGTGTTTCAGGTATTACTACTGCCATACTTCTATCCCTTGGGGCTGAATTAGGCTCACATCTGACTGAGAAGAGTACAGCAAAGTGCTGTGTGTGTGTGTGTGTGTAAGTGTGTGTGTCGGTGAGACAGAGAGAGAGAGAAAAGTAGAATTTGTGTTTAAGGCTCGGCGCTGACAAGACGAGTGTGTCGGTAGTGATACTACACACACGGGCAGCAGAACTCTGCGGCTGGTACGAGTGCAGAAGGAGGTGTTCCTGTAATAAACCCTGACTTGTTTCCCCGTGTTGTTTTCCGCCTTTCTCGGCTCCTCGCTCTCTGCTGTGTCCATTTTCATTACATTCAACATAAACAAGGAGAACTCATTTCACGCCAGGTAAGGAAATGTGACCTTCTTCCTGCTGAGATGAGTGTGTGTGTGTGTGTGTGTGTGTGTTAGTACCCTATACTATACTAATTTAAAAGCTCCCATATTTTACCCTTCTTCCTGGTTTTATTTGAAGTTTTAATACTCTTAACAACCAACTTCTCTCTGGAGCTTTTAATTTGGCAGTGAGTGTGTAGTTGTGACATCACAACTCCATGCTGACAGATCACAGGCGATTTTGTGGATGGAGCATTAGTTATATAACTATATTTTTCTGATGAGACCTTAAAAAAGTATATGCTTGTAATATAATTGCCCATTGCAGCATTTTTTTTATTAATAAACACAACAACATGTAATTGCACCACGCTGTGCACCACTGCATGCACTCCTGTCAATCTGTCCATAATGGGGCAGCGTGGACATCCTCTGAGCTCGGTTAACCCCAAACGTTAGCGGCTAACACATCAAGCGTGAGGCCTGACGCACTAACTCAGCCCAGTCTTGTGGCTCAGAAATTCCTCCAACTTTATTGTGTTAGGCCTAATTATTTTTAATGTGCTGTGTTGTAAACTATTACTTTAGGAAGACCCCGTTCTAATCACCCATGGGCTTGTTTATATAAACTGCTAAATTGGTTAACGACACTCGGGTCTCATGCTCACTTATTCATTTCGTCCGGGGCCTAGTCAAAGAGTGTTTGTGCAGTTGCAGATGGGCAGTAAATCAAACTCACTGTAGCATTAAAGCGCAGCCAAGACTCCGGCTTTTGTTTCCAATTGAGACTATGTATGCGTTTGACCCTGAACGAATGAACCACACTCCACTTCAAAAAGATGGTTGCCACTGAGTTGATTTTACAATCACAAAATGTACATCACCCGATACCCTGACGGAGCTACGATTTAACTCAAACAAGCAACATATGTTAGGGTTTTGTATTTGTGTGCGTGCATGCAGCATTATAGACATACTGTATATGTGTGTGTGTGTGTGTGTGTGTGTGTGTGCATATTTTGAGTGCAGGGAGACTCAGGATAAACTACAAGCGAATCTAAAAACGTACCCTTTGTCTCGTCCTGGCAGTCTCGCTGCTTCTCCATTGACGCCAATGTAGCGGCGACAAAAAGAGCCATTGATATAATCTTCGACCATGACAGGCATTAAAGGGCCTAATTCTGCCCCGCTTCTGTATTAAGCAACTCTAAAGCTGATTTCAATTGCCAGCGCCGCAGTGGGGGGGCAGCGAGGAAGCAGACAGACAAGGGAGGAAGGAAAAGAAGCAGGCGGAATGTAGCTGGCAGGCAGAGAGGAGCACCCACCCTCAGCCCAGAGCCTGTAAACTCAGATTAGGGGGTGGATCAAAGCCTGGATTTAATCTGGGCCACTGGGCAAGGGCGGGGATTACGGCACTGTGGCACTGTGTGGCACCGGGGTTTGCCCTCGCCACACACACTCACACACACACACACATATGGGTGCGTGCAATCTATTCACGAGAAAGTCAACACGCATGTGTGCACGCAAACACACACATACTGTATACGCTACTTTGAATTAGCAAAACAAAATGAGGTGATCAAAGTTTAAACCCCAATCCATCTTTTCTCGAGATTAGCCACAGGCAATAGGCAGACACAAGGCAGCTGTGACATTGAGGGAAGAGGTGTAAAAAGGCGAAGAGGGGCTTAGAAATGAATGTTAAGGGCTGACAAAAGCCAAAAAAAAAAAAAAAAGCTCCATAACCTCCACTCTCCGCCCACGACTCCATGCAACCCCCCAAAAACACTCAAATTGACACACAAACTCTAACACAGTAATTCAAGCTGAAATAGTCACAGCGGTGTCACGCTTCAACTGTGAAAATAGGGATAAAGAACCGGTGTACATCTTCAACCTGCCCCCCCCCCTGCACGACCTGAGTATTAATTCTACCCAGTGTGTAATTCTACCCTGTACACCCTTGCGGCCAGTAGTCATAAACAATTAATCCACCATAAACTCCCATTTATGACACTGAAGGCCGTTCGCTCTCGCCTTTTCTCCCACTTTTTTTTTTTTTCTCGTCGACCTCGCTAATCAGCTTTTGCAATCCATTAATTTGATTGTAATGCTTCAAATTGGATAATTTGCCTTTGTGGGTTTAGTGAAATGTACCTGATGCACTGTGTAATCACCGGTTGGCCGCGTGGTCACAGTAAACATAAGCATGACAACACGTTAAAGGAGCATTGTGCACTGTACACAACAGTGAAATGCAAAAGGAAAAAAAAATATAATTAACAAGAGTGTAAGAGATTTGCACATCTTTTGTGTTAGCGGTGAACTTCACACGTTGCTGTTGATCGCTGAGTCAGTTCGTAATGTGCCTTCAGGCTTGATCTGAATTCAGCCTTCCCCCAAAACCTACCCACGTAGCCCTGAGGCCAAGCTCTGAACGTCTTTAAAAAAGGAGTAACGGGGAAAGACGTGCCAGCGTAAGTAAGAACCCCCCCCTCTCCTCCTGCCTCTTGCTCTTCTTCTCACACACACACACACACACACACACACACACACACAGGCATGCATACATACAGTGATTGACTCCCGCACATAAAAGCAGACCCTTGCTTTGCTGGTTTTACGTGATGGAAGTTGCAGCATTGGGGTCTTGGCTGGGCTCTGTCTGGGACAAAGAGCAATATTTGTGGGGTCCGTTCTCCCTCAAAGACTCTCTTGTCAGGGGAGGCCCAGAGAGAGCGCTGGGGGGAGCACAGCCCCGCTAAAGGCCAGGCCATTTATCATAGTCCTCCAAATGAAAGAACCCAAATGTCTCTTTCTTCCTCCCATCTCTTTTTCTCTCGCCATCTCTCCCTTCTTTTGGCCTTCTCTCTCTTTTTTTTCCCACTCTCCTTTCTCCCTCCTCATCTTCCTTCCTCCCCCTTTTGTCCAAATCCAGTGGGAGTAGGGTAATGGCGTTTTTTTTTTTTTCGGCCGGCGTTGCTCGTAACGTGCGCAGAGATTGGAGGAGCCGTTTTTTTTTTTTTTTGGGAACCGGGCCCCCCTCTCACGCTGGGGCCCTGGCGCTTTTTTTTGTGTGTCGCGGGGTGATTTGTCAAGGCTGCGGTGGCAGAAGTCGAGCCCCTGAGGTTGAAAGGCTATGACCCCAGGAGTGCTGTGTGTGTGTGTGTGTGTGTGTGTGTGTGTGTGTTGGAGACCCGCCCCGAGCTCGGGCCATAATAGACCTGAGCCCAGAAGAATGGGCGTCCAGGCCGGGACAGGGGACCACAAAGGCCTCATCTGCATCCTTCAGGTAGACCCAGTGTGATAGGAACTGACAGGGGCGTGACAGACTCAATGGTGGTGGGGTACGGCGCAGGGTTGAGTGTGTGTGTGTGTGTGTGTGTGTGAGAGAGGGGAAAATATGGCGGCTAATGGGAGCGTTTACCGCTCGCCTCCACCACTTTCTGGCCCTGACTGTGAAAAAAAAAAAAATCAATAACGGCTAATCTCTCTCCCAACGTTAAAAAAAAAAGGGGAAAACAGTCAACAATGGCTTTGTTTATGCATCTGTGTGTATGCCCCCTCTGCGCCTTTGTGTAGGCTGCTGGCCTGCATACGAACAGGGCAGAGGGCACACACACACACACACACACACACACGGGCTGACAGCTGACACATTGGGCCAGATCCTAGCCATGCTTCCCTCCTTCCATTCCCTTTTTTTTTTTTTTTCTCCTCCTTTCTCTCAGCCTCTCCCTTTGTCATTAAAGAAGGAAACACTTTCTCACTCGGTTTGTTTGTTTACTGGTTCCCACCTCTCTTCGGGGACTTCGGGGAGAACAGAAACAGAATTCATTCTCAGCTGGCCGCCTGCCTCGTCCCCGAACACACCCCGTTCCTCCTCTCCTCCTCTCAGCATCCTTTCAGCATGGATGAGTAGATTACATATGCTTCCTTTCTGAATGAGTTCACTCGTAAATAACGGATTGATTTATTGTGTTTGTGTAACTCTCAAGGATTTTTTTTTTTCCGCTGTCAGAGTGTCACAGTGGTGGTTTAGTTTGTCTCAGAGGGAGAGTTAAGGTAGGGCTAGATAAGCGTGCAAAGAAAGTGTGATCACACGCGATGAATCGATTCGGAAATCCAACAAGTTTTTCCGAACTTCTGAAGCACTCGCCGTACGGACCTCGGGGGGTGAGTCATCAAACTCCTTCTCCCCCTGATTCCAAAAAATCAGCAGCATTGGAAGCAGATGCTGCGTTCTACAAATACGGGACGATAGGGCGGGAAGGGTGAAGGCCTCCCCTGCACTGTCCTTCACAACGCTATCTGGAAACATTTATAATCCGCCAACACCAGACAGAAAAACAGCAAGCGAGGGAGAAGTCGGGATAAGAAAGCGAAGGAAACGAGTAATGAGCAGGAAGACGAATTGAGAGAGAGAGAGAGAGAGAGATCCTGGTCTAAGGTCTGCTGTGTGGCATCAGGCTGCAACGTGGGGCTAAAGTCCATGCAAGTAATGCAAAGATCTGCAAAAAAGCACAAAAGGATGAACGCTACCGATTGTCCGACAAAGTGTAGAACGCGGGACAAGCGGGGGGGGGGGGGGGGTGCAGGAAGTGTTTTAGCCCTGAGAAGAGTGTGTGTTTGTGTATGTGTGTGGGTAACTAGGCAGACCAGGACTCTGATACAGTGTTTAGCAAAAGGGGACAGAAGGATCTAGAAAAGGAAAGGAAGGGGGGGTATGGTGGGGTGGGGTGGGGGGGTTATTGGAAGATGAATGGCCTCTAAGATAAATGCATGCAGGCCAGAGCGGGGCCGACCCCCACTCTATACCGCCCCACTACCATGACATCAGAACAGAAGGGGAAAACATCTCCTCTTTGTGGCGCGGCCTAATTTAATTTGTACCTTCCAACGAGGGGTAAATATGTTTGAACTGTCTCGCCGAGCCCGCGGTGGCCCGATCAGGTTCTCACGGGAAACTGCTCGGAGCGGGATATCAAGCCCGCCGCATCGCAACTTCACTTTCCGAACTAATCTAATTTCTGGGCTTCTTCTTTTCTTTCACCCCCCACCCCCCCCCCCCCCTTCGCCCCATCTGTTCCTGCGCTCCTTTTTCGCTCTCTCTCTCTCGCGAGGCCGTCACTCCCTGCTGTCCGTGTGCTCCGTGTCATTCCGGCTCCTGGCGTTCCCCGGGGACGATCCCCGTGACCTTCTCCCTGTCTTACTGGAATTTGACGTCAAAAGGTCCTGTTGCTAAGAATGGAGTTTTGTTTAGTAACAAATACGACCCCGCTCGGGTTCTCGCGCCAACACTTCTTCTCCTCTCTCATTCCGACTTTCCTAACGTGGGTATTCGCTTCCTTCCCTCTCCTTCTCTATTCTTTCTATCTCTTTTCCCTCGCACCGATGGATCTTCCTTTCTCTGCCTCTCTGCCCCCTGGTCTCGCCTCTCGTCTCTCGCTGGCTATCTCATGTATTATTTCAGTCTACAGGGGCTCAGGGTGGAAATGAAATATGGCGGCAAAGCCTCAACGGGCATGCTCATATTCTGTGTAATTACCTCGGGCCGAGGGCCGGGGCTCGGCTCAGTATCTATAAATCTGCGCCTCTCGCTGGCCCCGGCCGCCTTTTGAAACCCTACCCTGCCGACGCATCGCGGTGAGACTCTGACCCATGACCTTTCACACCGCCGGGGCTGCTGGGAGTGACCTGTGACCCCCGCGTTGGGCTCTCTCAGAGTCTGCTCGGTCTGACCCCTTCCGAGCCTCGTGACCTCCCAAGTCACAGCTGTGCCTGATCTGTCCTTAGGGGCCGGAAAGGAACACGTCAAATGGGGCTGTGGGTGCTGTGTGTGTGTGTGTGTGTGTGTGTGTGTGTGCTAATGTGTAAAGATGGGAGAGCTGCTTTCTCGCTGGTGTGTGTGTGTGTGTGTGTGTGTCTGTACATCCTCACATATCTTCGCCTCTTCCCTCTGCGAGGACCCTCACAGGGGAGTGTATACATAGAGATAGGTGGGTTACCAAAACAACGTGTCTCTTACAGCCAGGGCCGCGACACGTAGACGGGGTCAGACAATCAATCAATCACGCACACAGGGTCACGGCCCCCTGCCGCTGCTGTGTCTGTAAGCAATGCTAATGTCATCTGTTTAAAAAACATATAGTCACAGATGATTTATCGCAACGTATATTGATCTTTAGGATGCATCCGATCCACAATTATGAAACAAGGTGGGGGGGGGGGGGGGTATTGAGATTTACTGACAGCGTATGGGTGCAGGTCACTTAGCGTCTGATGTTATTATTATTATCATCTGTTTAGATTCCAACAGGCAGGATGCAGATGTTTAGACGTGTCGATGCTGTTGAACTTGGTTATATCAGACTTTCTCATGATTGTCCCTTAATATATTATATTCATATATAATATTACAACTCAATTCAATATCAGTTGTATAGCCTAGAATCACAAATCACAGATTTGCCCCAAAGGGATTTACAGTTTTCCTCTCTCTTTAAAACACTTACATTGTACAAGGTAAAGTTTTTTTATGTGATATCTCTACACACATCCTGCACCTTAATTATGCATCAGCTATGTATGTGTACATGTGTGTATGTGCGTATATATATATATGCAAATATGTAAATATGTGTGTATGTGTATGTATGTAGGTATATACGTGCATGTATGTATGTATATATGCTTTGCTTATGCATACTTTTTTCTTACTATTTATTAGTATTTTTTCTCTATTCTTATGTCCATATTACATACTGTGTATGCAGATCAACAAATTCTATGAATTTGTAATTAGTGTTGTGTATTTTTATTTTTTATAGCTTTTATTTTCTTTAGCTTTTATTTTCTTTTTCTTTACTCTGTAGGCTGCAGTAACAAGCAAATTTCCCCGTTGTGGGATCAATAAAGTCCTAAAGTCATATCTTATATCAGATATTTTCTTGCAATCTTTGGTATTTGACATAGTTTTTTACGGATTTGATGACACCAGAGCATGAAAAGTAAACGTTCTGTGCATTCTCTTGGCCTTTGGTCTAACATGTTCGACCAATGGAAACCCCTCACTACTCTGCCCTTCCTGTCATCTGAAACAAGAGCAGAGCGGCGATGTGCACAGAGGATTCATAACCACCTTTTTCCTGTTTCCACGTCTCCGTGTATCTCGTCCATTTCCCTCTTGTTCCGCCTGCATTCTGCTCTCTGTGTGCTCTCCCTCTCTCCCCTCTCCCCCACTGGCCTTCGGAGCCCCGTGTCCGACCGGAGCGGGGCCTCCGTGACCTGCAGCTGTGTTTACTGTCAACACAGACCAGTGTTAGGACAGCTGGGAGAACAAGAGAGGGCCAGACAGTAGAGAGCACGGCAGACGCATGAGCAGAAATCACGCACAAGCGTAACCATGCGCTGGCAGGATCCGTCCACACACGCACACACACACACACACACACACACTGAGGTGTACGCAGTCAAATAAATGACTAATCATGGCGGCATGAATATTCAGAAGCACCAAAAAGGCTCTATATGAGCAGCGTGTGTGTGTGTGTGTGTGGGCATGGCGTCACTGGCACCTTTTCCCTGTTTCACCTTCCGCAGGTTGTGGCTCCATCACACCCCAAACTCAGCAGAATGACGCGGGCGCCTTGCTCGTGTTTGTTTGTGCAGGGAGAGTGTGTGTGTGTGTGTGTGGGAGTGCCTTGTGGGTATGTGAAGAAACGTGATCACCTCCCACACACACACACACACACACACACACACACACACACACACACACACACACACACACACACACACATACACACAGAACAGTGACAAAGTGTTGTATACTCAAATATCCTCTCATAATGCTTCCTCTCTTCCTGCACTCCAGCTGATTCAGTGGGACAAACCGTGGTTCACACACTCCGCATCCTGTCCTGCACGGACACACACACACACACACTTCATACCAGCACTTTAATATGTTTCCCTGGGATTTAGGCTTTCATGGGAGCCTGCAAACCCCACCATACTTGTGGTGTGACTCTCCCCATGTGTCCTCTCAGGCCTGGGAGAGAGGAAGCTCCGCGGGGTTTGCATCACACGGGGAAATTCCCTCCCTCCAAACAGCCCTGGACTGGCCACATGGATGACACCAATAATGAGGAGGAGGAGGAGAAAAAAAAAAAGATGTTCACATCATTACCACGACGTGACAATCGGTGGCGAGTCAGTGGATTCTCGTTCACAGCATCCGTGAGACGCCTCGCCCCTAAAAAGGTATCGACACTCCCTCATTGCCATTGACGTGACTTATCAGGTGTCGAGGAGGCCGTCCTGTGAGGATATTGACATCCCGCTTTCGGTCCCATTGACGTGTTGTCGCGTACGGTCACGACCCTGACGTTTTTTCCTCTCTGTCGTTCGCCATCGGACACGAAATCCGACCTGGCAGCACGCGGCGATAGATAAGTGAACTCATCACCTGTGTTCTTCTTCTTCTTCACTCCTTTCCTATGCATCCATACTCTCTCCCTATGGTATGGTTTCCATGGAAACAGAGCTTGTGGAGAACAGGAAAAAAACTGTATTGAGAGTGAGTGAGTTATTTTTTTCTTCCAATCGCTCTCTCTCTCTCTCTCTCTCTCGTTCACTGAAAGTCAAGCAGTGTGCGGAGCGATCAATATCATTAATCAACACAACTCAACAGCACTCAGCTCTGCGGGGAGAGATGAAGAGGCACGGGGGAATGTCAACATGCCGGCCTGGAGTAGTCTTAACCAATGATACATATCACACATCACATGGATGAGAGCAGGGGCGAGGAATGAGAGACAGAGAGGGACCGGAGAGGCAGACGCAGGGAGACAGATAACCGGGGGAACGGGAGCACGCTTTCTAGGTAGAGGTGGAAAAAGAGAGAGATCAAGGTGGAGAGATAGAGGAGTTATTACTCGGTTGTCACCTATGGTCTAAAATCCCATATGACATCAGCGGCGGAGTGGTGACGGAGGCGGAATGTTCATTTATCTGACTCACTCTGAGCTACGAGTACAGTCAATAAGTACAGTCACTATTACACCATCTACTGGAGCCCAAACAAATACCTTCTCATCAGCGTCCACTGAGCAAACCGCTCGCTGTAAAAGTGAGTGCAGAAAAACACAGAATAACATCCAGGGTTTAATGCCAGCTGCCACTTTTCAATTAAATGCTGTAAATTCGACATGACAGACACAGGCTGTTGATGTTATAACATGACATGATGTAGTTCTAGCACTAGTTGACGCTTTATTGTCCTGTGTTCCTGATTTAAATGAAATGATAGCACCCTTGTTAAATCCAAAGATTCGGGTTCATAACGATGAGGGTGCCTTTTTTAAGAGACACGCTGCAGCTCCACTGCAGGTAGAGAAACGAAAGAAGTCGGCTTTCATATTGCTTTTCTCCTCCACCGACGAGTTCCCATAATAAACACCACGAGGAGAAGGAGAAATGACTTTGCTGGGGGTTGCGAGTTCGAATGACGCGTTCATCAATATGCCGTATTAAGTCAGGGAGGCCATTTATAGTCAAAATAAAGAAGAGTCGAATGTGATTTCTTGCTCATTGCTTATTCACCCACTCACTCACTCACTCCCTCATTATCTCTTTGCGGTTGTTTGAGTTACGGAATAACTTATCCCTGGCTGTGTCTGCCTCCGCCTCCCTCGCTCTGGGAGTGTAGGAGAGCTCACTGCTTTGGATTTGACAGCGGTAGTGGTCTTGTTCTGTGGGCCCAGGGTGGGAGGTGAGTGGGAGGCTGGGTTTAGCATGTCAGCCATGCTGTTGGCAGCACCACTTGCCAGCCTCAACCCGTAAGAGTTGTGCTAAACAACTTTGAGGTAAAAAAAAAAAAAAAAGAAAAAGTTGATTTTTCCTCTCACGCGTTGTATAATGGCTCCGAGCGAAGAGCGACTCGCACTCGCAATTTCCTTTTTCCCTTTTCTGCCTCATTAACTTTTTTTTTTTTTCTTTTGCATGTCCGTATTATAATGTTCAGAGGAGTCAAAAGGAACACACTTTAAATGATTCATTTTTAAATTAATAGAAAATGAAAAAAACAGCATAATTGTTTTCTATCAAATTAGAAGTAGCTACCATGTCTATATATATATATATATATTAAAAAAAAGTTAAACAAATAGTTTAAAATACATCTCTGTAATATTCTGCATTTCGTAGCATTAGCCCAGAATGTGATGTCAGCATGTGCTGGGCGGGGGGGTTCAGATCTGCAGGATCGGGTCGTGCACGAGGGAGCGGCAGATTTAGAGACCTGTTTGTTTATTTTCCTACGAGCGTGCGCACGAGACGGAATAACGTTCCCGCATTAATATTCAGCATCGACTCATACACAACGAGGAAGGAGAGAGAGAGAGAGAGATGGAGGTGTGGAGTCGGACCTCCTCGCCGCCGCCGCTTCCCCGTGAGGAGGCAGATTATTTAAAGACTGATTGAGACGCCAACGTCAGACGGATTGGGAGCGTGAAGGCAATCAGCGAGCAGATAAGGAGCCGTTACCTGAGGACGGCGGGTAGGCCCGTCCTCCCTGCGCCGTCTGATAACGGCCTACTTTTAATGACCAGTGAAAGCTGGCAGGAGACGGACACTAAACAGATCAACCTCTCCTCCCCTCCGGCTGCGCCTGGTTCTGCTCACTAGATATACGAACACCCCCCCCAGCCCCCCCAGCCCCCACCTCCTCCTCCTCCTCTCATTCCATCCATCCATTCCTCTTGTAGTCTATCTCTCCATTCTGTCATTCCACCATCCACCTTTTCCTCGAGCAATGCTAAAAGCAAAACACGCGCTGCAGCCAAGAGCCGTACACATGTATATACATGACGTGTGCACATGCTGCATATCCACAAGTAGGATATCAGCAACAATTCCCATATATTTTCATCTTGAGATGCTTCTTTTTATATATTTATGCAACCTTTAGACATATAGATGTCACGAAACAAGCGCACAATAATTCACAAAAGCCTTCTCTTATCCCTCTCTTCACTTTAAAAAGGTAGGCACTCCTCGCGCCCGCTCGCCGTCTTGGTGGATTACAATTAGCCAGGGATTCTTCCTGCGGGGCATAAATGTGTTGCTTTCAGATACAGGGATCCGTTTGACTCTAATGTAATTATTGTACGGAGGCTCCCGGTGCCCTCGTCAGCCACAGATTAAGGGCGCTCTCGCCCACCACTTGCGCTCACCTTTGGCTCCTCAGCTGAAGCCATGCTAAGCAGTCTTACTCACCCCCCCCCCCCCAACCCTCCACCCCCCTCCTGCTCTTACCAAGCTGTCTTCCAATAAAACAACCCTCCCCGACGCCTCTGCCTTTGTCTATTTGCTCTGAGCCTCCAGGCCAAGTAAGCTGATAGGCTGTCAGGGGTCAGCTGGCTGTGAGTGATTGGCTTAATGTGCGAGGCCAGAGCCTCGGCCCGGGAGCCAATAAGGAGCGGCGGCCTGTCCTGTACCCCCTCGTTGACCCCCGCTAGCCCCCCCCCCCAGCAATGGCGACATGCCTCTGCAAACACAGCCCTGGGTAGGGGGGAGTGGGTAGCTTCCAACGGGGGTACCCCCCACACACACACACACACACACACACACTCACTGTACATACAACTGCTCATGTGCAGAACACACACACACACACACTCACTGTACATACAACTCATATGCAGATTAACACACACACTGTACATACAACTGCTCATGTGCAGAATAACACACACACACACACACACACACACAAAT
Source organism: Eupleurogrammus muticus (assembly GCA_036785175.1). Taxonomy (NCBI): domain Eukaryota; kingdom Metazoa; phylum Chordata; class Actinopteri; order Scombriformes; family Trichiuridae; genus Eupleurogrammus; species Eupleurogrammus muticus. Next base: position 25,485,028 of record JAYKQN010000005.1, read on the forward strand.
ACACACACACACAGACACACACAGATTGTACATACAACTGCTCATGTGCAGAACACCACACACACACACACACACACACACACACACACACACACACACACAGACACACACACAGACACACACACACATACATACAACTCAACTGCTCATGTGCAGAACAACACACACATACACACACACACACACACACACACACATACATACAACTGCTCACGTGCAGAACACCACACACACACACACACACACACACACACACACACACACACACAAACATACATACAACTGCTCATGTGCAGAGCAACACACACACGCGCACACACACATACATACAAACACACACACACAACTGCTCATGTACAGAATAACACACACACACAAACAAGCACACACAAACACGCACACACACACACACACACATACAACTGCTCATGTACAGAAAAACACACACACACACGCACGCACGCACACACACACGCACGCACACACAAACACGCACACGCACACACACACACAAACACACACACACAAAACTACTCATGTACAAAATAGCACACACACACAAACACGCGCACAAACACGCGCACACACACACACACACACACACACACACACACACACACACACACACACACACACACACACACACACACACTCCATGAGATTATACATCTGGCTGCCAACCCAGGATCCCTCACATCTCTGCCACCTTTTCTGTCTTTATCCTTCTCTCTCTCTCTCTCTCTTTTCTCCCATTCCTTCTGTCTTATTCTCTCTGCCCATCGCCCCCTCATCCAACTCGTCTTTGTGAGACACAGTTCTGACATCAAAGTGGCAGAAATATTAATCCTACCAGGAAGTATTTGCTCCGAGTGTGTAGGGATCAAGAACCAGGTTAGAGAATAGGTGTAAGGTGGGGGAAGGGAGGGATGGCAGGAATACAGGAAGAAAGAAAATAGATGGGGGGATGTATGATTTATGTGTGATACAATCTCACAAATCTCTAAGTATAATGCAGGTCTCACACACTATTGCCTTGCAATTACCATAAACGTAAATCACACCAACCAAAAAATGATGATTTTTGACATAATGGACCAAACACTGGAAATGTAGAAATTAAAAAAAGGGAAAACAATGAATTATTATTGTATCATGAAAACAGTAAAACAAAATGTCACTTCCTTAGTGATGAATAAGGGATTTAACAGGTCCTTAACAGCTTTCAAGTCAAATCAATGCAGTTTTTACTCCGTCAATTCTTCTGCGCTCACCTCCTCACCTTGTCTCGTTTTCTAAACACGAGTCCCGGATTGCACGAGAAGAAAAAATAAAAATAAAAGAGGAGAGCCCATTATTTTCATCCCCAGATGCCTATTTTGTCTTTAGGAAAAAAAAAAGAGTAATTTCCCAGTTGTGTGAGATAATGAGACACTGAAGGGTAACAGCAATTGCAACACCTGTGTATCTGTCTGTACGATCACGCGTGGTGTTTAGCCCACGAGTAGTCCTCTTTTTTAAATGGCCACAACAGGCATTGCCTGGCAACAAGCGGGTGTAGGTGTTAATGAGCAGCAGGACGCGAGGAATGGCACAACAGGTCCATTTTTTTTAATACAGCACTAAAAAATGATTCCTAAGTGGCCCGTGTGATTTAACAAGCGAGCGGCGAGGTACCGGTACGGCTGCACGAGCACGGACCCGATTCCAACCAACATCTGTGATACCTCCAACATCTCTGAATTTGCATGAACTGTCAGTTAGCGGTGACATTCATTAAACTAAACGTCGAGTAATACCACACTTATCCCCGGGGAAAACACATGGTTGCCCATTGTGCAGCAGGGAGAGGCATTACAGCGAGTGTCGGAGTAATATCTGCACCTCCCACTTTCTCTCGTCAGGACTGACCTTGTGTAAACACTGGAGGAACGGGTAATGATCCTCAGATGTGGTGTAATTGCAGTCCTCATGGCTGCGTGTGTGTGTGTGTGTGTGTGTGTGTCCTGTTTGGCAAGCGCTGGCCTGTGCACCAACTGGTGATAATGTGTACAAACCAGCGGAGAGGTGACGAGGGTCAAGCACCGCCATGCACGCTACAGATCGGTAGCTACACTATTTTTGTGTTTTCATGATCTTACGTTTGTCTTTTTTTGTCTGAAATGGTTTTAATAAAGATTTGTTATTGGAATTTAAATGTATAAATGCAGAGGTCAGTCAAAAACTCTCTTTCAGTGAGCATCAAAAGCATCTGTTTAATCTTATAAATATAAATATTTTACTTTTTCAGAAGCTGGAAACAGCAATTATTGCTGTTTTTGGCCTCCTCTTACACATTTGGTGTATTATTCTTTGCCTTTTTTTTGTTTTGTGGCATTAACCATCCTGTGCCAGCTGGAGCAAAAACTCAAGAGTTTGTCACAACAAAATCACAAAGCCGGATTGTGTAGCTTGAATCAATGCAAATATATATTATTATTATTTATAACAGGAAATTGGGAACCTTATCTCATCGGATGAGCCGAACCAACAATCCCATAGGTCACCACTTGTGTGGTGTTGATATTGAGAGCTAAATATTTTGGTTGAATGCACGTGTCACCACATCAGCTCCTTTTAAGGAGAAATTACCAAATTTTGTTTCAATCTATGAAAAAAACGTTTTAGCAAGTATGACATATTTAATATATCTCGAGCTCTAATGTGTGTGTATATATTTATATATATATATAAATACTGGGGCCGCTCCTCCATGTGGGTGTAGTTAATAAAACAAATACGAGCTCGTTCAGTCACAGAAAGGCTAAACACAATTTTATTTTTATGTCGGAATTTGCTGCACCAGATTAGTCGGACCCGTAATACGTTTACACATCGCGGTGCCAGTGAAGCTGCGTTGCATTAAAACATAAACACAGAACCCCCCAAAAAAATAAGGACAAATAAATCTCTCGTAAAAGTAAACAAACAAGTATGATAGAATGGAACAAACAGGGTACAGGGGTTTGGAGATATCTTCAAATAATGTGAGTTTTCTCAGAATTCGCCGTGCTACCATACTGGCAACTCCAGTGGTTGTATTTGTTTTGTAAAAAGCATGCCTGCTTTGGCATCGCTGTGCTGTGTCTGTGTTTGCATATCGTATTATGTTTGCAAACTCACCGAATATGTTTCTCATCAGGCCTATAAAATATGTTGCCCAGACATGTATCACTCACACACGCATGCATGCATGCATAAAGGAAAAACAGAAGAAACGAAGCAATAAAATTGAAAACCATGAAAAGCAGCTTCTCCACCGGCCAGAATGTTCATATAATAAGATGAACATGCCTGGACTGAGCTGCTCGAAACGGTCACTGGTCCTGGTCTCTGGGCTCCTGGATTCAAGAGGCTGTTGGACGTGTTGAGAACAGAGATATACAGCGAGGCCGGAGAAGATGGCTTTAGCAGAGCCGAAGTGGAGCTTTTTTTTTTTTTAATAAAGGGACTGCAGAATGAGTTGGGAAACAGAGAAGACAGACGCACACACACAAAAAAAAAGGGAATGCGGTGGGCTCCGACCAGACGAGGCCAAGGCCAAGATGTGGGATGCTCCTCATGAGGCTCAGCGGGCGACTTCACCGCCGCAGAGCGAAAAACATCAAAAAGCTCGCTAGCACATGCACTTCCTGCAATCCAATAAATCCCGCAGTTTTGTCGTATGTGACTCGGTGGAGTCGGCGACATAAAGGACATAAAAGGACAAGTCTTTGGGATTTGCGTCGCGCTTTACAGCGTGTAAAACAGAGGGAAGGAACGCTCTGCGGTCGGTGTGTGTGTACACGAGCACCTCATAACGCCGCGCCGTATCAAATGCATGGGAATAACGCTGCCTACCAAGAAACGTGACACAACAGGAAATGGCTTAACAGATTTTTCTGCAGGGCTAGCGGGGCCAATAACTGTCACTTTAGATTAGCCCCGCAGACTCTCGGTTCCCAGTGTCTGGTCAGTAATTTGTAGAGAGGGGGGGGACCGCCGTATTAAAATACTGTTTTGCGATATGGATACGATCTTCCCAGACCCCGGCGCAGCACTAAAGGTCCCCTAAGAACCCCACGGCGGGTCTGTGAGAGTGTGAGGGGCAGGTGAGATGTGGCTGCGAGGTATCACAAGAGCTGCTCTGGGTTCCTGGTGCAAGGTAAAGGTTGGGTTAGGTTTGTGGGGGTCCCTGTCCCAGAGCTCTTGCTAGCTTTTCTTTACTGGTTTTGGCATTTATTGGGCTTTATGCTGTGCACTTAATCTTTATGGGGATTTACACTATGAACTGACCCGGACTGAATATCAGCCCTGGGAAACAAAATATTACTTCCCTGCTCTTTTAACACTAACAACTATTCTCTCTAGTGTTATTTATGCATATGTGATGTATTGATATATTGTGCTATATACTATTAGATTAAATAAAATACTACAGCACATGAATTCCGGAGCATGTACTTCGTAGAAGTCACTTAATTATCTGCATGGCTGCAGGAGCATGCAGTCGAGTAAATACTTATATCGTGGATTAAGGTTTTCTGCAGCCACGAATGCAGGAAATCTCACACTCTCTCTCATATTTCTGTTCCGTCATTGTCATTCTGCTCGTGTGTAAACGTGTGAAAAGCAACGATATGAAAAAAAAAAAAAAGAAAAAGAGCGAAGCGGAGGAAAAACAAACAGCGGGGATGAGAAGCAGGCGGAAGCCCGTAAAGCCCGGTGACCGGGGTCAACTCTCTCAGATACACATCGCTAAGAGGAGCTATAAAAGTTCAAGAGGAGGTGTCTCTGTCGATCCAGAGAAAATAAACCCAGGGCCTGACTATACAAGGACATCAGCATGGAACACACGGAGGCCCCGGCCCGAGTAACAACAACAAGCAACAAGGACAAAATCTGCATCAATCATTCAAGGGCAGATACAGTGCATCCCCAAATGTACTGTATCTGCGAGGAACACAGTTTGTCCGTATCAGCGTGCATTCACACACATTTCCAAGCACGTGCACACACACACTTGCATAATAACTTTCACTCACTCACCCTCACACATCGGAGAAAAAAAAAAGGATGTTTGCACTGGGATTTCAGAGCATGAGGTATCCAGATCCTACTGCATGTTCCTGAGATCTGAGACATAATGAGAGGTTAACCAGACATTAGCTCTCTGTGGTCTACCAGGGATAGACCGGTGCACTGCACACACACACACACACACGCCAAAAAAGTACACATACTGTATACATGAATGTTTAAAGCACCCAGCCTTATAGGAAACCACAGGGACTCCCCCCCCCCATACAGCCGGCATAAATAACCAACAACACAGGCTGTTCATCATCACTTATTGGTGTATGTACATGCCAGGGGATTTGCCGGAACATGATTGGTCGGTGCATTCATCAATCTGATAGTGATCAGTCCCATATAGGGGAGATTAATCATTAGCGCTGCAGGGGCAAATGCATGGCACGGCAGATAGTGATTATTGATGGGTTAATCCCAACTCCATGGCTTTGCATTCAGGCAACAGCCCCGGGGTCTATCATGCTTAAAAAAAAAAATTTATCGCTTTCGTATTAAGGCATTAGGATATATTGGTAATATGCAGAGCAGCAAAACTGCAGCGGGCCCATTAGGGTTTGCATGTTATTAGGCCCGATATTGTTAATGCACCGTATTCATATCAGTGTAGTGCTGCAAGTTACCATGAATCTGCAATTTTCAGTGCAATATCAGAAGAATTAACGCGTTTCCTGGTACAGCTTATTATGACAGTGTCACCGATGGAATACAAGAATCCTATTGCCATCCTCCAAGTTTTTCATTTAATCTTTTCTCTCTCCACCCTTCCTCCTTCTCCCCCCCTCTCTCTCTCTCTCTCTCCTGGAAGTGATGTTTTGCAGAAGTGCTTTTAAAAGCCCCAGAGGGTAAATAGTGCTTGAAAAGTAAACAGAAATGAGCTGACCTTGCCAGAGTTTTGGCTCTTGACAGCAGAGCTGCTTTAAGACTTCAAGCAGCAAGGGTCACAACTATAAACAAATCCATTCCAATGCCAGCGATACATACACACGGAGAGAAAGCAAACAAGTTCCTGGCAAAGGAACATAATTAATGAAAACTCCAGAGAGAGAATGTGAAAGAATAAGAGAGAAGGATAGAGACAGTGGAAAAAAAAATTAGATGGAGCGGAGGGGGGGGGGGGTAAGAAGGAGGAGGAGATGAAGCAATAACACTGCAGAGAACAGGGTGAAAAATTCCTCACCAGTGTATTTAAAGCCGGATGTGAGTCACCTCACCTGGCATCTGTTTTTGTTCCAGCCAAAAGGTCAAAGGTCGCGGCTCGGAGGTTACGAGCGGCCGGGCTTGCATCCAGCACACCGAGTAACCTTATCAGCCTCTGCTTTATGGTACAATTCTGAGCATCAAACAGCTCATAATAAGGCCTTAAATCTTTCTCACTGCCCGGCGTGGCCTCTACGCTTTTCACATCATTTTATTCACATTCAGCATGTATCTACAGTGTGTTACTCCTACTCACATGCCCTAAAGACAGCAAGAAGAGGACGCTGTGAGCTAATATTTATTAAGGCGTCTTATTAGGAATTCAAGGTGCAGACCAACAACTTTCTCCTGCTCCTGATTCGACCAGGAATCCCTGATCAGCACCCTCCTGTGCCAAGTTTTCCCCTCATCCCTTTTGGGCCTGACCTCGAACTCTTCCCCTCCTCTTATCCGCAGGGACACGGGAAAGGAGAGTCAGCATCTAGCGGAGGGTCAAAGGTCACGGAGCGCTGTCCGTATGCTCATCTCTGACCCGCCGCGAAATCTTGCAAGTAAGGAAAAAAAAAAATACCAACAATTATTAGATCCGGGGCTGGGTAATAGGAGGAAGGATACCCTGACCAAGACAGAATGTTCTGGAATTATATTCTCCTGCATCAGCGTTAAATTTGTGTAGATTTTCCTTTTTGCACATGAGAAGTATCTAAAAAATGAAGAATAAATACTAAAAGGTCTCGTAGAGTATTCATGAGTTTTAATTGATGATAATCAATTACATCTTTTCCTCTGGAGTCTCAGAAATAAGCTCCTCTGATTGGCCGATTTTGAAATTACTCTTAACAATAGGGGCAATAGGGACTGTATAGTTGTGACATCACAACTGCACAGGAACAGTTTTCTGTGTGCATTTCTCCTAATTATAGAGTAGCTGTAACCTGTAAAATAATTTGCTGTTTGACTCATTCTCGTGGGGATGACATGTCATGTCCCACATAGCACCGCGCTTATTTTAAAGCAGGTGAAAATGCAGGAAGGGAGAGGTTGGGGTATTTTATTTTTTCTTCACAGGGCTCACACAGTGAGCATGAAAGCAAAGTAATCGCCCAGGCACCGAAAGCGACAAACAACACTGTCAAATTTGGATGATATATATATTAGCCGGCGTTATTTTGCACTTATACTACATCTTATCTGCTAACAAGTGGAACACATTCACCTTCCTCATCCTCAGAAGCATCTCCACCTGAGAATCCCTCATTTCCCAGGGCCTGGGTGTCCTGGTTCGGGGGCAGCGATGAGGAGGGGGTGTGTGTGGCGTGTCTCCTCGGGGCAGTGTTTGTCATGTCAGGGAATCTTGTTATATACTCCGTGTTGCTCGGCCCTGTGATAAGTCATCGTTATAGCCGGCCAACCTGGCAACCCGGTGATAAGGGAGCCATGTTCAATCACGGCGCCGGCTAATATTTCAAATTCCATATTGTTTGCCTGCGGTTGAGGTGGCCTCCCTTCCAGCCTGCACACACACACACACACACACACTCTATATTTGGTAGTTTTGGTTTCTGGTGCTCTCTCTCTTTCTTTCTATATGTCTCCATGTCTGTTTTTTTTTCCCCCCATGAGGGAGTGTGAGGATGAACAGTGTCTGTAACCCTGTCAGACGAGGAGGAGGTAATGTTAACACACTGTAGTGCTGCTGTCATGCCATCTCCACATTATGTCCTTTTACTAAGGAGGAGCAGGAGAGATTATTCACAAGAAAGAAAGAAAGGGCTGGATCGTAGTATAGCAGGGGTGTCAAAGTGGAATGGACATGGGGGCCAAATGAAAAATTTAGGAACAAGCCAAGGGCCGGACTGATCGAACGTTCATTGAAAAAAAAATAATAAAATGACCGCATATAGTCTAGTGATCCCCATTAAACAGACTGAAGCCCTAAAAATAATACCTATAACATATTAATAATTACTATATGATCAAATAAATAATTTCTTATGGCTCTGTTAGCATGAACATTAAATGAATGAAGCGTATTATTCAAGGCAGCATCAGTATTACTTCTCAGGGAAATAGCAAAAATGGCCTAAATTTACTTCAAATAAATACATAATATCAGCAATTTTCTATAATTCACTCAATTGAAATATTTTCAAAACAAATTGGATTGAAATCCAATAATAAAGTGCAAAAAGCTATAAACATGAGGAAAAGGAAAAGTCACATGCGGTGTGAAAACAAGTTTCACTTCTAAACTTTAACTGAGTAAAAACTCTGAACACGTTGCACAGTAATGTTTTTATGAAGCTGTGGCTGATACTTGGTGGTGTCTCTTCTTTTGAACAAGTTCATCAATGTCCGGCTAATTCAGCGATCTCTTCTGTCTTGTCTCAGATTCTCTTTTATCACCACACAAAGTCTCAGAGGTTCTCCAGCTTCCTCCGTGAACATGTACTCCGATTCCCACCCTGTTTTAAAAGTCCGGTTCTCAGTGTCCACCTTCCGTTTTGCCATTTTTTAAGGGTAGGCTATCTGAAACTGTTGAAGTGACGCTAATGCCCGCTGATGAATAATGAAAGGAAGTGGCCTCCTGCTCGGAGCGCCACCGTTGAATTGTGGGAAATGTAGTGCGTTAGTGCGCGTAAAGTACCTGGATGCTGCTGTGGGCCAGTTCTAATAATAAATGTATATAATCCTGGGGGCCAGAAAAAACCCTCTCGCGGGCCGGATGTGGCCCGCGGGCCTTGACTTTGACATATGTGTAGTATAGAATAAAACAACAAAACACAACAACATATTGTCATTTCTAGATAATCAGGTAAAAGTAGTTTTAAGTACAAATTAAAATGAATAATACAGCCCAGAAGCCCAGAAGGCAGTTCGAGAAGTGATTTGTTTGAATTCTGAATCTATTACAAACAATGGAAAAAAAATGTAATCAGTTTCAAGATTAAAAATGTGTGATGTATGAATAAATAATATAATAAATAAACTGAATTAATACAGTAGGCTAGGCTGGGGAATGTATTGCTGTATCTGTAGTAACTCGTACCCCAGTCTCATTTACTGAAATTGTATAAAAGACAAAAAAGTGCAGAATTATAGCTTGTGTGTTTTCTTCTAATAGTAAAAGATCTTTTTAATTTAGGGGGAAAAAAGCACCTGGACACACACACACCAGATTCAGATTTTTCTGTTAATTCTTTCTTAAACTCAACAGTTTTACTACGTTTCCTCTTTTCGCTATCAGCAGCTTCACTGCTTCCACTTGCTTTCTCTGGAGACGCGATTAGGGGTTAATACGATCCTCAAAGTAACGAAAATAAAGTTCGACCTCGACCATCGAAAGCAAAAAAATCTTAAAAATTTTAAGTTCGATCGCAGATTTGTTCGAGAGGTTCATATAAAAAAGAGGTTTTGCTGCTGACAGGGAAATGAACAAAGGCCACTGAGGCTTAAAAAATGTCCTTTTTCCACATGAGAAGTAACTAAAGAAATAAAAACGTGTGAAGGCTATAATAATAAAAAGCTCTTAAATTGTACAGTCTTCCTGACTCTTAATTGAAGAGACATTTCAATATAGTTTTACATCACTATTAGCAAGCTAACAACAATGGAGACTGTGCAGTTGTGACATCACAGAGGGCACAGGGAAACCTAAACTGAGGCCATGCCTGCGTGCACACAGGCCTCCTCTGTCTGGTGGAGCTGAAAGCTCCTCGTCCAAAGTGGACCAGCGAGAACCACATCCGAGGGGCCCGCAGCATCGTACCCCATCAACGCGGTGTCCTCTAAACTTCTTGTGAGCTCCTTTTCCTCTCACTCTCTCAAAAAAAAAAAAAGCGAGCGAAGGCAATGGCTCCCGCGGCTGTGTTTATTCAGCTTTAGGAGGAGGCAGTTTAGCAGGTGCATGGCGCTGTAAGTACAACCGCAATCCACCGCTAAGAGGATTAAAAAGCTAGGATGATATCTTTCTAGTAAATAACGTTTCTCTGGAAAGAAAATACAAGCAATAATGGAGCTCCTCTCGTTCCCCTGGCTTCATCCGCTTTGCATCGGAAGACAAAAAAGTAAGCGGGGAGGGAGGGAGGGAGAGAATGAGTTTATTGGGGCTGGGGAGAGGAGAAAAAAAAAAAAAAAAAAAACAGGTGTTAAGCCTCTCCAAACTGGCCTGCGTAATGGGGTTCTGTTCAGAGGGTGTGGAGCCAGCGGATAAACAGAGCGCTGGTCGATATATTTGCCTCCTTCTCCTCCGTAATCCTGACAGCGTTAGCAGGAGAGTGTGCATTATGAGGGACGGGAAGCGTCTCGAACATACGCGAACTTCTCTCACAGAGCCCCATTCAGGGGCGAGCTAAGCCCCCGTGCTGTATATCGCCTTCCAAACTGGCAGGGATGGGATCCTCTATAGCTACGTAAATGGAGATGAATCATTGAGGACTGAATTTCCATCATCTTGAATGGAGGAACAGGAGCTCCCCCCCCCTTTTGCCAGAAAACACTATTTTTTATCCCTATTTCAGCTCGGCCGCTTTAAGTCGTGTCGCGTTACAGCCGCCCGACCACAGGGAAGCGATATATCGGCGGTCAATGTGGAGGTTATCTGCTCCTCACAGAAATATCACAGCAGCAGAACACCTGGCCACGGACTTACATCTCGCCCCCCCCCCCACACACTTTTTTTCTTTGCTTTTTTTTAATTTCTCAATTCCTCCCGGGCAGCGGTCCGTGACTACCTGGAGGGTCCCCGCTCATGAAAAGAGAAGTGCTGGATGTTTACACCTGCTCGGCCCCACACAAAGCCGGGGGGGGGGGGGGGGGTGTAGTCAGTGACCTGCCCACTCTCTCCTCCCCGCTCCTCCCTCTCCTAAAAGGGAACAATCGGCCTGTTACGGGGGCATCAATGGCTCTCCCAGCTGGAGTTTTCCCCCCCTTTCGGTCTCCTGAATGTGGGACGGGGGGGATGCACGTGCATGCATGCGTGTGCACGATTGGTGTTGTGATGAGCGCCGTTCAAAACACACTCCAGGACCCAAGTGGATGGGTGGGGCAGCGGACCTCTTTTACACCTCATATCGCACAATGCGGCCGATTCTGCTGCCCGCTGAAGTGGAGAGAGAAGGAGGGTAAAGTCCCGGCCCTCGAGTGGGTATGAACCCCTGGATCAGTGACCTGGCGGGACAATGGGCCCCTCTCACGAGCACACCCCTCCACTAACCCTCCAACACGACCGAGTTAATCCCCTGAGCCGACAGTCCTACCAGCAATGCCGAAGCGCTGAGTTATCCTAATTAGGTACAAAGAAAAAGGCATGTTTCAAGTAGCGGGCCGAACCACAGGCTGAGTGACACTCAGCAGCACAATGTTGTTAGTGCTGTGATTTCTTTTTTTTTTTTTTAATTTGCAAAAGTTACTTGATGGAGAAGTTCCTCATGGGAACGACATGCAGACCGTTAAGCCGCATACTAACGAAGAATAAAGGGCGATTCCAAAGTGAAATGTAAATTGCCCCAGGAATAGAAGTCCAAGCAAAGGTCGGAAATATATAAGAATTTAATGCATTGTCTAAAAAAGTCTGCAGCTAGAGAAGAGATTTTATGCTACTGTAGCCGCATAACAACACACAGGAACATGGTATTTTCCTATAGTCCTGTGAAAGAAGTTAGTAGCTAAAGTTCTTTATCATGAATACCCGAACAGTATGAGTATGGAGAGAGAAAAAGTAAGGGGAAATCATTACGGTTAAAAAGCAATAATCTTTATCAAATCCGTGGAGGGCCATTATGAGGCGTCAGAACCGGTGCCAGCAGGGATAGAGTTCGTACCAGGAGATCAGAAACTCTTCTTCCCTCGCCAAAGGGAAATATTCAAAACAGTGCTACTAGGCTTTTTTTTCGTTTAAAAAAAAAAAAAAAAAAAACTTTAAATAGTAAAATTACTGCAAAAATGTCCCGAAACCCAAGTGTGGTCTGAAGTTACTCTGCAAGGAAATGATCACGATGAGAAAAAAAAAACAAAAAAACACTTTTACTTGCACTGTCACATTCTTGAATTGTACGCCCCCGCCCACACACAATCACACACACACACATCACCTACCACTTCAGACTTTCAACAGAATAATATTAAAATGGAAAGGAAGGGAAACATGCTATTAGACCTAAAGGCGGCTACTCTTTCTTTGCATGTTTTCTGCTATATTTCACACTTTTGAAAGGTTGGAAAGCAGAAAAAAGGTTAATAATTTGTCATGCTAATGAACTAATTCATAGTTTTAAAAATCCCTCTTATTTTTAATTTGATATAGCAGACTTTCATTTCTGATTCTGTAAGTAATAATGAAAAGAAATGCGTTTTTTTTTTCTTTTGCAGGACTGAGGTACTTCTTAGTTCATGTTTGATTAGACAGACTCGGTATCAATGTCGACTCAAAGGTCAGCAGCGAGTGTAAAACTTTAGCCCATCCTTGTTACCGTTTATCAATTATTCTTCCCCCGGTGAGGTTAGTGCTTAGTTCTGATTAGCCCTGTGAAACTGTTCAACAAAGTGCACCCTTTTCTTCCACCTCGCCTGCACCCTCTCGGCCCTCCTTCAATCTCCTCTACCTTGCAGACTGACTACGTGCATCTCTTTTATCCCCGAGGTTTCAAAGCTTCTCCACTCCTTGAATACAAAACACCCGCCGCCTCCTGAACTTTTGATGGCGGCTGGAAAAAGCAACAGAAAGTCAGGAACGCCTCTGTATGAAGACATCACAGGCAGGGTTCAGGTGTAGTTCACCTGAACTCCATCCATATTCAGAGAGTTTGGCTTCTTCTCCCTCTAGCCAGCTCTTTCCTGTCCGGCTGTTGCTACCAAAGGGGGAGAAAGCCTGATTCAGAGGGAGAATCCATAAACACATGACAGGGCTGTAACTGGACAAGAGGAAGGCCTGAAGCCTCTGCAGCAAAACTGGCAAGAATCAAATTCCTCAGCACATTTCGTTCTTAATATAACCCTAACCCTAACCCTAACGCTAACCCTAACCCTAACCCTAACCCTAACCCTAACCCGGATCTGAGAGAATAAAAGTAGCATGGATGGAAGCTGGACATAAGGAAAAGGAAAGTGTTTTAAGAGTCTTAGCATAAGCCATTGATTACAGTTTCCCACGTACTTTAATCAGCCACCCCCCCCACGGAGAAGGACACCCCATTGTCCCGGAGACAGAAAACACAGAGTTTAGGGGGTCCATATGCCACACTAATTGTTTATTGACTGTTCACAGCGAGAAGGAAGATAATTAGGGTCATTAACTAGTGTAACTAAGCAGACACAAGTTGTCAATTCCAGATTCCCGGCACGCTCGTTCGCTCCATTGTAGCAGGCTGTGGAGGAGAAGCGGTGGCTTTTCCATGGGAAAACAGCTGGGGGAGAGCATGGAAACACTCTGTCCTTCCTCCTCCTCTTCATTCCGTTTTTTGTTTATTTTCCCTCCTACGGAGTGGGTCGTATGCATCCCCTCATCGGCTATCATGCAAACTCCCCTGTTTGCCTCCCTGTTGTCCTTTGGACGATGACACGACAAAAAAAAAAAAACACGAGTGTGAGTCATGCGACACAAGAGAAATTTGTTCCAGGAGTTTAAATAATACAATTTGAGTATTAAATGTGAGATTTGGAGCTGCCGTCCCTCCTCGCCCCATCTCTCAGTGGTTTATGTGACGATATGTAAATTTTCCTGTGTATTTATACAGGAAAAAGAGAACCTCATCGCCACATCAGCCTTGGATAAACACTTTTCTCTGCTCGTTTTTTTTTACGTCGGAATCCCAGGACGGGGCCTGCTCTGATGCCGCGATAACCTTGAGTCATTCCGAGGTCAAGGCAGTCGAGGAACGGCATCAGATGTTTTGTTTTTACAGGACCGCACTCCCCTTCTCTCACTCGAAAAGCAGAATGACAAATGTGACTTTATTAGTCATGTAATTAATTATAACATGCATGTATAACATGTTTATTGTATCATCCAGTCTGCAAAAACTAACTCTCACTCCATTTGCGAGTAGCTTGATGCCGATTGAAGCAAGTTACCAACTTTTTTTTTTTCTAGGTCCGTCCCTTTTTCGCCCCCCAACTCATACACAGCAACGCGAACTTCCACTTCAAAGATCATGAGAAATGGTCCTGGAGGCACTAGTTTAATAAAACACAGAGTATGTTTGGATTTCCAACGGTGGAATTCGTATTAAGCGGGTGTCGAGGAGGTGTTGAAAGGGTCCGAGAGGGGCGCGGCCTTCGCGAGAGGACGCCCGTGGGGTCCTGAAAAAAAAGGCTCCGGAGCATGTGGGCAAAACCATCAGTTACTCCCAGATGTTATCGGGTCACCGCGGCAGCAGCTATGCCTGGACCCCCCCCAGGGACGCACAAACACACAGCTGGGGAAGGCATTAGGGGGCAGAACATGAGCCACGGCCAAGCAGGGACGGGCTGGAGGGGATTTTCTTTCTTTCTGCATGTCGAGCATGTACACTGGCGAGGCTACAGCTGCTGGTACGCTTCATCAGAACTGCTTGTCCGAAGGTCAGATAACTAATTCAGAACCACCCCCACAACCCCCCCTCAATCCCTGCACCAGGGGTGGTGCAATCCTCGTCCTGGAGGGCCAGTGTGGATCCAGGTTTTTGTTCCAACCAGGCAGTAACACCTGATTCTACTAATAAATGTCCTTAGGAAGTGGTTATTTAGTGGAATCAGGTGTTACTGCCTGGTTGGAACAAAAACCTGGACCCATGGTAGCCCTCCAGGACCAGGATTTGGCACCCCTGCCCACCCCTACCCTTATCTGATTATTTTCCCGAACAATGTCAACCCACCCTCTTGTTGTGATTGACCGGGTGTGCTGTTCTCCTTCTTTACACTCCTATTCAAGTCACTTTTTTATTTGAGCAGTCAAGTGCAACCCTATGAATAACTTTAAGGACAGGAGTTTGGAAAATCCTGGTCCAGGATGGACGGTGTCGGTCCAGGTTTTTGTTCCAACCATCCTGATTTCACTAATCAACCACTAGAGTCATTGCTAAGGCCCTTTATTAGTAGAATCAGATGTGTTACTATGTGGTTGGAAGGAAAACCTGGACCCATAGTAGCCCTCCAGGATCAGGGTTGGTGACCCTTGGTTTATAGAGACATACTGCATCAGGGGTAGGGAATCCTGGTCCTAGGGATCCTAGGAATCCTGGTCCAGGGATCCAGGTTTTTGTTCCAACCAGGCAGTAACACCTGATTCTACGAATAAATGTCCTTAGGAAGTGGTTATTTAGTGGAATCAGGTGTTACTGCCTGGTTGGAACAAAAACCTGGACCCATGGTAGCCCTCCAGGACCAGCATTGGACACCCCTGCCCACCCCTACCCTTATCTGATTATTTTCCCGAACAATGTCAACCCACCCTCTTGTTGTGATTGGCCGGGTGTGCTGTTCTCCTTCTTTACACTCCTATTCAAGTCACTTTTTTATTTGAGCAGTCAAGTGCAACCCTATGAATAACTTTAAGGACAGGAGTTTGGAAAATCCTGGTCCAGGATGGACGGTGTGGGTCCAGGTTTTTGTTCCAACCATCCTGATTTTACTAATCGACCACTAGAGTCATTGCTAAGGCGCTTTATTAGTAGAATCAGATGTGTTACTATGTGGTTGGAAGGAAAACCTGGACCCATAGTAGCCCTCCAGGATCAGGGTTGGTGACCCTTGGTTTATAGAGACATACTGCATTAGGGGTAGGGAATCCTGGTCCTAGAGAGACACCAGGGATCCAGGTTTTTGTTCCAACCAGGCAGTAACACCTGATTCTACTAATAAATGTCCTTAGGAAGTGGTTATTTAGTGGAGTCAGGTGTGTTACTGCCTGGTTGGAACAAAAACCTGAAGCCATGGTAGCCCTCCAGGACCTGGATTGGACCCCCCTGCCCACCTCTACCCCTATCCGTTTATTTTCCTGACCAATGTCAACCAACTTTTCAAATTCACCTCTTGTCGTGATTGGCCAGCTGTGCTGTTTTCCATCTTTACACTCCTATTTAAGTCACTTTTTTATTTGAGCAGTCAAGTGCAACCCTATGAATAACTTCAAGGACAGGAGTTTGGAAAATAATGACGTGTCGGTCCAGGTTTTTGTTCCAACCATCCTGATTTTACTAATCAACCACTAGAGTCCTTGCATTTATTAAGGCATTTATTAGTAGAATCAGGTGTAACTGCCTGGTTGGAACAAAAACCTGGACCCACACTGGCTCTTCAGGATCAGGGTTGATGACCCCTGGTTTCTAGACACATACTACATCAGGGATAGGGAACCCAGGTCCTGGAGGTTTCTACAGTGGGTCCAGGTTTTTGTTCCAACCATCCTGATTTTACTAATCAACCACTAGAGTCCTTGCTAAGGCCCTTTATTAGTAGAATCAGGTGTTATTACCTGGTCCTGGAGGGCCACTGTGGGTCCAGGTTTTTGTTCCAACCACACAGTAACACCTGATTCTATTGATAAAGGTCCTTAGCAATGACTCTAGTGGTTGATTAGTAGAATCGGGATGGTTGGAACAAAAACCTGGACCCACACCGGCCCTCCAGGACCAGGATTGCCCACCCCTGTTCTAGGAGAATGTCTGAAAATATGCACCCCCCCTTTTGGCCGTCCCACTTCCATAGAAGACCTACAAAACGCTGTAATTTCTGATGAGGTCAGACGACTTCTTCTCAAACACTGAACTAGCAGGGACACAGTTCTGGGAAGTGTAAATGAGAAAAGAACGGGAAAAAGTCACACAGGATTGAGGACTTTTAACTTTTAGCCGAACAACATGGGTGAAAGAAAGCGTAGCTATTTCCCATAAACCCCCATACCTTCCTCCGCTGGTCGCGAAGCAGCGAGTCTCTCGAAAAATTTGCATAACAGCAAAGGGCAATCAATGGCGGAGGGGCCCTTTGTTAGGAACTGTCAACGGAGGCAAGGGGCCGCGAGCCCGGAGCCCCCCGTGTCAGAAGTGCTTATTTGGGGTGCCACTCGGACATGACAGGGGTCTCAAGGACAGGGGCGAGGGGTTAAACTGCTAACAACATTAAATGTCACCCCGGGCCTGCTTTACTAGGAAAGACAAGCAAAGAGGCTTACACCAGCACTGTCACCCAAGTTACGAGGGTATTTCTTACTCAGCGTCCTTATAATGTATGCATGTATTTCCCATTCAATGCCATTACTGTGTTTGAATTCAACAGGTCATTTTTCATTGAAATGTCTACTGTAATTGTATGTAACACAGCTTATGAGCTGGTAATGACGTATATGTAGGGAAAGTTGTATGTATTCAACTGGAATATGACATTAAACCAGACGTGCTTCAGCGAGGCAGCCGACAAAATGTTGATGTTTACTAACGGCGCGTCTCCCCGTTCTCCGCTTCTCTCCCTTTTCTAATTCTTTAATAATGCCACTCATTCAAACTTGGCTTTTTTTTTTTTTTTTTTTTCATCCATTATGGATCAATACCATATTTGATTTTGTTTGTTCTGTGCCAAGTGTCAATGTGCACAAGTCAAAGGGAAGCAGCCCTTTGTTTCATCCCGTTAATAAACACTAAAGCGTTTAATATTTCATCTCCCTGCACCAAAGGCCCCCGGAGACATCGCTGTGTTTAACACCCGGTGTCTGCGAAACTCCTCACACTTTCTCCCCCCCCCCCACCTCTTTCTCTCTTTTGGGTTTGTTTGCAACTCAGATGTCTGCACAGGACCGTGTTCCGTAACTTATTTAACAAGGGTTCATTCTCTTGAAAGCAGCTCTACCCGCAGGACCGACCGAGGCTTTGACTCGACTTTGTGTACGTCTATTAATAAATTAACTATTCTGTCACAATCTGAAGGAAAGATTCAATTATTCACAAATTGCGATGCATAATTCCATCAACCATGTTTTAAGCAGGGCTATGAATAATTTTTGCCATTTTACTTTGGATAATTAAAGCAGTAAATCTCTTTGTGAGGCGCGTAACGGTCTTTACCGACTCTATGGTTCATGTTACAATGAAAAAGAAAACAATACACATTTTCTGTTATGGCGGAGCCGGCATTAATCAACAGCTCCAGGTATGAATATGCATGCAGCGGTTTAGTTAACATCTCTTATCGGAATATAAATCACTCATTTATTGGCAATCTTTCAGCCGTGGAGGATGGGAGAAGACGGGGGGGTGAAGCGAAGAAATAGAAACATATTGAAAGAGTGAGGATTGAAGAGGAATGTTGGAGAGGGTGGGTGTGAGAGAGTTGCTAAGACAAAGGATGTTGAGGTTGTGTGTGTGTGTGTGTGCGTGTGTGTGCATGTGTGCACATGTTAGATAGTGATACGGATAGGGAGATCAGTTTACCACAGCAAGTGTGTCCTCTGGCTCTTTCTCACTCGATTTGTGGATACCGCATTAATTTGGGGAAACATGTAACTCTCTCTCTCTCTCTCTCTCACCCTCTTCATTTGCTCCCTCCAGATGAAGACTCAGTGTGCTCACAGCTCCTCCGCCATATGTCTCAGCTGAGACAAAAGTGCCTCATAGGGTTTTTCTCACAGTGTTTTTTCTCCAGTCACACGGTTTGCCCCTGGTCGCTGCGCTAACCCAATTAACAGGAAGCCAATGGCTCCCCCAGGTCAGATAAAGACACCCCCCCGTCCTCCTCCTCCTCCTCCCTCCTTTCCTCTCTCACACACACACACACACACACACACACACACACACACAAACCCCCCTCGCTGTGCTCTCTGCTGCCCCTGCTGACCTTTCTGAATCTTACAAAGATAACAGCTGCTCGCCATCCACTTACATTGATGCGAACAATGACGACAATGGCGTCACTAAAACAATGGTGAACGACCCGGGTGTTTGAAGATACACGCTGTGCACGGGCCTGTTAAACACAAATAGGACAGAGAGGTTTGGTCATGTATAACAAACAGAAATCACTTAAAATGTGATAAATAATTTACAACAACATACTGTACTTAGTGTAGTGTATAGTGTCCAAAAAAATATTTACCAAGACCTTATTTTTTCTTTATATTTTACAGAGGTCAGACATAATCAAAGCCCCCTAGTGTCCTTAGAGTGAAACAACCATTACATGTTGCAGCATCTGACCCTGAGAGAGAGAGAGAGAGAGAAAACAGGATGACTTCTAAAGCCACAAACACATCAATCAACCTACTGCCCATCCTCCCCCCTTCCACCACTCTCCCTCTCTGGCCCTCTATCTCTCTATGTCACACAGAAAACACACACACACACACACACACACACACACTTCCACCCCGGCTGTCTCAATTAACCCATGGTTAATCTTGGACCTCCCGTAGCAACTTCTAAAAGGGATCCGGGTAGAACGGGAGATGGTATCTGCCAGGAAGATTACAGTGCGACAGGCAGATCAAAGAGGGCCGGACTTTGGGCCCCAGCGATTAGCGGTAATTAAATAAAGTATGTCTGTTTAAACTTCATTAGCAGCTGGGCGTTTGCTCCACCAGAGTGGGCACAACTCAACCGTCCTTAATTAAAAGATAATCCACAGGATCGCCCCCTAATCTCCTTCCAAAATATGCTCTCTTCTTCCCCCCCCCCCCTCCATGACGGGAGGTTTTTCAGTCCACCGCTACCACGGAACAGGCCGGTGGGTGGAGGTGAGTCTGAACAGCAGCCAGGCGAGCGGGTTGCTCCTCGCTCCCCTCTGCCCCCCCCCCCCTCGACCTGGAGAGGAGCAGAGAGAAAAAAAAAAACCTGCCCCCGATAACATCAATTTAGCATGCTATTATCTCCAATGGTGGAAAACTACACTCCGGCAAAGTCTGACATAAATCTTGGAGAGCTGGGGGGACATTGAATATGCATGAGCTGAAACAGATATGACACTGCTGGCACATTAATATTCTTGTCACTGGAGGTTTTCAAACTTTCAAGTCAATGACTTGAGCGAATCCAGTCTGGAGTTTCCATAAAACAGGGCAAAAGAATATTATACATAATTAAAGCCCTACAAGCTTCTGAACTCAGAGGGCGAAAAAAAAAGAGAGAGAGAGAGAGAGCGAAAGAGGAAAAAGAGAAATGTGTTTCTGTGTTTCCAAAGAATTTAGATGAATCCACAGTTTGAATAAGGGTGAAGGGAGACGCCTGTGTGGATCAAACATATCCCTCGATCAGAGTCGGTTTCTTGATATTCAGGGGCAGGGAGCACATGTTGGACGCTTAAGTGTTTTGCCAAAATAATGCGTGTGTGTGTGTGTGTGTGTGTGTGTGTGTGTGGGAGAGCTCAATATGCCACCACATGAGAGGGGAAACGGACAAGGCACACATACAGTTTAGACGTCAAAGCCACTCAGTCACATGCGAGTAAAGCGACTTGAGGAGGGCTGATGGTTAGATTGCAGCTTTGTTCTGCAAACGACTGGATATTGATCTGTAAGTTGTGATAATTACATGGTCATGGCTCTGGGGTTAGAAACCCTCCAAAGCCCAAATTGACATCGCTCACAAAATGCAAATGAACGTGCCATGGACCCTTCTTTTCCTGTTCTGGTTTCCCCCTCATCCACTACTAAGTAACCGTGCCCTTTGCATCGAATTCACCCTCCCCCCCCTCACCCTGTAATCAAGGGTCATCTCAAAAATCATTTCATTCCTTAATCTTGCATTGGGGGGTGGATTAGTTTTCCCCGCTCCCTGTTTATATTTATGTCTGTGAATCGTTGGGCCCCGAGCAATCCAAAACAAAGCAGGCCGCCCTGCGTTTCCCCCTGGTCGCTCTTTCACAAACTGTTTACTCACCCTCTGTCACCCCTCCACCCCACCCTAGCCTGCCTTTACTTCCCCCCTAAACCCCTCCACACCACATATAAAACATGAAAACACTGACACTCACAGATACATACACAGACCAGCTGCCCCTGAAGCCCTGCCTTGTCCTAAATTACCTTCAGTTCACTTCGGGGAAGACACACAGTGTGACCCATCTCCAGCAGAAAACGCCTTATTAAACTCAGATGTGCGACCGCTTCCAAACAACATGCTCTTATCCTCTTTCGCTCTGGTTGAACCAGAGGGATCCACTCAAACACTATGGTATCTTCAGACTGATCAGACATGGTTTGGGGTTTGACCCGAGCTCTGTTCCCAAGCAGGCCGGGGGGGGAAGGAGGATGACGCGATGATAGGGGGATAGATGGCCCACTGATCCAGCTCCGGTTTTGCTGACCAAGGAAAGGCCCGCGAGGCCTGGCGGCGCTGCACTGATCCAGGCCACAGTCTGTCTGGCTTCCCCAGACAGTCACAATGAGACGAACAAGTCCCCCAAGCAGCGTCGATAGAAGAAAACTTGCAATGCACAGTATATTTAAAACTGTTGAGTACATTTAGGCATAATTTAGGCTGCAGCCCTCGGGGCAGATACATATAACCTACGCAAACAGACATTGTGACAGGGCTGGTGTGGTTACGTCGGTTTATGGTGAGTGTCGTATGAAGACCTGCCAGAGGGAGCAGAGGAAGAAAATGTCAAAACAGATGACGCTCTGAAAAAGAAAAGAAGTGAGTATTTACTGTGCGGATGCTGCGTTTTATATTGTCCTGCAGGACAGGCTAACTGTGATCCATCAGGACTGAGCTCTTTTGTTGTATAAACTGCCATTCGGGTCGTCGTGTTATGCAGAATTGAATCCAAACCAATGGCTTGTCACACTAAAAGCGAAGACACAAATAGGCAGCACATAAATTACGTGAATTATACAATATGCATATTGCATAAATACAATGCACGGTGGCGTTCGCACAGTAACACATTAGTTTAAAAGGTGGTAGTCAATCACAGGGCATGCTGCGGTGAAGCAGTACAGATTGAATATAATGGATAAGCCCATGCTGCACAATTGAAATATAATACAGCGCGTTCAATTGACTTACAAAAGAACTCAACTCTTTGTGCTATTAAACAATAAATAACCTTCCGTCGCAAAAGACATAAACCCTTAAACACACTGATACCGCAATCATAGGCGACAGAGCCTCGCCCGAGGAGAATTACGTTTGTCACGTTTACTTCTTCAAGGAAATACTATGACCTCTTCATCCTACCGCGCTGTTTCAGCAGCAGCGACCGTAGAGATGAGGTTACCATGGTCACCGCGGGAGTAGGGACAATGGCAGGAATAAAAAAAAAAAAAAAAAAAGTAAAAAAGAAAAAGAGTGTAAAAGAGTGCACACGGGAAGTGGGGAAGAGATAACATGTGCAGCATTGTTAACAGACATATTTCATAAATTGATCCAGCTCACATAAGAAAAGCTGGGGAGCAGACACATAGCCTGACCTTCACCATCTCTTAAGCAGACCAACAATAAATAAATAAAACCTTGTTCCTTTGACAACCGCTATCCGTAAGGCTGAGCGAGCAGCAGCCAGGCCAGCCCCCCCCCCTCACTCACCCACCCCCCACACCTCCACCTCTGCCGCTATTCTTCTGCTTCCTCCCATCACTTCACCTCTACTCTCTCTCCATCGTTTGTGTGGAGTATCCGTGCAACCTCCGGGTTATTCATCATTCACCGTAATATATCCCTTCTATGCTTTCTACCTCTCTCCCCCCATGCCCCCCCCCTCTCTCCACACCTCTACCTTTCTCCCTCCAATAAATTCATTTTATCCCTGACAGGGCCCGGCCAGTGTTGTGACACTGGACACCCAGTGTGGAGCCACTTCGATGACACCGGGCGACAGGCGTTTAAAGGCTGCCCGTTCCCAACTGGACAAGGCTTTAGATAGAGGAGCCGGTCTGGTGGAGTAGGACTAGCGGCGGGGGGGTTTGGGGGGGCAAGGACAGCTCAGCCTTGTCACGCCATTTCAACCCAGCTGTGGCTATATCATCGTTTTCCCCTTTTTTCCAGTTCCAGCTGATAAAAAAAAAAAAAAAAAGCTCCTGGGCAAGGTGCTTAGGTCGGGTCTTCAAACACAAGAGGGAAGTCCCCCCCCTCCTCTCCGACCCGTGCCACTGCCCTCATTTCCCCACTCGTTGCCTTAATGCGGCGACCAGGCCGGATCCTGTCGGTGTCAGCGAGCTCGGGTTGAATGGGCAAATGTCACGGAGCCGCGGCGGCGAGGGGGGGGGGCCGCGGAGCACCTTGTATCATACATGGCAGCTGCACGGTGAGATAATAGATTAATTTCATGAGTGTCTGAGCCCTACAGGACAATATTGCTTTTTCTTGCCCCGGATTGTCGTCTTGCACTGACACACACATTTAGTGGACATTTTTTTTCCCCCCTGTAGATAAACACACACACACACACACACACACACACACGCTCGTCCTCTTTCCCTTCTGAATTGATATAGCCACACACATTTCTCACTTTTTTTTTTTTCACATGGAAGAGGTTAGAGTGCGCTGGAGGCAGAGAAAGCCAAGGAGAGCAAGGGGGGAAAAAAAAGGAAATTCCAAAGATATGTGTGTGTGTGTGTTTAGTTTCGAAATAGTCCGTCTTTGTTTGGACTGTGGCTGGATCTCATCACAACAACACGTTGAGCAATCACCATTATTAGCCACGGAGAAGCCGCCTGTCCCTTTCTCGCTGTTGCAGCACTTCGAGTTCACCTGAGGAGGATGAAGAAGAACGCAGCATGCCCGCAGCTGACAGAAACAGGTCTAGGCGGACACAATGAGATGTATAAGATGATGGACTGGTAGTGAAACCGCTTGTACTTTACATGAGAATACGCTCCCAAACAAGAAATACCAGCGCATGTTATATGTGCATGTACAGAGAAGACAGCAATTAGGCAGACTGACAGCGCCGGTGCGCTACAATCCACGCGTTTACCCAGACATGCGAGAGGGAATGAGAATGCATGCTTGTTACGTTTCACGCAAACGTGATCCCGTCTGCAGGAGAGAAAAAAAATACATATTTTCGAATGAATTCACATGCTTTCTCCTAACAAAGAAAGAACATGCCGCCCAGGTTCACAACAGCCTCGTTTGACCTCGGCCCAGTGGCGGGTTCGCGTCAGGGCGCCGTCTGCCGTCATTTCTGAATCTCTACCGGGGGTTGCTATGACGCTGCCCAAGCTCAATGAGAACATCATCTTTTAGTTCCTGGAATGACGCTGCCCAGCCGAGGGCATTTACGCGGGCACTGAAGCTTTTTTGGCCTCGTTCCACGGCGGCGGCGGTGGCGGCGCACAGTCAATCTGCACTTCAATGAAATCTTTTCATGCCATTAGAAAAGAAATGAAATCTAAAGGCCTGCTTGCTACTTCTTTTTCTTTTTTCTTTTTTTTTTTTTGACTGCATCACAAAGGAGAGCAGGAACAATGGAGGCATTGGCT
This sequence comes from Eupleurogrammus muticus, assembly GCA_036785175.1. Lineage (NCBI taxonomy): Eukaryota > Metazoa > Chordata > Actinopteri > Scombriformes > Trichiuridae > Eupleurogrammus > Eupleurogrammus muticus. Next base: position 25,509,722 of record JAYKQN010000005.1, read on the forward strand.
TGTTGCAGCCCGGCAGATTGAGACATACTGCTGAAAAAAACGGCACGGCATTATTACGAGGGCACGCCGGCCACGGCCCAATCTTTCTCAGAATGATCCACATAGTTAGCATCGCTGATCCCGCCGCTTTCCCGATAGCGAAGTGAAATGTCTGGAATTCCGGGCCGCCTACCAGGAGATGCCAAGCCAGCCAGCAGGATATTAGCATCCATGATGTCACTACGCCGCACAAAGGGAGGCAGAGAAAAAGGGGGACAACGGAGGGTCTCTGGACGGATATTTGTGCTATCCATAGGAATCCTGCACGTCGGAGACACACAGCTAATTAAGCGAAGCATAATGAAGTAGTGAATTACCCAAAACACAAGGAGAGGAATCTCTGCATACTGAATAGTATTAGTATTATCAATGCTACTGTATGTACAGTCTCACTACAACACGGCCTGGGCTTGTTTGTTAATATAACCTAGTGCCTCTCAATAATGTACCTCTGCATAACACTGTATCCTTATTAATGCATAAGAGAATAAAAAAAAGAAATATGGACCAACTTACAACAAAGAATAGCTTTATTAACTAACAGAAAAGATTTAAAATGCATTCAAAAAAAACAAAAAACAACATATGATACTGAAAAATAAAACTACATAAATGGTCTTATCAGTGATTGAGGTGTAATGTCTTTAATTTCTCTGTCTCCAACATTTCAGACTCAGTAACACACCGGTCTTTCACAGTGAACCAAGTGACACCAATGTTTTCATGGTGTCACTTGGTGTCTACACTTCATACTCATACTCTGTGCTGTATGCTCCCTGCTTACACTCAGCCAATGAGAGCGCCACCGCCCCCTAATGTAGTGGAGGTGCAATTGCACTTTATTCTAGGACAATACAAACAAATACAAATAAAAAAGCATGTTCCCCGAGGTCAAACGCACCCCCAATGATGGAGCCTCCCTGACTCCACTATTTGAAACCACTGATGTAACCTAACATCTAAATAAGCTGAAGTGAATAATTATAATGTGTGCAAGAATGGCAAATTTAGCCTGAGAAAGAGAAATCCCGCTAGCCGCTCTAATTAGAGCCGCTCTATGAGAGTGAGACTTGTCTCCGGGTTGTAGCGTCAACGTGACGCTCTGAATGCCAACGAGCCAGGAATGGCTGCGTCTGAGGCCCTAGACACCGGGGGCACCCCGCTCCATGTCACAGTCACAAACCAGCAAAAAAACGAGCAGGACAAAAGTCTATTCAGGGTCTGGGCACCATGTATAGACTGGCCCATCCCCCCCCCCCCCAAAAAAAAAAAAAAAAAAAACAGAGAGAAGAAGTGGAATGAAAGTGAGCGAGTCATGAAACGAGCATCAGCAGATGACAGCTGGCTTTAATAAGTGTCCTGTTCTTCAGCGAATGTGTTTATAAGTGTGAGAATAATGTACCAACCCCCCCAATGTGTGTGTGTGTGTGTGTGTGTGTGTGCTTTGCCACAGGTGTCTGATGCAGACAGTATTGATCCGAAGTTTCATGGACAAAAACAGTTCTGAACGTACAAACTAATCAGCTGAAACAGCCTTTTACTGCTACTGGCTACTGCTATTACACAGACTTTCTATTATTTCTTTTTTCTATACTCAATCACATCATCTCTTTTTATTTTCTCTCTATAAACAACTATGCCCTCTCACTGCTGTCCCCTGTTAATAGATACGTTCCCCCTTTAAAACTATAATAGCCAAAAAGCAAAAAAGCATAACATCCGCATTGATTTTTTCTCTTAATGAGCCCTATTTTAGGGACTAAACAAGCCAAGATAAAAGGAGAATGTACAGTATTATATAGTTCTGTTGCTTTTGTGCAAACTGTAAAGCCTATTGGGGTAAATCTGTGATTTGTGATTCTGCAATATACAAAAAACAAATGAAATCAATGGAAACTAAAAAAGTAAAACCCCTACTAATACTATGCAGTATTGCTGTGTTGGTCCACATTTGGACTCATTTCCAGGCTGCGGGGGCACCTGAAGATGTTGGAACACTGGCTGCCTTCCCCTTCTGGTCCCAGACAGTTATTGTGCCCCAGCAGCCCATAAATCTGCAGCACTGGGATATTTGCTAAAAAGGGAGGAGGGAGGGGGGGGTGATCTGGGTCAAAGGTCGGCGAGCCCTGTCCTTTGGCCCCCCTCACGCCAGATGGCACCTCGAGGTTTCTCAGGCTGTCAGATTGCACACACACTCTCTCTCTTTTTTCCTTCACTTCCCACCGTCCCACTCCACTCCCTGACTCAACTTATGCCCCCCCCCCACGCCAACGCCCACTCTTTTCCTCCCAAACGACCCTACCCATTTTCTCTTCCCAGCCCTCAGGCCGTCAGGGTCTCACCCATCCTCATGGTCCTCCTCCAGGTTCTACTTATTTTCTACAGGGTAAACAGGAAGTGAAACCTGAGCGGCGTACACCTACCTGCCTGCTGAGAATTAGCGCAGCGCACTGCGAGCGTTGGCAATTATCACCCACTAATTACCGCGTTTTGAAGGATTTTTCACGTTTGCTTTTTTTAACCCCATCTTCGTTTCCCCTTCCTCGCCGCCATTTGTTTGGCAAATAGCTTTTTTTTTTTTTATAATCCTCATTGAATCCATTCTCTGTGTCGAAACGAATAAATTAGCTTGCTTTTATTTCGGAATAAACCATTAATACAGGAATGCCTGGTAATTAATTTTCTGTAATTGCCCCGAGATTGGTGTCAGTTACACCCACTCCAGGAAAATATTATATAT
>JAYKQN010000005.1:25517500-25595000 GCA_036785175.1 Eupleurogrammus muticus
GAGTCTTTGGGACTATTCCAAATCACAGAAAGAGCTGTTGAACACATCTCCTCCGGTCTCCAGTGTGGGAAATATAATATGACGCTGAGATAATAAGCGACGGTGGACGTCTGAAACTGAATTCCTATATGAAAGAGGAACATAAAGGCTCGCGAGCAGCTGGAAAGCAATCTGTAAAACACACATAGCGGAGGCAGCTACTGCAAAATTTGAGAATCGTGGCATGATACAGTTCTGGAAATGAAAACACAACCAGATGTCTGCAATGCTACTGTCAACTTCCGCCAGGAAAACCAAATGTGACAATAACACACACTATATCAACTCAGTTTACACCTTACCTATATATATATATATATATATATATATATATATATATATATATATATATATATATATATATATATATATATATATATATATATATATACATATATATATGCATTCTTCTGTTGCTTTTGTCATACTGATCTTTAAAAAGTGTGTGTTTACATATCTGTAGACAATATATACAGTATATATACTGTGTATATCCCATTATCCCATCTATATACAGTATAGATATACAGTATACATATATATATATCCATCCATCCATCCATTTTCTATCCCGCTTATTCCCTTTCGGGGTCGCAGGGGTCTGCTGGAGCCTATCCCAGCGCGTTAAGGCGAGAGGCAGGGATACACCCCAGATGGTCGCCAGCCAATCGTGGGGCACACACACCATTCACACACCATTCACTCTCACACTCACACCTATGGGCAATTTAGAGTTTACCAATTAACCTGAGCATGTTTTTTGTATTGTGGGAGGAAACCGGAGTACCCGGTGAAAACCCACGCAGACACGGGGAGAACATGCAAACTCCACACAGAAAGGCCCCAGACCCAGGCCCAAGGCGGTCTTGAACCTGCGACCTTCTTGCTGTGAGGCAACAGTGCTACCCACCGCACCACCGTGTCGCCCTATATATATATATATATATATATATATAGACAGTATATATACTGTGTATATCCCAGTAGTAGTAGTAAATAAGTATTTATACAGCTTATGTATGATGCAGTATATACAGTATATAGACTGTATATATATGCAATATTGGTTAATATTGCAAAAAATATAATTTAGCTTGATTTTTAATTTGTGTGGGTATATGTATGTGTGTGTGTGTGTGTGTAAATATATACAGTCTATATACTGTATATACTGCAATATATATATATATATATATATATATATATATATATATATATATATATATATATATATATATATATATATATATATATATATATATATATATATATATATATATAATATTGCAAACACAAATATAATTTAGCTTGATTTTTAATGTAAGGTGTGAATTTCAGAATATGAAAAGAACTTCATAAAAAAGGTATATATATATATATATATATATACACAATATACAGTATATATACAGTCTATAGACAGTATATGGATAAAAATTGCTCACACATACAGTTCTGGAAATGAAACACAACCAGATGTTTTCAATATTACTGTCAACAAAATGTGACAATAACACACACTATCAGCTCTTTTTCCCCCTACCTGCTTTTAACAGCACGTCCTCCTACAATATAAACCATAATATGAAGGAAAGCTTCAACAGACAGTTTATGATTTGAAAACACGAGAGCTGTGATTATTCACCATTCATCCACACCTGTTATTTGGGTGGACTTGTTCTCCCCCTTTATCTGTAATTGACCTTTTCATGTAAACCCTATGGCCATATTCACCAAAGCTCTATTTATTTTGTTGTCTCTTTGTTTGCCTCCCCACACACACATACACACACACACACACAGTTGAACTATTCTACTGTAAATATGTGGGCGATGGTTCTGAAATTGTATAAATATAAGTAAAAAATAATTGAAAAGAGAAAGAAATAGCCGCCACCTTATCGGGGTCTGTCAGTAATGGGCTGGATCTCCTCAACACTCGGGCTATGTTTGCGCTTAATGAACCAAGAAAAAGGTCATTACAAAACAGCAATATCAATTTTTTGAGAGTGCTATAGCCATCATAAAGTGAGCAGGAAAAGTAATAGAAATAAGATTTAATACTCCGTCCCGCTAATGTGCGCAAAAGAGGTTAACTGCTGTGTTTAGTAACAAGCAAACGCTGCTCCTCCCATTAAAGGTGGCGGCCTCTTTTATCGTCTGGCTTTAGTGAATCGTCACAGCTTGGCTCTGGCTATATAGCGTCAATAAACAGCATTTTATGAAGTAGCATATAAGCAAGGTTCAGTTATAAAGTGATTTTGTCTAAAGCCTGACAATATAAAACTGCTAAATAACTAATAAATTTAGAAAAGAAAACAGTTTGGGTATATTTTCAATGAGGACGTGCTAGATTGACTGATGTGCTGTGGCGATCTAATTCTACACAGCTCTGCAAAAATGCATCTTTTTCGCCAAATGACACCCTCACCGCCTGGTGATACAGATTAAATAAATTACTGTTAAATTCTTGTTCTCCTCTCCCGTTTTTTGTCTGTATTCCCTGACATTTCACTCCCTTTTTCCAACCGGTGATATATATCGAAATCTATGAGCCTCTAATCCCTATAATAAAGCGCTCTTGTCCGCGTTACATTTATTTTCCTGCTAATCTCCTTCTCTTCTACTTTCCTTTGCTCTCGCTCTTCCTCCCTCTCGCACACTTGGTATCTCTCTTTATGTCCCTTGGCTGACCCCCTGTGAAGATTTTCCCCTTTCGCGAGGTTGAGAGTAATTCAGATGGATGCTGAATGTAATGCCCGTTGTGACTGACGACATGATCGAGGGTGGTGGGGGCCGCCATCTTTACTCAGAGTGGGAGGTATGCATACAAAATGTACAGGCACAGTCAACTACTACACCATCTTTACAGTTCCCTTTAAATATGCAATTATTACTGTATACCGTAATACCGTAAATTGCCAAAAACATAGCCTGAAACAGATTGGGTCTTTATTTGAGACCAGGCAGCAATTTGGGACAAAATCTTGCTCAGCAAAACTGAAAATACAATAGGTAAGTTACTCAATTGTTCTTATTAATAGAGTATGACTATCGTATAAATTGCATTTCTTGATTATAGAAGATTATAGTACCATAGTTAAACATTGCGCAGTTGCTTCTCCTGAGTTTTCCTCGACATATTTTACCACAGGAAGTTTGAATTTTTTTTTTTTATGCTGCACCGGAGGCATAATAAATAAAAAAAAATAATGAATTAAACTCAGCATTTATTTGAAAAATATTTATCAGAATATACATCTGCACGCAGCATTTAAAGGAGACCTGGCGTTAGTTAAAACTGGGCTCTTATTTGGTCATTTACGGTAATATCCTTTTTTATATTAGTATTTACGCCAGTGGAGTAATAGGCCTGTATGTGATAAATCTGAAGCAACCTGCATGCAGGCCTATGTTAATCCACAGCTGTTAATAACAGGAATACTATATTAAGAATATATCTATAGTTAATAAATAAATAAATACATAAATAGATAAATAAACCACAAATGGACTCAGGACAGTTGCACTCAGGTGCTCTTTGTATATGGGTGAAATCAGGATCCAAAAAGGAAAGAAATTATCAGAGAGATAAAAAAAAAGTGTAAAAATCCTTCAACTATAACATGACACAAATGGCCTGTAGTTGAATTTAAGCTTTTTTTTACTTGTGTAAGGCTAATACACAGTAGATGTACCCTATCCTACCTGAATAAGCGTCTCACTTTATGATAGCGTTACAATCACGTTGTCTTATCATTATCATCGTTAATTAGATTAATCATCATTCATCACCTTCATCGTGGTGCACACACACGCACACACACACACACACACTCCTCCTGCCTGCTAGTGCCTACCACCAGCTTCCTCTCTTCATTCCACCTGTTGCTGCAGATGTTGAAACCACTGCAGCAAACAACTCGGCTTTCTGCAGGTTTAGCAACACAACATCCTCTAAAGTTTTATTTTTTTTTTGTCCACAACGTCTCCACACGCCTTCCTTTTGTTTTTGCTTATGGATCTTTGACTGACTTTGATTCCCACCTTTGTCGGTCCAGTACAAGATGTGATTGGGTGTAATAATAGTAATAAAATAAGAATTGCCCTGAAGTGTCCAGCGCTGGAGTTTTTTAAAATTCATTTTAAATCAACTAAATCAAGTCGGAAAAAGTAATCATAACGTGTATGCAAGAAGACCTTAAAAAATATCAAAATATAATATTTTTCATTCTTATTGTGAGAAGGTGGTCACCTCCATCCTTCTCACCGGCTCATTAGGAGCCACAGCCTTTCATTGTGTCTGTATGATTTCTGTTTTAACTCTGTGAAATGTAATTGCACCTTAGGACTGCTCTTAAATCCATTTTCAATATATTAATGATTGAGAGTAAATGAGGGGAATTGTACAAGGTGCAACTTTTATTATGGGGATATGGGTTTTCCCCACTAATGGTTTAGTCCAGTTAAGCCTAGTCAATGCATAAAAGGGCGTCTGAGCATGTCCTGTGTTTCACCATTAATAAATCGCCTTTTTCTGGCAATTTTTTTTGACATATATGGTTTTGGAGATTGCATGATTGCAGAAGTAAAATTAACCTTGAAAGCTTAATTTAGCATTTTTTTTTCACTTTTTCCTTTTTTAAACAAAACAAACCCTTTCATTCCCCAACCCTCCTCACTGCAAACAATACAATGTGCAAATACACTATCAAGCTAAAGATGCATATAGGTATGACCTTTAGTTGTGAGGAAGAAAATAAACCATCATTTACCATCACCACAAATAAAACAATAAAAACTCTAAAGAAAAGTTGGTAAGGGAGTAATATGGTAGCTTTGTGTCCTAGCGCTGAGTTCCACGTTAAATCAAATTTCTCAGGAGTCCCTCTTGAATTGTATTTAATAACAAATAAATACATCTTTCTATTTCTATTTGCAGAATTGCTACGACAACCTAAATCAGACATGTACGTCTCTCGTCTTTTCTCAATGAGATTAAACGCAGCCAAATCCAAACCATTTAATCCCAAACTTGGAGACTCCCAAAGTGCAATCTGTCTGATTCAGTAGGGAATGATGGGGAATCCCAACGAAATCCTGGATTCATCAAATCGGCGAATTTGGTGAATTAATGAATTAATGATGCTGTGAGAAGGTGATGAGCCCTCCCCTTCTCACCTGGTTATAAGGGGGAACTGATTAGCAGAGAGGGAGTTCCCCTGGACGGGTTTGCGGAGAGTTTCCCCCCGGACATGTTTGGGTGCAGGACGCGACGCGAGGCGTGTGGAGCTGCCTGTTTGGTCCACCTGGTGCGATGTGGACTTTCACTGCTGGCGTGAGCGTTGTTTTCTTTTTTGTAACGCCGTCAAATAAATGTTTTAACTGAGTTCCGCTGCCTCCTGTCTCCGCTTCTTTTCTGGTTGCCCTGATCCCTTTTGTGGGAAGACCACGTCGGTCGCTCACATTTGGTGGCAGCGGTGGGATCTGTGGCGCCGCCTGAGAAGCTGGAGAGAGGAGGTGGAACTCGCGGAGCGTGACGGGGATACCGAGAGGATCGGTGGCGGTGTCAGCGAGGGTGTCGGTGAGCGTGCCAGTGAGCGAGCCAGCGGAGACGGCTAGCGAGGTGCTAGCGGGGACGGCTAGCGAGGTGCTAGCAGAAGTGCTAGCGGAGACGGCTAGCGGAAGTGCTAGCGGAAACGGCTAGCGGAAACGGCTAGCGGAAGTGCCCGGCGGAAGTGCCTGGCGGAGACGGTCGGCAAAGGACCCAGCGGAGACGGTTAGCAAAGGAGCCAGCGGAGGCAGTCGGCGTAGGAGCCGGCGGAGACGGTCGGCGAGGGAGCCGGCGGAGACGGCTAGCGGAGACGGCTAGCGGAGACGGTCAGCGAAGGAGCTGGCGGTGACAGCTAGCGGAGACGGTCGGCGTAGGAGCCGGCGGAGACGGTTAGCGAAGGAGCCGGCGGAGACGGCTAGCGGAGACGGCTAGCGGAGACGGTCAGCGAAGGAGCTGGCGGAAGTGCTGGCGGAAGTGCTAGCGGAAGTGCTAGCGGAAGTGCTAGCGGAAGTGCTGGCGGGGCTACGACCGGAAATGGAGTGTGGTCGAGCAAGCCCCGAGGCAGACACACCACAGTCGCAGACTTCTGTCTCGCCACCCCGTTGGCGAGACTGCAAAAGGGGAGGGAAGTGTGAGAAGGTGATGAGCCCTCCCCTTCTCACCTGGTTATAAGGGGGAACTGATTAGCAGAGAGGGAGTTCCCCCGGACGGGTTTGCGGAGAGTTTCCCCCCAGACATGTTTGGGTGCAGGACGCGACGCGAGGCGTGTGGAGCTGCCTGTTTGGTCCACCTGGTGCGAGGTGGACTTTCACTGCTGGCGTGAGCGTTGTTTTCTTTTTTGTACCGCCGTCAAATAAATGTTTTAACTGAGTTCCGCTGCCTCCTGTCTCCGCTTCTTTTCTGGTTGCCCTGATCCCTTTTGTGGGGCGACCACGTCGGTCGCTCACAGATGCAAAGAGGGTAAAGTAGTCAAAAGCAGACAAATGGTTGCTTCTGCTAAGCTTGGCTATTTAAAGTAGTCAGTGAGTGCATTTCTGTGACTTTCTCTCCTCTTCACATGTGAGCAGGAAGCAGTCGTGTTTATAGAAACATCAATCACTAAAATCAGCGTAAATCTGCACCCCATACCAACTGTTGACACTACTTTTTTTTGCTTGATAAAAACTTTCTAAATCAATCAACTGTTTGTTTTTTTCTCATCAAACGCAACGAGGGGGGAATAGTCCCAGAGGCTCCATGAAATACCCCCAACCCCCCCACACATGCACGCCTGAACCACAGGAACACGGCCATATTTATTTTCATATTTTAACGACCGAAAGGAATTAACATTAATTGAAGGAAACATTGGGAGTTGTTAAAGCTAAGAGCCAAAGAAATGACGGAGTGAGTGAGAAGTTCAATGCGATGCCGCGTAACGCGTCGCGACCGATGAAACGTTTTTTTTCCCCGCCGGTTCACACGGCTTTTCTGTCAGCGCTGATGTAAAAGCCCCGAAGGCGAGGACCCGGCTCTGCCCTTTAAACCGGCGCCTCGCTCCTTCAATTCGGTCCTGACCACAGAGGGCGAAAAAAAGAAAAGCAAAGCAAGAGGGGGAGTATAGAACAAACAGAAAAAAATGTATTCCTTAATTGTGTTGTCATGATAAATGAGGATCAAAGGGTGAAGTGAGCAAAAGGTGCTTTAAAGGAATATATCACGGTAATTTATAATGTTTTTTTTAAATGCGAACAAAGAGGAAATTCTCTTTTACTTTATATATATTATAATTATGCAAAAAAAAATAATTAACTAAGATACACAACAGTGAAAATGAGAACTATTGTTCCCTTCTTGTTTAACTGCATCACAAATTAAAGGCTTACCTTGAAATAATATATTTTAATACACAAGTAAACTCTTCCTGTTTAGGACGCCATACGTGTGTGTGTGTGTGTGTGTGTTGCACGTATGGATGACTTAGTTTTTTTTCGTGCCGCGGCCTCACCTATGCAGTATATCTCAAATGAACAAGTCATTTTAGAAAATTAGTATAGTGGCTCCATTGCACATAATTGACTCATTGTTATATTCATGAGAAGTGCGACGGCGTCCAGCCGCAGCCACGGAGGAGGATAGAGACGCTTTACATGAAAATCTAATAGGCAATTTACATTTAAATTTCCACTGTCTCTGTTACGGGTGGATTTAAAAGAGCAAGGGCGCCGGCTTTTAATGCCTTTCACGCCGTCTCCGCACCACCTCTTCATCTCCTTCCTCCTCCTTTTTTTTTTTTTTTTCGGCATCACCCTTCTCAAACCCCCCGCGTCTCCCACGAGGGCTTTCATCCTCACCTTTAAGGGCCGGCCAATCAGCCGCCGGCTCGCCGTCGCTCCTACGGAGGGACGAGGCGACGCGGAACCCCCCAAACAAAGGCCGTTCATTAAAATATCTCCAGCAGAACGCTCACACGTTCGGGGATCAAACCCTGCGTATGCAGCAGAGACGCTGAGGCCTCGTTTTACAGGAACCTGAGGGCCAGATGCGGCGTTCTTTCTGATGTCTGCCTCTCTGATTCCCGGGTTCCCGTTCGTTAATACGACTGATAAGGACAGCGGCTCAGCTGGGTCGGTAGCCCTTTACGGGAACACCCGGGACATCGCTCGGCGGCGGCGGCGGCGTTAGAAAAGGCCGGCGTGAAGCGTATATGGGAAAAACCTGTCATCATGGAGTTAGAGCGAGATGAGAGATCAGGGTGTCAGGGGTAGAAGGATCATGTTAAGGGGAATGTGAATGAAAAATCACGTTGAAAAGCTAACTATAACAAACGTTTCACCACATATTGTGTGATCTGCTAACAAATGTTAATACTTTTTTTCCTAAAGAATGCAAATGATCAAGGATTAGTAACTGTGGATTAATTTCTTCCTTTGTGGATGGAGGCAGGAAGAGCGGAGGGTGCAAAAGCTACAGCTCTATAAAAACCCAACTTTACTGCATATAGAATTATACACCTTATGTGCATCATAAATGGTGGGTAATTCATCCATAGAAGTAATAAACCATGGAATATGGATAGCATATATTCCACCTAACAATATACTTCGGCGGGGAGGAGGAAGTAAATATGGCCGTGTGATTTACAAAGTACACCCGTAAATTATCGGGGTGTTTAACGAGTTAAACACACCGCGGTCGTCATTCCAAAGGATAATAGTGACTGTGGCGTGGCCGTTATGAACATGTGACGCCTCACGGACATGAGGAGACACCGTGCACTGTATCATCCCCCCCCCCACACACACCCACCCACCGTTCTTAATAAAAGGCGATGGCGCCTTCTGAGCATAAGGAAAGTTATGGAAAATATCTCTCACCCAAGGACACGGCGCCAGATGTGCTAAGACTTATGGGAGCAATCATAGGTGGCCAAGGCTCTGGTGTGGGTCTTATTAAGTTAGGCTGCAACCCGGCACCTTCAACTTATTAAGCTGTCAAGAGTTGCAATGATTAAAACCAAAGAAAGGTCAGGCGCAGACCTTCGGCATTGTGCAGACCCTGATATTTGCTTTTAGGCCCCAGACCTAATGAAGATGTTTTACTTGATACATGCAAGGAGGCGGGGGGTGTGGGGGGGGGCTACTAAGAGAAATAGTTCTTTTGTGGAACCCTTTTCTTCTTACTCATCCTGGATGGCTTGTAAAAGTGTCCAATACTAGTATTTCCTCCATTCCCCACAACTCTATCCTCCCAGGCTCCTTTGAAATGAATTTAATCCATGACAAAGAGGCTGATAAATAGAGAGAGATAGAGCGAAAGCAGAGGAGTGAGTGAGGGAATCAGAACCACGGGTAACCGCGCGCTGTTTTCCTGCACCATTGTAGTCTCTCCATTCAGCAGTTTTGCATAATATCAGCATGTGTGGGGGATCAAAGGGAGCAGGTTAATGGGAAAGGGGCTAGGGGATAATTAGGGGGGGGGGGGGACAGGTCGGCGGCGGCGGGTCCAGGTGGGGCCGGCCCCGCTAATGTGCTCCCGTTATGCTGACAGCAGGATTCCGACGTCTGCCGTCGGAGATTAAAAAAAAAAAAATAGGAAGGAGAAGGAGTGAGTAAAAAAAAAACAATCTTGGGAGTTTATTGAGAGCTGTCATGGCCGTCCCTCAGATGCTCGCTGGACGGCCACCGCTCAGATTTATCCTCTTGTCATAGCGCGTCCAGCGAGGAAGCGGGCGGACGACGGCGAGCGAGGGGTTCGCCAGACCCCGAGGAGGAGGAGGAGGACGGGGGGGGTAGGGTTCAGGGATTACGGCCCCTGGGCGGAGAATCAATCACGGCGGGGGCGAGGCGGGGGGGGAATGACGCCGTCTTCAACCGGCGCCACTCACCAGTCACACCATTTCAATTTTTTTTTTTTTAAGTCCTCGTGGAGAGATTTGGAGTGTCAGCTGTGTCATTCTCATCCCCCCCCCCCACCTTCTCTATTTCTATAAACGCATCCACCTGCACACGTAGGCACACGCGTGACCACGCCAGCGGCCACACCGTCAGCGCAGCTGTGACACGCCTTTGACACTCCGCAGTTACATCTGTATTCTGAGCAGGAAACACAGACGGAGGCTATGAATGACGACCAGGGGACGGGGGGACGGGGGGACGGGGATGAATGGAAGAAAAAAAAAGTAAAAGCGTTCAAAGCGTGCCCTTGACTTCAGAGAGAGAGAGAGATCTGCCTGCTTTGGCAAATTGTCGATGACATACTTAAATATGTAAAAACTGCTTGGTCTCTTTATTTTGCCAGAGGCTAAGCAGCATTATGTTGTCCAGAGGTGAGAAAAACGTTTATTGAGGGGACATCATGCGATAACGTGTGTGTGTGTTGTGAATTGGGTGCACCAGCACCTACAAAAACCTTGAAAACAAACTTTCTTTCCACTCTGTGATTGAAGGAATACTCGACCGTGCCGCTCGTCTCCTTGACTTCAAGGACGTTGCGGTGACACAAGGTCGGCGGCAGAGCCACAGGTCCGAGATCAGCATTTCCTACAGATAGCGCAGCCACGGCCGTAATTACCTCAATGACAGACCTAGCCCGGCGTCCGCTCCTGGGACGCACCTACCAATCTATTACTGCCATGGCTGCTGGCGTCGTCTGTTTTACACCTGCGTACCTGTCCGCGCCGGAGGCCCCCCCCCCACCCACCCGCCCAACGCTTTCAGTCACATGTCAGTCAGTCTGAACTCATTATCATATGTCCTCTAAACCCGTGTGACGACTGTCTCCGTCGCCCTGGAGGACCGCGGGCTAAACGAGAGCTGTCTGCAAAAACCTGTTCCAACCTCTTGTCTCTGCGATGCCCTCCGTGGAATCCGTGCCCTAAATAGTGATGTTTTACCTGGGGCCTCCTCCTCCTCCTCCTCCTCCTCCTCCTCCTCCTCCCTCTCCTGCCACCGTACTCGTATCCCAATAGGAAGCAGAAAGTGTTTAAAAAACCTAGGTGAGGGAGGTGATGGAGTAGACTTCACACAGACGGAAAAGTTGTCGACAAAACTGGATGTTTAGCAGTTCCCGCTCGGAGCTTACAGTATGCTGATTGCGCACTGATTCGATTCAGGGATTTCTGGCAGGAAAAAAAAGGGCTTGAACAGCCCGTAGCGATCCCAACAGGAGCAGTAAGTGAATAACAACGTGCTACCCAGAGCCTTTTCTCTGTCTGTAGCGTCGTGTTGCTGCTTCCCCTTATCTGTCTATCTTTGTGATCAGTTACACGCTCATTATGTTGGATCCATCAACATTTTGAGAAGCTTGAACACACTCTTTTTTTTCCTCCCTAATAGTTCCCAGGATACACTCAACTGCAGCTGAAAGCTCCAGTTACCTGAAACAAATTGCCTCAAGAAACCCGAACTGCTGCAAACGTAAAGAGCAGAGAAGAGAGTAAACATTAAAGCACACAATACTCCTGTGTTTTCAGATTTTTTTTTTTTTTTATGGGGAACTGTCCTCTTAGAAATAAAAATAAATAAATAAGAAGGAATGTAGTGTGTGCAGCATATAAAAAAAAAGCTTCACGTGAGATAGAGTTTCGCAGTGTGTTCCAAAACGAACGCGACGCGTCGAGATGTTACCGACACGGCTCCCATCAACAGTGGGAATAACAGGGATTCGCATTTTCGCAAAGATAAGCGGGAGCACAGCCCGCTGCGACACGCCGAGTATTTATGTCGACTGGTGACGCGGAACAAAGAGGAGGAAACAGAAATCTAAATGGAAAAGCAAGGCCTAGCGTAGGATATAAAGTATTTTTTTTAAAATGTATATACATTAGCACAAAAGAAACCCTGTACGGCCTAAATCCCGCTCTTTTTAAATCCCACAAACACACAGGCATGATCCGGCCACCCTGTTACGCCACACCGAGGTGGTATTTTTATCTCTCCTCTCGCTCTCTGGCCCCTTGGCCTGTGCCATTTGGGGGCTTATGGAGGGCTGTGAAGCCCAGGTCGGGTTTGGCTGCAGCCCGCCCCCCGCTGGGATAAGAAGATGGAGGGTTACTGCCAACACCACCGCTTACATCGACCCAGAGAGCCTGTGCACACACGGATGTCTCAATCAGAGACACACACACACACACAAAGACAAAGACACAAATGGTCACGTGTTCTTTATCATGTAAGAATGCCGTGTGGATCCAATCCAAATAAAATCAGTCGGGGACCGATGACTAAAACCAATGCAATAGTCAGTTCAAGGTTAGGGTTATTTATTTTTTTTACTGCATAGCCTTGAATATTTGTCAGGATGCTGAAAATGTATTATCATCCTTTTCCATCTTTTGTGGATCATCAGATTCAGGCGGTCATAGAGGTGGTAAAACCAATCAAATACTTCTTTCCAAGGTTGTTAGAAAAAAAAAAAGAAAACTTGGCAGATGGAGCCTTTGCTGGAGAGAATAGACAGACGGAATAATACGGATGAGAACAATAAAAACGCGCAGGATGAAAATGCAGTGTTTGGACAGTGACACGGTATTTTTTATTTTGTAGTTGACTGGTGAGTTTAATTTGAGGACGTTACTTTTATTATCATTATTATAAAGAATATTTGACATTGGATTATGGGACAATGCCAGAACGTGTCACGTGTGTCATGTGTGTGTCATGTGTCACCATAAAAACTATTTACAAAGTTAAAAACACACACTATCAACTGGTATTTTTTTATTCTAGGCGGATTAAATATTTAAAATTTATCATTCTCAACATTTGATATTTTGTGTCAAATATAAATTAATATTAAAGATGAGAAAAAATATATATATAAATGTGCTTTTAAACTATATTTTAATGTTTGTGACGTTCCCGTCTTACCAACTATGATTTGTCACTGACTCTAAAAATAAATGTAATTGTTGAAAATTAATGTGAAGAAACACGTTTGTGTCCTGTCAGGTTCTTACAAGCACAAAGGTAAACTACGGATAATTAACTAAATTCTGTTAATATTTACACACCATTATGTAATTGCTGAATGTGTTTTTTTTTCTAAATGAGCTTGTTAAACTATTTCTCTAAGAAGAGGAATCTACCTGTACACAGAGTGTGTGTGAGTGTGTGTGCGTGGTCATTGACTGATTTACTAGTTTTAGTGCTGCTAACACATTGTCATCTACCTATACAGTAACTGAATGTAAATGGGGTCATTAAGAGAATGCGCAACTATAAGTTCAAATAGTAATAATAATAATAATAATTGACAATTTAACCTCATTGTCATTCAGAACAATTTGAAAATAATACAGAACAATGCAAAACAAAACAATGTCCACATAGTCATGCTGCTCGATTGCAAATACGATTACATAACTGCAAAAAAAGGCTGTGATTTGCAGTTTAATTTAAATAATTAATAATAACGTGACAAACTATCCTCTGATTTGATGATGAAGTCTGGTATCGTTGCACACATCAGCTCTTCTGACAGTGTGTGTGTGTGTGTGTGTGTGTGTGCAGCCTGTGTGTTTGGTCATGTGACCACAGGGTGTGCAGATTACCATTAAATACTGAGCAGGAGCATTAGGAGCAAGACAAACCAGAACTAGCGGCAAGAACTGAATGCAGTGGTTATTATATGTTGATTCAGTAACTGAGGAACAGTAAGATGTGCAATGCAAAACTTGAAATTTAAAGTCGCTACATTGATTGATTGATTGATTAATTGATTGATAATCCTTTGTTTGTCCCACGGTGGGGAAATTGCATCAGCAACAGCAGAAATGCAAGAAAAGAAGATGCATGCAGAATAAAATATATACAATATGATATAATATAGGATATAAAAGATGCACCATGCAACATGAAAAATCTATATCAACACTTAAGACAGCACAGGGAAAAGTGTGCAAGTTAAAGGCCAGGTAAGGACAGTAGAACTGATTCATTCATTAAACCACAATCACTTTCTACTATAGTCACAATCACACACTTTCACCAAATCGTGCAGCACCACCACATCATAGACCACACCGCAGGAAATTCATATACACACTATAGTTCTGAGTTCATCACAAGTGCAGCTGAGGCACACCAGCAAAAAAAGATGAGTGTGGGGGTGTTGCGTATAAAAATAAAGGTAGGTTACTTTTTCGTCTGCCCTTTTATTTCCCTGCACCTTTTCCTCCATCCAGACTCCTCTCGCTCTCCTCCTCACCTTCCCTGAACTCTCCTCTACCGCTGTAGGTATCGCTGAAAATGATTAGCTGCCAGCCATCAGCCCCCCCTGGCCAATTCAGCTTTGAACTGGTCAGGGCGGACTTATCACATGACCCCCCCCCCCCCCCCCCCCAACCCCCTTACCCCCCCTGGCCAGCCTTGCACTGTGCGTTGGCAGGTGAGACCTGCATTACAGCTTGCATAATTCCCCAGATGGGTGCGATGAGTTCACGGCAGCTTTAGCGGGAACCAAATTGTGGGGGGTTGCTGACACATAATCGTTTTAGAGGGGGGGGGGGGGTCAGTGTGCGTATGTGTGTGTGTGTGTGTGTGTGTGTGTGTTTGTAAGAGAGGGGAAACAGCCTCAATACAAATTGTACTGCTCTTTGAGCCCACATGCATTTCATACACAAAATGAGTGATCTACTTTTGAATCACACACACACACACACACATCGAGTACACACACACACACACACACACACAGAGGTGAGGGAGACAGAACGAGGTCAACGCGGAGGCAATAAAAGCTGCGGTGTCGGACTGTTGCTCCCGTCCCAGGTTCATCACTTTAAACAGGCTGAAACAGCGGGAGAAGGATGTGCTGCTGAGCAGAGACCTTCCCCAATTAGGATGAGTCATGCACGATGGCAGGGCCCTCCACACACACACACACACACACACACACACACACACACACACACACACACACACACACACACACACACACACACACACACACACACACGCACACACACCTTGGCCCTCACTCGGGGAGACAGCCTGTCCTATCAGAGGTAAGCATGGCCCAGGCAGAGCAGTGTGATGAAAAGGAGGAGGCTGATGGGAGATGTTGCTCTGCATCTCCCCCCCCCCCCCTCCAGTCATCACTGCTCACACTGTTTTTTCACCTTTATTTTAGCACACACACTCCCGCGGTCTAACACGAGGTTTTGACCGCAGACACACGCTCCCGGTGGGACCGGTGAACTGAGCACCAACCTCACAGTCGGATCTGATGTGTCAGTAAACAAAAATCACCACTAACTATGAGCCTGCTCGCTCACACACACACACACACACACACCACCTCACACACCCCTAGAGCAGCAGTGGACCGCCCCGGCCGTCACGTGCACCTTTTTCCTTGTATTTTCCACTTTTCGCTGACAGCTCCTCTACAGCAGGTAACACACACACACACACTAGAGATGGATGTTGAGAGGCGGGGGGGGAAGCAGGTGAACAGTTGAATTCCAGCTTATAGAGCAACAATATGTTGCACCTAAAAGACGAGATAAAAATGTTCTACTGTTACTACAGGCCTAAAAAACGTAAGGCTTCATCCCTGATAAAGTGCTGTGGTGCCTTATAACACGAGGAGGAAATGCTTCAGACTACATCCCGTCTCTACTTACATTTCGCCTTTCCAGTTCCTAATGCCCCCTGTCACATCGGCCCGTGAGTGTGTGAGTCGTGTTTTGGCCCGCTGTCAGAGCGAGTCTCCTGCTGAACAGACGTATCAGTACTGGCATATTTTTTGTGCCTGGAGGGTGGGGGGGGGGTCCTCAGAGCAGGAGGAAGTACCTTTCAGTATTTAACCACTATTTTCACATCAAATGCACCCTCCTCCTCCTGCTGCTGCTTTCTCATGGACACACAAACACACACGCATGCATAAATGCACACACACACACACACACACACCTGATCCTGACAATCATCATGCCACTACTGATCCGCGCTCCGCTGAGGTCACGGCGGAATGACAGCTGTCACTGAGTCCCCATTACCCCCCACACGGCGGGGAATTAAAGACAAACAAACCTGCGGCCATTGGAAGAGGAGGTGAAATAGTGTGTGTGTGTGTGTGTGTGTGTGTGTGTGTGTGTGTGTCCTTGGGTAGTAGAGCTACAGTTTGAGTAAGGGATGCTATCATTCTCTCGTGTTTGCAGGGAGTAATAAGGGCAGAACTCGCCTGTTTTTCCCATTTCCTCTCGTGTCCTTCTTTAGTGAGCATGATCGGTGCTGTAAGTAAAAAAATAAAAAAAAAAAAGCTCTTATGAAGCACCTCATGAGCCTCTTTTTTTCATTGTCTGATTTCAAAGAAGTGTCCACCCTCCGCGTGTAGCGCCCAGCGACCTCTCCTGCAGCGGCGCTGATTGCTGACGGCGAGGCCGCTCCGTAGTTTACATGTGTTCCACGTCGTTTAGCATGCGGTCCAGGCACCGTGCCACCGTGGCTCTTAACCCCTGCTAGGGGGGGGGTGGGTTGGTCCGCGGCCGTCGCCCCCACCCCCTCGAGGGAGACCATTGCTTTAATGGTAATTTAAGTGTAAAATCTGGTCCCTGGGAAAAAAGGTCATTGAATCTGCATAAGCCCCTTGAGCCAGGCTTAGGACCCTGTCGGCCTTCGAGAGGCAAATAGAGACTTGCTCATCCTTTTACTTCCATCTTTTCCATCCCCCCCCCCCCACACACACACACACACACACACACTCCACATTTCCCATTCTATCCAAGTCCCATGGCTCTGCAGTTCCACTCAGTTCCTTGATATCATTCTGAGAACAGTACTTAGAGATGCAATGGAACCGCATCTTAAAGAGGGGATTCTGCATTTTGAGAGATCGATACTGTAGTCATGTATACTTCAGACAATCATGTACCCGCCCCCCCCAGTCCTCGTGTAATGAATCCAGCCTCCTCGTTGGCAGATGGGGAAAGCGCAGCTGAAACTAAACAACGTCAGTCGTCTGTGGAACCACATATTAGGAGTAGAACTCGTGCTCAAATTGAAGAGTATAAGCATATGTTGTTTTGTCTTTTTTTATTAGGGTTGCTGTGAGGAACACTGAGGAGTAGCTTTCCTGTCAACAGATGGATAATTTAGCTCAGGGCGAATGTGGTTCTTATCTACAAGCATGTAGAAAAGGTGGAGGGGGATGAACTGGAACCCCCCTCCTTTTCTGAGCCCAGAATTAGGCCCTTTTGAAATTGTGAAATAATTAAAATATGTCTAATTGTGGAAAAAAAAGCAATATGCAAAATGCACATTAAAAGCTTAATTTTGCTTTTTCTTCTTTTCAAATAAGAACAAAAAAAAACCTTTACTTTCCCAACCCTCCTCACTACAAGTAATAAAATGTGCAAATACATTATTTAGATAAAGAAATCTGCCTTCAAACATGCATAAAGGTATGTCCTTTACTCAGACGTGAAAAAGAAAAAAAACATCATATACAAACATAAAAAAAATGTTTTCACTTATGGTGCTGAGTTCCAGGTTAAATTAACTAGTCTAAAAAAACATCATGAGGTCTTTAAGCCATGTAGATGCTGTAATAGTGCTTAAGCTTTTGGCCAAAATAAAATGCAATTGCACCTCCACTACATTAGGGGGCAGTGGTGCTCTCATCGTCAGAGTGTGTGCAGGGAGCATACAGCACAGAGTATGAGTATGAAGTGGAAAGGATGAAATATGACGAAGCGTCTGTAGCGCTTGGTTCACTGTGAAAGACCGGTGTGTTACTGAGTCTGAAATGTTGGAGACAAAGAAATTAAAGACACTACACCACAATCACTGATAAGACCATTTATGTAGTTTTATTTTTCAGTATCATATGGTTTGACATGGTCAGTCAAATTTTTATAGTTTAATTAAGGATTTACTTTTATTTATTTATTTATTTATTTTTATTTTAGATGCACTTTAAATCTTTTCTGTTACTGTTAATAAAGCTATTCGTTAGGAACCTTATTTTAACCTAATGTAAAGTAACCTGATGCAGCAGTAGGAGTCATATATTAAACGAACTGGGCATTAAATCATTTGATAACCAAAATAATGACTTATTCTAAGGCCCAATTTCGGCTGAGCCCTAAAACCAGTGAGATAGTTTCATCATGGATCAGATCAGCCAAAATAACTGATCACTACCAAACAGACGCCTACATTAAACACACATACACCACATCCACTGGCACCAGTTCAGGAGTCATTGGGCCAGAAGGTCACATAATAGAAAAGTCACCACGGACGAGATTGTTTATGATACCACGCATCCTTTTCTATAAAGGACAATGACAGGAAAGACAGCTGTAGACTGAAAGGGAATGTTGAAACGTTAAAATAAATAGTTCCGGTTTCCCAACCCCCCTGATTACCTCTCACCCCTATTTCTACTGTACTACTTTTTTAAGCACAGATTTTCAACTGTTCTAATACACGTCCACTCTAATGTCCATATGTTTTACCGTCCATGTCTGCAGGGGGTAAGCAAGAAATGAAATTTCAACATTTGTATGTTCAGTTCATGTAAGGAAATTGACAATAAACCTGATTTGACTTGGGGTTGCTAAGTAGAAAAAGCAAAAACACTAACAACAGCACTATGTTTTTAAGATTTTGTGCACAAAACCAATAGTTTTGCCTTAAGTAAAATCCCACCAGCTTTTAATTATACAAAAAACACGTGCTTCTATTTAATGAAAGCCAACAGGTCAGACACACATAAAGAAATAGAAGTGAGGATGAAATCAGGGGATCTGTAACAGGAGGGAGGCGATAAGCCGAAGCCGAACCATCGTCTGTCACACCGCTGCAACACTTTCTGCAACTCTGATAATCGTCGGGGCAGGGCGAGTCCGGATGGTGTTTTCCGAATCAAAATAGTGTCAGGCCTCATTTCCTCCTCCGCCGCCACTTAACAAAAAGGGTTTTTTTTTTTTCTGAAGCCGTACGGGAGGCGGCCATGACAGTCCATCCCTGGAGCATTCCCCCCATATTCGAAAACATGTGGGAATGCTTTCTCTCAAACATAAAAGGGAGCGGGACTCTCCGTATTCCAAAGGGGAAACAGAGCAGAGCTGCCGTGGCACAGTGTTAATTTTAACAACTTCTCCCTTTATTTGGTACAGCGTTAACCTCGAGGCCGCCGGACCGCGTTTGAAGTGCCGTGTGCCGAGCATGAGAGAATCCAGAGTGAGGTCAGCCAGTCTGTTATTAAGACTTATTAATGGATAGAAGGCTACAACATACAGTGTACTTGCATGTAATTATATGACAGCGCGCTATCTTTCTATAATTAGTCAGGAAACGATTTAAACGAATATTGGGTTTCGAGGCTTGAGATTTGCAAAACAGACGCTGTGCCAGAACACCTCATCCTGACTGGAGGACAGTTCCAGAGATGCACAGGATGCACAGTTCAGCAAAAAAAAAAAGCTCAATCACCCTTTGATTTTTTTTTACCTTGGTTTGAACTTTGACCCATGACAGCAACAAAAACCCCAAAAACTGGCAAACCTGCGAGTTCCCTGAGCAGCTCCGATTACACACATATTCTATGTTCTTTTTATTCAGTGCAGACCAAGCATGCAAAAAAAACATATTTTACTATCCACCTAATCCAATACAACCTAAAGCAAATCATGCATCAAAGCCACTGAGGTTTTTGACATTAAATGCACATCTGAGACGTATGGCTGTGACCACCACGCCTTTTTTTTCGCATGCTCTCTGAAAACAAACAGCGCTCGGGACACGGAGGAGGATAAAACATTCTCCACCACCCAGAACTGGAGGGAAAAGTCAATGTGGGAGAGATCAATGCGACATTTGTAATGGATGACGATGGATCACTAAGTTTAATATTACACCGGTGCCGGCGCTGGCCTGGCGGTATCTCCGGCGAATAAATGTTAACTTGTTATCTGTTCCCTTAAAAGAACACCGCCATTGTTTGTTTTCTCTCCCTCCAGCCCAACCCCCCCCATCATTGATTTGGCCTTTATTGAATGCCCAAACACCGCATGCAACAATTGATCACTCCCAATTAAATGTGCACTGGATGTTTCCTTTCATACCAACAATCCCTGCATACTCCATGCTCATGAATATCTTTTTTTTTTTTTAACAATTTAAAAAATCCCATGACGAGATGTGGTGACCTTAGGAACTACAGGAGAACCTTTTAAACGAATTCTGAATTTAATTTAGGTGTATTTTTTCCTCCTTTCTTTCCTCCTGTCTCCCTCTATTTATTTCCTCTTATTCGGTGCCGTTGTTGGCTTGACCTCTACTCTCGACCCCTGACCCTTGACCCTGAGACATCTGACCAGTCACCACTCTGGGGGAACCAAATTAATAGAAGCGTTGCTCGTTAATTGCATAAAGGGCCGGCTAAGAGATTCATCACCTCAGTCATTGCCATTGCTTTACTTTGACCCCCCCTCCTTCTTTGGTTTCCCAGAGGGCATTTGGGGGCAGGCCCAGCTGTGCTTTTTCCTATAACCCTCCCCGTGTTTGCTGTGTAATTATTCAGCATCAGCCCTTATTAATCAAGTCGATGCCCTTACGTTTTAAATGGAAATTGCGGGGATTAATACAAGCATTCATTTTGTCTAGGAAATCTTGATGGCTTTAGCCCACTAATCGAATTGGAATAAAGAGGCCACGGCAATGGGAGGGACCTGATTGAATTAAGGGAAGAGGCAAAAAAAAAAAAAAAGCACACATTATACTGTATCTGCCAGCAGGGTCCTGAGCCTGGTGGAAAAAAAACACATGGTGCACCCACGACACTTTGATGAGTCATATGTCTGTTTTGCACATAGTAGTATCATTGAGATTAATGTCATGTTGCACATATGCACATATGAATGCATTGATTAATGAAACATTTCATTATAAAACCAAGTAATATATATATATATATATATAAAGATAAAGATGATTTGCCTCCATTGACAATTGCATGCTTACATATGTGCATGTGCAGCCACTAATGGGGCAGGTGCCTGTAACATGCATTCCCATAGACACACATATGCACACTCACAATAAAACCCACTCATAGACTCATAAATAACCCCCCCCCCGTTTCCTGTATTATATATGTACTCGGTCCTTCTGTCATTATGTTAGACTCACTTCCTCTGTCTCTCTCTCTCTCGCTTTATTGCAGCTCTTGGGTCAGCTCAGCCTGCAGAGAGCCTGACCATGATGCCAATTATCCACCGGCTCCAGTGTGGGTACATGACACCCACCCTGCACATTGCACACACACACACACACTCCACAAATACATGCATGTATACAAATGCGCATATAAAAAAGCGTGTGCTCCAATTTCACTGAGTTCATCCGATTCTGCTTTATCCATATCACATACACGCACTGTATAGCACATCTTCAGTGTAATCAGGTGCAAACATGTTAACGTACTCCCCCAGCTTCAGTGTCTAATCCCCTGTCCTATGCAACAAATCCACCTTTTCTCCAGCTCTTTACCATTCCACCTCTCCATCATCCCTCTTTTTTTTACCATGTTTTTTTCGCTCCCTGCAACCCAGATTGACAGACAGATTAGATTGGACACAGTTGACGCTGGTGGTGTTGGTGTTGGTGGTGGAAGCAATCAGATCCTGTGTTTGGCAGAGGTTTTTGTTTGTGTAAAATGACACACAGGCCTCACCCCCCCCCACCCAGAAAACCCACCCTCTCTCCATAAGAGATGCCACTGGCACAATCTCGCAGGGCGATGACTATCAGGTCTGGTGGAGGTGTTCCAACATGTCATTTGTCTGTCATTTGTTTGTCAACTGACGACAGCTCCATGTCTCTCCAGTGTATTTGTGCGAGTGTGTGTGTGTGAAAAAAACGCACGTGGCTGTGTACTTCTTCCCCCTGCAGCACCTTTACTTCAGGTATCGTCTCGTGTATTTGATATGGCAGTGACATTTTTTGACAGCATGTAGATAGACACGATTTGTTGCGCCTATGAGCCATCTAGGGATTAGAAATGCACACTTCTCTTGGCAGGCACTGTCTAGATAGCTTTCTCTCGGCGACGGCGAGATCCAACCAAACAGCTCTTGTGATTGTTATCTGTGTACCGCTCCTTGGTTTTTGCATCGACTGTGACAGGGGAGAAGAGAAAAAAAAAAAAAAAAAGCCACACACCACTTACTGTGCTTCTCCACACAGCTGTATGCATTTCCAATTAGAAGGATGAGAAAGTGGCATGTTTTCAGTGAGTGATATTTCAGTTTTCTATATGCTAATTAGTAAATTATAATGTTAGGAACATATCTGACGATTTTTAGTTTAGTTTAGCATCACAAATCTCTGCAGCCGTCTTCGGTTCCAGTGTCAAACCCTAATGATTTCTGCGTGTCAGAGTTCACACCTACCCAAAACACAACACCGTAATGCCTGAAACTCGAGCTAATTGAGATAGAATTACACTAACTGACCCGTAGAAATACCAAACATCTGTTGCGTCCCTTCCCCTCTATTCAAACACACAAACGGGCCCGACCATATGAAGGTTTCTATTCATAGCGTATTGGCTGATGAGCGGTTATCTCACAGCCTCTGTCAAATCAATCATGTCAGATTTGTTTAGATCCTGGCCCCGGAGAAGACTCGTGTGTTTATGCGAGCCCCGGCCTATCGCGGCGAGCTATGCTGCGTCCGCAGAGAGCCGCTTATCAGTCGTGTGTTTGGCCTCGAAGTTCTGCTGAAGTAGGAAAAGTTAGAACGTGGCTCCGCTGCATTTCCACAACTTCTAAAAGATGCCCATATTATCTCATGCATATTGAAAAAAACTTGATGCTCTTGGCTCAACCTCAAGACTCATTTTTCCCTCATGGGGCTAGTTAACCCCCACATAATCTGACATACCAGCAGACTCTTCGCTCTTCCTCCTCATCCTCATCCTCGGCGACCGCCATCATCTCCGTAAGTGGCCCTGAAACGTTACCCAAAAAAAAAAAAACCCCGGCGTCACTCGGCCTGATTTATGGTGTCATTAATGTCAGGCTATCAGTGGACATGAGCGCATGAGACAACAGACGAGCCGCCCAAAAAAAACAAATAGTTTTGATTAAAGTCAAGGACATTCCGTGCAGCTTTTCCGTAGAAAGGCATTCATCACATTTGATGTTGACCCCCCCCCTCGCTCCCCGCCTTTTGCTTTCCCGTCTCTGTCTCTTTGGCAGTGGAGGTGATGGTAAAGGCGGCGAAATATAAAAACAAAAAAAAAAACAGCGCGGGCTGAGCTAACACAGATACAGACAGCTTATGCGAGGGGTTATACGAATCGCTGTGTAATACGAAGTTGAAACAGCAGCGAGTGGATTAATTCGACACTAAAGGGATTACGGTGTAGAGGTTTACACGGACAACAGTGGGTCAGAGATAGAGGGCTTGATTCAAGCAGTCACCCCACACAGTTTTATGCAGTAAACGTGCAGCAGAAACACACCGACATGCATGCATGCAAAGTCTTTAAAACGCCGCTCGGAAAAAAGCCGTAGTAACAAGATAAAAAATTGAAAAGCAGACGTGGAACCCAAACATCTGTTAAAAGTGCCGGCGACGAGAGGAGGATTCCAGAGACGATGGGAAAAGCACTTCAATGCGGCTGCTGCTGACTTTTTTTTTTTTTTTTTTTTATCTCCCATCAAAAAAAAAAAAAAGCTTCCCGTTTTTGTGTAAACAGATCCCAGAAAGAGTCCGCGTAGCTTTCCCTGCCTCGCCGGCCCACCCAGGGCTCCACAATAACTCAGGAGGGGTCAGGGTTTAAGAGGAAAGTTAAAGATGAAATTATTGAGAATTGAAAAAGTCCACAAACAAATTAGCTAAAGAGGAGGGGGCGCGGGGGGGGGGGGGGGGGGAGAAGAAAACACGGCGTGCTTGGTTATGGAGGCGGCGTGTAACTCGCAGGCCAAACACACATCACAGCCGTGGGCCGAACCTGAGCCGGCCGATATCTGCGCTTACCCTATCTAATAAAAGGGAGACTTAAGCCGTATTATTCTAAAAGCTAAGTGTGTTATTCTAAGGCCGGCTGTTTTTAAGTGTCATCTTGTCACGGCTCGGGAGGAGGAGGAGTGTGATTTTAATCAGGGCGGCTTTAGGTGTTTTTCCTGCGATCCAGATGTTCGCCTGAGAAAGAAGCTTTTTTTTTTTTGCTTTTATTTCTTCCCCTCCGACGGAGACGTAAGTGGAGGGTTATTGTCCTCCTCCTCAAGGTCTCTCTTAAACGTCTCTCCCACTCAAATATTTTGACAGTCACGAGAGGGACAGGAACGTATCAGGTGCAACTTTATAAAAAAAAAAAAATGATGCTTATATGTAGACATTTTTGCACATTATATATATATATATATTATTTAAATACACATTACATTCAATAACGTCATGACACCAATAGCACGTTTGTTGAGTGTTTCCAGAGCATATTTGTCATCATAAGCACCATGTTCTAATAAGTATTGGATGGCTGATATGAAGTTACAGAATGACACCACTACTCAGAGGAAATGCATGCATTCATGTGTGTGTGTGTGTGTGTGTGTGTGTGTGTGTGTGCCTGTGTACGTTTAGGTCTAACCAGCCCCACATGTGACACTCAAAGAGGGTCTGATCCCCCCCCCCCCAAACCCCTGCTGGGACCCATACACCCCTGGTTCTCATTGACTTTGGTTTCATGCTTGCGGGGGGAAAACGCAAAAAAAAAAAAAAAAAAAAATAGAAAATAGAAAAAAGAAGAAGGAAGGAGGATGAAAAAAAAAACGGAGAAAATAAAAAAAACATAAAACAGAGGATAATACATAAAAATTCAAGCCATGTGGTTCTTATGCGAGTAAACAAGTAAAAAAAAAAAAGGGGTTTTAATCCGGCAAATGGGTGTGTGTTAAAATGTTAGTACCCCTGTGAGGAGCTGGAGAATAAAACATTTAGCAGAAGTTATGCTGACACCAGGAGAATATAATGAGTCCCAATCGCCCATCACAGGTCCATACAGTGCTAAAAATACGTGTGGCAGACGTTCTACTTGTTTGTTGAATAAAAAAAAATGAAAAAACATATTTACATCAAATATATTCACCAGAATGAAATCCCCCTTTGGCACCGAAGTCAGGAACGTGCAGCCGCCGCCCGCCACCAAAGCAGCGGCATAAATCTTGAGATCAGCCCGTATTGATAGGGCCTTGGCTACCGATTTGGTAACACATGTGCATATCCATTTCCCGGACAGAGATTGATTGCACATGACTGGGGAGGTAATAGAATTGTCTTTAAGGGACCGGACATCATTTATTACGAGCAGAAGGTAGGCTACACCTGCGGTGTGTCCCATTACTCCAAAAATAAATAAATAAATAAATAAAAAATCATTCCTCCTCTTCTCAAGTGCATCGTCCGTTCTTTTTCTGACTCATGCCACTTTGCAGAAGAGGTCGAATATCTTGCTATAGCTGAAGAAAACCAGGGTATCACATGTACACGTCAGGTCTGATGGAATATTACTTAACAAGAGCTGATATACATAAATCAACCTAGTGCCATTATAATCATATTGACTTTATTGTATTGAGATATTTTAGTATTTAGTATTAATTTTTCTTCTTAGTATTTGTTCTTTAGACAGATTCATTCTTGTCAGCAACTATTCGTAATTAATTAGGAATTAGAAATCTATTATAAGCACAGAACTCGAGTGTTCTCAAAGATCCCGTTGTGTGTCGTGACCCTCAGTCAAGTACGTCTTGGCAAAAGTTCATTTCACGCATTTTAATATAATTCAGCTGCTCGTTCATAATTCACAATTTTGAACTAGGTTCATGGTTCCAAAAATGAACTAATTCAATCCTTTTTTTCTCCAAAATGCTGGTGTGAGTTTTTATTTGTCAAAATTATTTTCACAGCCCAAAGAGCAACTATTTTATCTGTTTAAACAGTAAAACTATGCATCAGATTCATCTTTTTCTCCTCTAGTATTGAGGTGACAGCCTCACTTTGTTTCCTTCCATCCAGTCCTCACTAGTAGCAGCTGCAGAATATTCTCAAAAGCTGCAGCTTAAATGGTGTTTACTGGTAAAATAAAAGCAGGACTGTAGTCCTTAAGGTTCAGTACACATTGTGTTAATGCTCATAGCTGTGGTGCTGCCTTCCTCCATGCTCCTGGCTGCTGCTCTGTGTTTTATGACGTGTTTGTTAGTGTGACAGCTGCTGCCAGAACAACTGTTTTTTAAGCTACATATTAAGTGTTAGCTGGGAGGATCTAATGAGATCTGGTGCACTCTGGTTTCATGTTAACCCAAAATATGAATGAGTTCAATAAATGCGTTCAGGCAGAACAATGTGCAAATGCATATGTCGTTTTTGGGGCCATATCTGTGGTGCACTTGGATATAGGCTGAGATCAGAAAAAAGACAAATTATCATACTGCCTTCGCCCTCCAGCACACTTCTCCTCCCACTGGGGCATGCAACAGGTCATCGGAATTAAATACTAAACTGGAAATGACCTGGACTGAAGGAGAAAGTTTCACCACATGTGTAGACGCCTGAATAGGGCCCTCAGTTCAGCTTTCTTTAACTCACAGTTCATGACCCGAGATCTAAGTTTCACTCGCTGTTAATTCTACCGTCTGACAGCAGAAGGAGCTAACACAAATTGCATAGAAACAGCGGTTTGAAGTGAATTTTCACCAAAGGATGAGTTATGTTATTGTTTGGAATGTGCTCTGCGAGACTCCAACAACTGTCCTCCCGAGATAAGCCTGAAATTTAATGACAACTTATTGAATCAAAGTTCCTTTTAGTCCTTTTTTACTTGCAATTCTTCTTCTCTCATCATCCTCTTTCTTCCTCTCCTCTGTTCTTTCCTTTCCTTATCTCCTTAAAAGTTTCTTACTGAGAGGAAAGCATTAGTATTAAAGTCCTGGGATGCAGCCCGGGGAACTTTTCATGTGGAGAGAACTAGCAGACAACGTTCCCTGCATTCTGTCCATTGATCTGGGAGGCAGGTGTCAACCTAGGACAACTAGATTTCATATTTTTACCCTCATAAAACATTCGCTGTGCTGTTGCATGTGCATGATTGACATCTGCTAAGCTATGAACTTCACTACTTTTAGGGTGAACTATCCAAAAACTGTTGCATATAAGAGATAAAAAAAAACCCTTAAAGACAATGACTGCTGTCAGTCCACTTAAAATGATTTAAATTGCATGTCAGAGGTTGAACGTTCTTTATAATCTTGGTCTCCGGCTGGTTTTTAAGTGTAAAGGTTTAAATGTAGAGGCATGAGCAGAACAGTCATATCCTACGTAATAATCCATGAATGCAGGGTGTAAACTGTTACCCCCGGCGTTCGCTAAGCCAAGTTATCGGCATTAAAAAATGCAAATCCAGGTAACACGTCTTCTTTTATTCCTCGCTCCATGTGGTGCAACCCCATTATGACGCCGCTGACATTCCCTCCTCGTCCTTAAATCAACATCTTACAGCATATTAGCCAAAGCTGTTTGGACTCAAATGAAGAGTCAAACGTAGTGTAATTGTGTCTCACATCTGGATGTGTGAAAACATTAAAATGAGAATATAGAGAACTATTAAAAAAGGTGATAATTCAACAGAAAGATGATTGGTGATGGATCACTTGTTAACTAGTCACCTACAAAACAGCTGCAGAATGAAAAAGGAGCTTATTTATATATATATATATCATTAAGATTAGATAAGATTAGAGTGGAGTATAAGATAAGAGTAAAGAAAAAGAAAAAGAAAAGAAAATAAAAGCTATAAAAAGTAAAAATACACAAAATTATGTACAAAATTCGTAGAAGTTTTTTGATCCGCATACACAGTATGCATTATGGACATAAGAATGGAGAAAAAAATACTAATAAATAGTAAGAAAAGAGTATGCATAAGCAAAGCATATATACATACATACACATACACACATATTTACATATTTACATATCTATACGCACATACACACATGTACACATACATAGCTAATGCATACTTAAGGTGCAGGATGTGTGTGTAGAGAAAAGTGACGAGTGGAATTATATATCTATATATATTTTATATTATATATTTATATATCTTATTTCCTTCTCCTACACCTATAAACAAGCATTTCATTGTAGATCTGTGTGCAATAAACCTTTGTAAAAAATCTTCTTCATGCGATCACATTTTTTTGGAAAGTAAAAGCATTTTTACACTGATTGGCTCCTCTCCTGATGTGTGTGCTTTCATGGTCCGGTGCCTATCTTGCTGTAAGTGGACGTATTAAATCCTTTTATAGTTTTACTATCATACGTTTAATGCGTCCATAAATGGAAACCAACATGGAAGCCCCCCAGCAGTTATTGATTAGCATCTTCTTCTTAGAGTTTTTTTTTTTACACAAAACAGACCTGCACTTTTATACCTTCCAAGGTTGACAATTAAAACATCACCAAACCACTTAATTGTTGAAACACCATTACTACTATTAATTCAATCTATCCTCTGCTAGAAGAGGGCAATTATGCTTAGTCCATGTTGAATATGCAGTACCACTCTGTAGCCACTAGGGGTGTTTTGAGAGAGACACACACATGCACTGCAACCACTCTTAGGCCATTTTCCTTTTTTATAATAAGGCTTTATCTTTAAGGGGCTGGGAGGAATAGAGGGTCACGCGGGGTCAGACCCGGACAAGGTCAGCCTACTCGTCAGAGTGTGTGAGGAAGTCTGGAGCCGGTGTCAGTCCGAATCATATCTGCCAGACGGAGGACAGGAAAGAAACACCGCGCGACGCGCACGCGTGCCCGCGGACATGTGTGTTTGTCGGGTGTGTGCGCGCTGACAAATACCTGTGTCTGCCGCCCAACGGGTGGGGAGACGGTGGCTGTGACACACACACACACACACACACACACACACACACACACACGTGCACACATTCTTCTGATTACTCAGGTCAGTGCCTACAGTGCAGGAACACACACACACACACACACACACACACACACACACACACCAACCTGCCTTTTTCCTCTTTTTTCTGCACTGACACTGAGGCTGTGCCCTGAAAATACACCAACTTTGTGTTTCTGTCCTGTCTCGTTCGGCTACTGGGGACTCGCTCGAATCTCTATTTTGGGAGTGTCATTCTACAAGGGTAGAAAGAAAGAGAGGGGGGAAGGGGGGGGGGCTTATTTGGAGAAGTTACCTGTGCTGTGTGCCGTGTTGCACGGGCTAGACCAGTCAGTGTGTGTCTGGCTTCAATAATTGTGATTTATAATCCCAGCCTTCGGTAGCACGTGTGTGTGTGTGTTTGTGTGTGTGTGTGTGTGTGTTGCTGGCTACGTCCATGTGATGTATTTTGTGTGCTTTGCGTGACCCGACCTGCCCACATTCAGAAACCTCCCAGTTCGTCTGCAGCTGTCCCTCTCTCACACACACACACATAAGTAAAACACAGATGTGTGTGTGTGTGTATGCGAGGCAAAGTGAGTTATCAAACGCACCTTTGAGAGTAAGAAGGTAAAGATGGAGGCTCTCTACCAACTCCAACGTGCTGTGGAAGTGCACCGTGGAGAAAGTAGGGCACCAGATGCCCCTGTTCTGTGATGCAGGCGGTGGCACTAACTTTTTCTCCCGTGTTGATTTTGTCCTTGCTGCGGGATGCCTGGGATAAGAGCGCTGTATTCTCAGAGGAGGACCATTTTAGCTAGTCTAAACCATTGGGCCTTGAGTAGAACAATGAATCTAATGACAAAGAGGATGGAAATAGGGGAAGGAGCTGGACAAATATTAGGCTATATTTTATTTTATGTACTATATTTTTTAAAACCCACTGCGATTTTTCTTTGGTGTGCAACGCTTACTATTTTGAGGAAGGGCAATAACACAAAAAGTGAATGCGATCTGAGTTAATCAGGTTATGTAGTTTTCGCAAAAGTCCATTTAATATGGAATCATCTCGATTAACTTAGGACCCAGGTCAACCTCGGACAGCGTGGACCGCGACATATAATAGTCCTGAGAGATTTTCTGTTTTTCTTAACTGATAATAAACATAAATTAACACTGACCATGGACGTGGACCACCCAGGTTTCTGGAGTCATATAGTGGCATTGCAATAAAAGATCTGTTTATGCTTTTTAGAAGAGATACCAGGAAAATATTTAAAGAACAAGACGCACTAATTTGATAAATTTGCTAAAAAAAATGCTCAAATAAAATCCTTATGTTTGTAAATCATTGTGCTTTATAAATAGATGCACTATACTGAGAGGATGCTAACGTTTGAGCATGAATAGGAAGGCAGCAGCACGCTGGAGTTTATTAAGAGAATAATGCATACACTCCAGAACCAGCCTTTTTTTACGGATGCTTGCACGACAAAATATACACCTAGATCAAATGAGGGGGATTATGCATCTTATCTACCTGCAGCACATAAGAACGACAGGCCGAAAGACACATGACACATGTGGCGGGAGTGGAAGTTAAGGCTGATTGATCCACTCTTCATCTCCGCAAAACGACTGTTTTCCTCCGCCGACACTCCAACTCTCTCTCCCCACCTCGCGTAAACAGCTTTAGGAGCAAAGGAAAAGGTGCTGGGAATGTGACGCACACTATGTATGCAAGTGCATGCATAAAAACACACACACCTCCTCTGCAGATCTGATCCAAAGCTGATTATCTTAAAAAACGGCGTCTACATCACAAGGAGGGAGGTAACATCGCAAGAAAGAAAAAAAAATTGAGTTTGAGTCCAAGGTCAGCCGTGGAGCCGCCTGAACAAAAAAAAGTCGGAGATCTCCCCCCAAAAAAATATCTATCAACTTGGAGCGAAGGCGCCCTTGTCCCGACCCCTGCGGAGTTGCTGGAAAGATGGTTTTCCTGTAAAAAAAAAAAAAAAAAGTTTATCCGGGGGTATGAAAGATTAACGAGGGTGTTTTCATTGGCTGCTCTCTAGTCGTCTCGCCGAACTCGCGGAGGTGATAAGATCGGAATATTTATCGGGCCTCTTCTTCAGGTCATTTGCTATGTTAATTTTATGAGCTTGATGTTGCCTTTGTTTCGCGGTCATGTGTTATTCTTCCTGAAGCCCGGAGCGGGGGGGAAGAAAGAGGGATTTGTATACTTAGCATGCAGTGTCTTCAAATTAGTCACCCGTGCATAATCATTTCTGCCGTGCGGGGAGGGTGCAGGGGGACGACTAATTCCACTTGCTCCGTGTGAAAATTTAAATCCATTATTATTTTTTTTTCAATCAGATCGGCTCGCTTTATTTCTTCGGGAAAAGTGCGCCTTCTCTTCCTGAATTCATCAAGGCAGAAAAAGAGGGCGTGCAGGTTGTTTCAGGCCGAGTATAAAAAAAAAAAAACAACGACTCCATCCTCTAACTGCGTTAACATCGGCCGATGATGTAATTCACAACGCAGTGATTTTGTAATGTTATTCATCACTAATGCATTCCATCGTATAGGCGGCTGCAGCTTTACATTGTTTTTACTACTATTCCAACTAGAAACAAAGATTAATAAAGCTAAAGCTGCATCTTTTTTTTTATTTTTTTAATTTCCAGACCACTGTCAAGTTCATTTGCATATATATATATGTATGTCAATATATATATATGCAAATATGTGTGTACGTGCATGTATGTATGTATATATGCTTTGCTTATGCATACTTTTTTCTTACTATTTATTAGTATTTTTTCTCCATTCTATGTCCATAATGCATACTGTGTATGCGGATCAACAAATTTTAAAAACTTTACTCTCATCTTATACTCTACTCTAATCTTATCTTATCTTATTAAGTGATGGAGGTGAATGGATTGAATGAATGTGACAGTATATACCACACAGGGAGGGGTGAGGACATGGGGACGGGTTTCCCAGTCAAATACCCATAAAAAGCGAACATTTAACCAGAGATAAGACGATATGATCACGTGGGCTCTCCAACCATCACATTGATGAAGCTGTCTGCGTGAGAGACGCCCCCCCCTCCCTCCCATTCATGTGAGATTACATGAATGTTTCAAACTGTTCTAAATCAGCCTCCCTCCCCTTCTTCTCCCTCCATCCAGCCAGCACTCACCATTAATGCCTATATCAACCACAGGAGCCGATTGTTAAAGAGGCGAAAGAGGGGGGTTCTGAGTGCGCGGGGCCCCGATCGATATTGATAATGTTGAAAATGTGGTAGGAAAAAGAGAGCGAGAGTGTGTGTGTGTGGGGGGGGGAGAAAATAAAAAAAGAGAAGAGACATAAATCTGCAGGCGGTGAATAGGGGAGAGCAGCTGCAGTGGCCTCAGAGTTGTCCCCTTCAACCTCTATGGAAACATCATCAGCACTAATCAGCGCTAAAGAAAACGGTCCAGGTTGATTTACACTTACCACCTTCTGCTGGGGAACAGAGGAGAAGAGAAGGGGGGGGGATGCATGGAAAAGCGGGTGAAAAGGATAAGAGGGGGAGTTGTTGGACGGCGCTAATAATAGCAGGGGAGACGCATTCCTTCAAGGTCAATCTCAGGTGAAGCAAAAGGTTGTATAAAGGTCAGGCTGGATGAGGGTCATGTAGGCCTCAATGAGAGTCAATAACACCTCCCAGACGTGCGGGGGTCGCCCCCCCCCCCGCCACACACACACACACACACACACACACTCTCACATCAATTCGCCAGGCATGGACCACGGGCAATAAAAGAGATGGAGAGAGAGGACTTAGCCTGGGAGAGAAAAGGGTGAGAAAAAAAGAAAATGTACAGGCAGATTGTGAAACAGCTCGCCTTTCAACTACTAACTGCTTTTCATGTAAATGTCTTGGACTGACACTTCTTACACACCCCCCCCTACACACACACACACACACACACACACACTCTCCATCTCTTTTACTCCAGTATACTCTCTGTCAGCAGAAGAATAAAAGCGAGGGGAAGGGGCAGAGGAGGAGAGACAGAGAGAGAGAAGGGAGTGAAGGAGGAGGAGGAGAAAAAAAACAGAAACAGGAGAAAATCAGACTCTCGCCGGGGTTGGCGAAAGGTCAGTCCTGACAGGCTCGGAGGTTAAACTGCCGAGTTAAAATACTGTTCATTATCCTCCCGCAGCCTCTTCCCAAATTCCCCTCTTTTGTGTCACAGTCACTGCCCGGCATCAACGTCCACCCCCCAAAACCCCCCCCGACCCCCCCACCCCAGGATTTATTAGACATTGTTGGGCGTTGAGAAAGGGGACCTTTTTCTGTACAATCGTAGCAGTGATCCTATGGCAAGGACAATACTGCTGCCAACACAATTACAGAGCCTGGCTTGAGTTATAAGGGTTGTAGGACTGACTCAGTGTGTGTGTGTGTGTGTGTGTGTGTGTGTGTGTGTGTGTGTGCACAAGTACAGTATGATGATAAATAAAACCAGCATGGGGTACATTAAAACTACATTTTGTTTACGTTGACCTAATCCGCAAAAAGCATACTTGAAAATTAATACTCAAAATAATTTACATAAATTCCTGCATATTTAAAGCAACCTTTTTTTTTCCAGTGCAGGAAATTTAATTAGTACACATGAAGAGAACAAAGCAGGGGGAATATCCATAACACGAATTAGGCTGAATCACATCATTCATTACTCACCAGAGAGCAATGAGATGTGACACATGGCAACAGAACCCTGCCTGAACCGGACAAATTAAAAACACTAGTAATTAGCACTATGCAAAACATGTTATTACCTGATTTATGTGGCTTCCTGTTTATAAGGGCACAGCGAGCCGGCTATTCGTCTTCTGCCCGCCGCGCTTTAAGATTCAGAATGGGTTTAAATGATTTATTAAATGAATAAACAAATAAATCACCTCACACCTAATTTCCCTAATGATATTAGAAATGACTAACTGTACAAATTGTGCGAAATATAAGCCACTATTAACCTGGAGCAACCGTTCGCTTCGGCGGGTTCAAGGCGTCCATCCATTTTCATTTGTGCGAAAAACAAAAACGTGATTAAAAAGATTTGACTCCTGACACGGAATTCCACAAATAAAACGCTCCGCGCTCTCTTTGCTTAATAAAAGAAGGTCACGCGGCCCCCGCCGTTGTCAGCGATACGTCAAAGTCGGCGGGCGGAGCAGCCAATCACATGAGCTGGCGGAAAGTTTCCCCCCAACAAAACAGGCCGAGCAAAGCCTGCAAACTTTCCCCTTATTCCTCTGAATCACCCCGACCACCGTCTGTGTTATATATATTTCTATTTTAAAGAGACATACTGTTTTCATCTTTTGCCCCTCTGCTCCCCGGGAGGAACGAGCGACATATATATTAAAAAAAAAAAAAAAGCAAGACTTTAAATAACAAGAGACCGCCATCAGTTCCCCTGCTAGTCCGCACATTAGCCTCGTCAGAGAGCGAGCGTCTGACACCTACTAAAATGTTTCGGCTCCGCGCGCGTATAAGAGCATAAATAATTCAAAATTAATCCCCGCTGAGGGGGACTATGGGAATCATAAATTATCCGAGTGTAGTCCCCGGTGCACGTCGCGGGATTGGAACACCTAGTAACAATCGAGCGGAAGGTGCTCATTACACCTTGTGAGGAGATATCTTAACCTCTGAATATTCATTTCTTTGAATAGATGGGAACGGCTCGATATTTGAGTGACTGGGTATTATTGCAATATTTAATATTATTCAAGTGCAGCGTAAAACCATAAAATATCTATTTTTTGCTTTGCATAAGACAAACTTAGTAAACTACTTCAACGATGACTTCAAGATAAGATAAGACTTTTATTGATCCCACAACGGGGAGATTTGTCTGTTACTGCAGCGTTACAGAGGAAGAAAATACTGATAAATAGTAAGAAAAAAGAAAAAAGTATGCATAAGCAAAGCATATATACATACATACATGCACCTTCATACCTACATACATACACATACACACATATTTACATATTTGCATATATATACGCACATACACACATGTACACATACATAGCTAATGCACACTTAAGGTGCAGGATGTGTGTGTAGAGAAAAGTGACAACAGTGAGTTAATCACCTTAGTCTTCATACGTGGAGTTAAAAAAAAAAAAAAAAAAAAAAAGCAAACATGGACAAACCAGGACACCCATGGCGATGTTTTGTTGACATTTACAGCTCCGAGTTCCTTCAAAAAAAAAAAAAAAAAAAAAAAAGGTTTTTGCCCGTCTGTGATTCTGCAGAGAGACTCCAGACCGGCCTGGGGAGGCAGTGATGGATGGAGGCAGACAACACAGTTAATCACCCCCCCAGCAGGGATGGAAATATTAACGCGAAGACAATGGAGAGCACTATCATATACAGAAGGTACACTTAGACCCGCTGACAACTGGACATTGAGACATATATATATTAAATATATTAAAAAAAGGTGGTTTGAAGTACAGTGGACGCATTAACCT
Source organism: Eupleurogrammus muticus (assembly GCA_036785175.1). Classification (NCBI taxonomy): domain Eukaryota; kingdom Metazoa; phylum Chordata; class Actinopteri; order Scombriformes; family Trichiuridae; genus Eupleurogrammus; species Eupleurogrammus muticus. The sequence goes on from JAYKQN010000005.1 coordinate 25,553,055, forward strand.
AGTGTTCATTCACTGGTGATATGATACTTGCAGATGGATGAAGCCATAAACTGGCAATGAATCACCTTGTGTATTTATAACATGAAAGACTTGAAAGTCTAACACAGCCACGCGTAGATATGAAAATGCCAGTCTGCAGGCATATCAAAGCTATATTAGCCGCGTCTACTTATCGTGTAGAGGGAAGATGTAAAAACACAAACTGATCCTCAATATAAAAAAAAAATAAAAAAAAAGGACGACTACTGTAGCGGGTGGAAGAGAGTGGCATTTGGTGAGAATGAGGGAGGGAGGGGGGGATATCCGATTTAGAAAGTGGTTGGAAATATACATATCAAAGGAAATACATGGAGATTTCCTTTGCCTGTGCATCCCCCCCCCTACACACACACACACACACACACACACACACTTCTCCCTCCTCACTTCTCCAGCGAGCAAATTCTCAGGTAAGAGAGCCAGAAACCTACTTACGACGCTCCGCTGTTCATAATCCATAGGTTCTATCAGCAGATTACTAGAAATAAAGTGTTGGGAGAGACGTAAAGCGGGACTCAGAATGCCAGAGGAGACAATGTTGGTTTTCAGTCTTCACTTCACTTCCAGTCCACATAATTAACAGCTTGTGATCAGCTAGGGGGGAAAAGACAAAAAAAAACGCTTTAAATCTCCTAAGTACTAACATGATTATAGAATAACTGATTTTTTCATTAAAAGTATATCACCACGTTTAACAGCTTGATCTACTCTCACAAGTCTGGCTTTAATTTTCTCGCAGTGTTTTCTTGACTTTCCACCCTCTTTAGTATATATATCGCCGGGCACGTGTGTGTGTGTGTGTGTGTGTGTGTGTGTGTGTGTAGGGCAATTCATTCGTCACACGGCTTTACCCATTAGCGGCGGCCGCTGCTAAACGCTTCACCTTTTGATTTTGAGGAGGGGTGCGGTATTGCTTCAAATTTCATCACAATAAAGGCTTATTGGGGAAAGGTGGCATAATCGTTGCCCTATAAACGTCTCTGCGTAGATTACATGCTTCTCGCCTGGCTAATCCCGGTAATTGATGAACTTCTATGCTGACGATTTTTTATTTTTTTTATTTTGTAATTTGTTTATTAATTAAGATAACACTTATTTTGGGACCTCAACCAAGTAAACGCGATTATGTGCTCTGCAGGGTGAGTTTTTTTCAGCGTAGCTGGCTGGTTAACAGGCCGCCGCTGCCAGGAAACGTCTAATAGTCCTCTCACTGAGAAGTTTAATTCATTCGCCATAAAGCTAAAAATAAACACAGTCACACTTAATTGGGCTTTGAATGTGAGCATTATTAAGTTGTTGGGGGAAAAAAAAGAAAGCAGGACCAACAAATTATAACCGAGGACACTCGATTTAACTGCTGAAATGTTGAGTTCGGCGTGTGTTTATTATGGAAAGACGAATAAATAAAAACGTGGCTATAAATATTTAATTTCCAATATTGATAACGATGATGGGAAAGCAATAGCGGTTATTTATTAATAGTTTATTATAAAGATTGAAATATGTAGTAGAGTACGTCGAATAGATTGTGTTTGTGGCGTTACAAATGGCCGATAATTAAAACGTTCTGTAAACAACGTCCACATGTGTTGAGGATTTGTCATGAGGGAAAAAAACAGAGATTACATTTAAGTTTAATTTATGGGACAACTCAAAAGGTTTTCTTCCCTCCTCTATCGTGGGTTACAGTCCTGGGATGAAACATTTTCGTATGATTCAAGTTTATGATGCAGAGACACTTTGAGGCAGGACGGGGGAGGGTTAGGGATGAGAGGGAGAAAAATCAAAAAGATTTCCATAAAAAAGTAGAATAAATAAGTGCCTGCGATACAACAATTTGGATTTACATACATTATCCCGCTCTCTATCTCTCTGGGATATTTTACAGTCCTGATATGCGAGGGGAGCCGAGAGATAAACTAAATATGACCTATGCTCTGCAGGCTCAGCTAGAAAGAGCAGACGCCTGTAAGAATACTCAAGGAGCAGAGGAAAAGGTTGAGAGGATGAGGACAAAAAGCCAGGGGAAGGAAGAAAAATGACACTAAAAGGCAGTCACGAACTGATTGATGCTCCGCTGTATTTGAAGATCAGTGGCAGCCTTGTGGCTGCAAGCACAGAGGTCAGCGAGTCTGTGTGTGTGTGTGTGTGTGTGTGTGTGTGTGTGTGGATGTGGAGGAGGTGGGGGGTGCTTGCTTATAAGGGCGTGTGGCTTTCCTTTGTCGGTTTCACTGTCTGGATGTGCGCATGCATGTGGGTGGGTGTGTGGGAGCGTGTGTCCAGATTTGTCTTCCTCCCTCTCTCTCTTTTCTCTCTCTCTCTCTCTCTCCTTTTGTAGGAGAACAGAATCCTCAGTCACCGGGTGGCTGGGGGAAATCAGATGTGAGCAGAGAATAACATGCTCGATTTGGCCTGGGAGTGGAGCCTGGGCTGGGGGAGAAGGAGAGCTCCGTGATGTATTGTGCCAGCCGGACAGGGCACGCCATGGCGGCCCTCTCTCTCTCTCTCTCTCTCTCTCTCTCTCTCTCTCCGCTTGTCAGCAAATACACATTTTTCACCCAGCAGGTGAACTGAGTGTGTGTGTGTGTCTACAGAGAGGAACGTGTGCATTATTTTATTTATTCTTTCTGTAAGAAAAGAGCAGTTTTTTGCCTGAGATATTTTAACTTTTTTCACTAGCATTCGGTGTGTGTGTATAATATTAATGTACATGCATATGTGTGTGTGTATAATATGAATGTACATGCATATGGTGTGTGTGTAATATGAATGTACATGCATGGTGTGTGTGTATAATATGAATGTACATGCATAGGGTGAGTGTATAATATGAATGTACATGCATTTAGTGTGAGTGCATAATATGAATGTACATGCATTTAGTGTGAGTGCATAATATGAATGTACCTGCATACGGTGTGTGTGTATATTATGAATGTACATGCATACGGTGTGTGTGTGTGTATAATATGAATGTACATGCATACGGTGTGTGTGTGTGTGTTTAATATGAATGTACATGCATATAGGGCGAGTGTATAATATGAATGTACATGCATATAGGGCGAGTGTATAATATGAATGTACATGCATATAGTGCAAGTGTATAATAGGAATGTACATGCATACGTGTGTGCGTATAATATGAATGTACCTGCATACGGTGTGTGTGTATAATATGAATGTACATGCATATAGGGTGAGTGTATATTTATGAATGTACATGCATACGGTGTGTGTGTGTGTGTGTATAATATGAATGTACATGCATACGGTGTGTGTGTGTGTGTGTGTATAATATGAATGTACAGGCATATAGTACAAGTGTATAATATGAATGTACATGCATACGGTGTGTGTGTGTGTATAATATGAATGTACATGCATACGGTGTGTGTGTGTGTGTTTAATATGAATGTACATGCATATAGGGCGAGTGTATAATATGAATGTACATGCATATAGGGCGAGTGTATAATATGAATGTACATGCATATAGGGCGAGTGTATAATATGAATGTACATGCATATAGTACAAGTGTATAATATGAATGTACATGCATACGGTGTGTGTGTGTGTGTGTGTGTATAATATGAATGTACATGCATATAGTACAAGTGTATAATATGAATGTACATGCATATAGTGCAAGTATATAATATAAATGTACATGCGTATAGTACGAGGGTATAATATCATTGTACATGCATATAGGGCGAGTGTATAATATGAATGTACATGCATACGGTGTGTGTGTATAATATAAATGTACATGCATATAGTGCAAGTGTATAATAAGAATGTACATGCATATAGTGCAAGTGTATAATATGAATTTACATGCATACGGTGTGTGTGTATAATATGAATGTACATGCATATAGGGCGAGTGTATAATATGAATGTACATGCATACAGTGTGTGTGTGTGTGTTTAATATGAATGTACATGCATATAGTACAAGTGTATAATATGAATGTACATGCGTAAAGTGCAAGTATATAATATGAATGAACATGCGTATAGTACGAGGGTATAATATCATTGTACATGCTTATAGGGTGAGTGTATAATATGAATGTACATGCATACGGTGTGTGTGTATAATATAAATGTACATGCATATAGTGCAAGTGTATAATAAGAATGTACATGCATATAGGGCGAGTGTATAATATGAATGTACATGCATACGGTGTGTGTGTGTGTGTGTATAATATGAATGTACATGCATATAGTGCAAGTGTATAATATGAATGTACATGCATATAGGGCGAGTGTATAATATGAATGTACATGCATACGGTGTGTGTGTGTGTGTGTATAATATGAATGTACATGCATATTGTGCAAGTGTATAATATGAATGTACATGCGTATAGTACGAGGGTATAATATCATTGTACATGCATACGGTGTGTGTGTATAATATGAATGTACATGCATACGGTGTGTGTGTGTGTGTATAATATGAATGTACATGCATATAGTGCAAGTGTATAATATAAATGTACATGCATATAGTGCAAGTGTATAATATGAATGTACATGCGTATAGTACGAGGGTATAATATCATTGTACATGCATACGGTGTGTGTGTATAATATGAATGTACATGCATACGGTGTGTGTGTGTATAATATAAATGTACATGCATATAGTGCGAGTGTATAATATGAATGTACATGCATATGGTGTGTGTGTATGATATAAATGACATGCATATGGTGTATGTGTTTAGTATAAATGTACATGCATGCGGTGCGTGCATGCGTCCGTTGGGAAGGTCCGAGCCGCCCGTTGTGGGCACAGCTGTTTCGTCACATGGCGGCACAGAAGCAGGCGGCTTCATGTGGTCACGGCAAAACATCTGAGCTCCTGCCTCCGACCGGCCGTTCCACGCGAGAGGAACAAGTGGCTCTTCTAACAGGAAACATTACACTATGTTTGGGTGCGCGCGCGTGTGTCGACGTATGCATTTTTTTTTTTCACACATGCTGAATTTCTTTGATGCGACGCCTGGTCCATGTGACCCCCCCACACACACTCAGCAGATTTAACTTTGGCCGCTCTCATCAAAAAGACACGAGGACACACAGCTGTGACCAGCCGGAGAAAAAAAAAAAAACATGGAACCCTTCCAAATATCCCACGTTGCTTTCTAACCTCTGACCTCTCACTTCAATTAACCTGCAACCTGTTTAATGAACTCGAGTGTGCCGCTTCTCCTCTTTTAAAAGTCCACAATGTCAATTGCTAATGTAGGAAAAAAAAACTGGTGAAAAAAGAATATTTTTAAAGGGAAAAACACAAAAACTATAACCCTCTCCACTCCCATTTTAAGCACAGGGGGTTTCAGTTAAAGCTGGAGAAGCTGGTATCACCATCTAGTACAACGTATTGGCAGCGTATGAAGCAGCCTGAAGGTCTGAGCGCAACACATTTACACACACACACACACACAAGCACAAGCCTCTGCACTAAAGACCTCTTTTCAGCTCGCGTCGAGGGAAGTGGGCCGGGGAGGGCCTTTGATGTGGGAACACCGAGGTCAGAGAGAACAGTCTGTGCAGCGCTAAATTCCATCCCCCACAACAGTTCCTTTTTCACTTCGCTACTGGCTGGTTTATGGAGCCCATCTTCAAAACAAGAATTTATCTCAGTCTGAATATGTAGGAGTAGGGAATGGATAAATGCCATGTTCCAGGCTGTACTCACCGCACTCCCCTTAAAATCTGTCGTCTGCATTGCATTTAGGTTCCCCCCCCCTATTCGCTTATTGGCCTTTTGTTTCTGGAACCGAGGGAAAAAGGCAAAAGGTCTAACCAGCACATAAACTAATCTCAAATGTCATGTCTTATTAGACGCAAATGGAAGGAAACGTTTGGCTCACTCGCCCTGCCGAGTCAATGAATTTGTCAAAATTTTATGATAATTCATTCAATTACTCTTTAGACATTTAAATGATGTGGGGAGTGAGGGAGGAGGCGGCGAGGGTCAGCTGAAGAGAGAGAGAGACAGGGAGAGAGGGAGAAGGAGTAAAAGGAGGGGGAGGAGAAGAGGGATTGGGGAATAATCCTGCTCTTGATATTACACTCCCTCCAGAGGCCTTTTAAGGGCTCCATATCACAGTGTGAGGCCTCCTAAACTTCTCTCCCCCTACTTACCAACTCAGCAGCCTGTCCACCCCCTTTCTCCAAACACCTTTGTTCACAACTTATTCCCCTTACACATACTACACAAACACATATAATGCACAGTCCATATGCACGGTGATTAAAAGAGTAGTTTTACCATGCAAACACACATATATTTATATATATATGAATGTTTTTTTCACTATTTTTTTACCTCTGATACACAACAACACAAGCTCTCACATGCACGTACGCCTCCCCTTTCATTCCTGGGAGAATGACAATAAAAAGGCCCGCCGCTCTTCTCGACCCTTGACCTCTGATCCCTGGAGGTCTCCCACTGCCTGTGCCGGGAGGTGGAGGAGGGAGGGAAGGGGGGGGCGATAAAAGGCGGCTGTGTGGTGGTGAGGTTGGGGGCCCTGAGAACAGCTCCCTCTGTCAGGCCAGTTCAGGCTGCATCATGGGTAAGCTCCCCCTCTAGTGTTCACTGGCCTCTCTTGTGTGTTTTCCTTACTCCCACTGAAATAAAGAAGTATTCGTTCACGCCCCCCCCCCACCCACTCTCCCCCTGGTCCAGACACAGATAGGCCTACCTGTTGCTAATTAAAAATCAAACTAATTTACTTTTAATAAAACATCGAGCACTGCAGGTGCCTTCAGCTGGGTTAAATAAAAGGTGGTTTCTAATCATCCCTTTAAAAAATGACACTCCAATCAGTCTGTGATGTGCAATTCCACTCTACCAAGCTAAAGCTAATCTATCGCCTCACAACGGGGCATCAGGTAACACTACAAGCAACGACAGACAGAATCATTCCCTCAGTCTGAGCATACAATTAGCATTGAGTTACAAATATATTTGCCCGTGTGGTGACGTTGCCTTGGCTTTTTTTTTGCAGCATCTGGTCTGATGCATGCATGGCGTTTCCCCCCCATTCATGGCTAAGCTACACCAGCGCCTCCTATTCTAGCTTAGCCACGCCTGAGGGCATGCTAATTACCTTCCTCGCTCTAAATTAACCAACTTTCACTGGGACTCTGTCGCCACTCTCCGATCCGGCGTTGATAGCAGACAGAGAGAGAGAGGGAGAGAGAAAGAGGGAGGAAAAGGGAGGAGGAGGAGCGAAACGGTGAAAATAGAAACAAACCAATAATCTTCTACATTGCCTTCCTAAACGAGAGCCACTCTGTCCCTAATGTAGACAAGTCATTTTGTACAAGCCGTTAAAGCCCAGTGGGCCAGGCGAGCATGCAGCGCGGGGGCCGCCCGTTTTCAAAGATCTTTTTGCAATCAGTTACACAATGGACCCCCTCATTTTATGCTGCTACATCATAAAAGTGCTCCTTTTGTTACATTTCCATCCTTAAAAGGGTCTTAATCCCCGTCCTTTCAGGCCGGTCTATGGCAAATTCCTCAGGGACATCCCATTCGCTGCAAGGGCTGGAGTGACCCACTCAGAAACCAGCATGCGGGGCTTTGAGCTTTTCTTCTGCTGCCACTCTCCGGAGAACATTAAATCGTACTTTTCATCCCCCTCACCATAGGGGGAAGCCCCTTAATGATGACAGAGAAAGAGAAATTCCTCCACTCGGTCCTATGACACCATTCTGCTGTCAAGCGGGCGTCTCGGCGGACAGAGAATCAAACATGGCTTCCTGCAGGTGGAACGCCGATGAAGGTCACGGTGCAGTCCAGAGAGGAGAGAAGGAGGGAGAAGAGGGAGGGAGGGAGGGAAAGAGAGAAAACCGAGGAGCTTTTCCTGTGCAAATTAAGTCATCTGCTGAAAAATGAGGGTAAAGAAGAAGAAGAAAAAAAGCACACACACACACACACACACACACAGTGGCAGCTTTCATTCCATCATACTTCATGTGTTATTCAGATGTTTCTAGATTCCGCACAAACTCTGCACATAATGTGAATTCCTGTGATTTCTGTTTTTTTCCTGTTGTTACGTCTCCCTGCTCCCGGGGCTGTCGGGAGGTTTGTCTGTGCCTTTGCCTTTTGTGAAGCCATCTCTCCTAGAGGGTGCATTTAATCGGTTTGAAACCCCCGCTGTCTAACCCACCCCCCGCCCCCCCCCGGCCCTGCCTCACATCGGACCACTCGCTGGGAACATTGTGCCAAAATAAAACACGTGTCAATCACAGAGGCAGAAATGCGCGCCCGGGCCGGTCGGTCGGCCGGTTTCACGTCCTCCCGAAAACGCCTAAACCCGCCTGATGAGTGTTTCAGTCCGTTTCCAGACATGATACTTGTGGTGCTCAGCGTGGAACACGGAGGTATCTGACGCTGCTGCAAAAACAATCACTCCCTGTGGGGTTCACAGCTATAAGCAATAAAAGCAGGGCTCCACACAAATTAATATGATAAATAATAGAGACGAATATTAAAAAATGCATTTTTAAATGAGAATAAGTTTACCAAAGCACCATTCTGCTGCCGCGTGGCATCTTTCTCTGCACAGGCAGGATAAGGCCGTGGGATTCGACCGGGTGAAGATGTCAGGGATAGTTTCCGGGAAGACGAGATGAACATGGACTTCAATAGTCCATAATCCTCCGGCTACAAGCCTCACCTCCTCCTGTAATGGCTTTTCTGAACCACGCGGCTTAGGCCAACACAAAAGTCATGGAAATGTATACATGGAGGTGAGCGTGCATCAGGAGCGGCGGTTCCCTCCGTGTTGATAGTGATAGGGAGCGTTAAAAGGGTCGCCGTGTGCTTTTCAAGCGATCGCAGGGTTTTTTTTAAATTCTCACTGTCTTGCTTCCTGGGGGGGGGGGCACGCCAACACGCCACACCGCTCTCACCTTACCCCCGCCCCCACCCCCCGACCCATTTGTGATGTGGAAGCAGCCATTTTCTCGCCGGTGACTTCCTCGGCTTTTCACCCTGACGCGTGATACTCATGACAAATTGGGTGTGGAAGTGAAGGTGATGGGCTGTGAAAGCAATGCCCCCTGCACACAAACCCCCCCCCACACACACACACATACACACTGTGCACATACACACACACACATATGTGGATACCGTTCATGTTCATTCTGTACACAATCACACACTTTTAGCCACTCGGCCTCCAGACAATGCAACGCTGAGCTGCAGACAGGGTGACGACCTGGATGTAAAAAAAAAAAAAACATACAAAGGACAGAAAACGGGGAATGGAAATCTCCACACCCTTCAACTCCAACAACTTTAACTCCTCCCCTCTAATGCGATGCAATAATCTGCAACACGGATTTCCAGATTTTGAGCCACATATTTACTCATCTCAAAATACAAGATCCAGAAAAATAGATTTTTTTCATCCCCCCCCCACACACACAAACACACACACACACACACACACAACACCCGCCGCTCCGCATTTGAGGTTTATTGCAGTTAATGTGGAACAGATAGATTTCAGCATTTCCAATACGATACACTAACAACCTCCCTCGGACTACTTATGCTATTTCCAAATAATTTATAAACCAATTAAAATGATGGCATTACCCACCTTTACGGTGAAAAATGGAGTAATTTCAACCAGGAGAAAATTATTACACTGAATTGTATAGCAATTATCATAACATTACGCTAATTCCCATAGAAGTATTTAAATTATATGGTTGGTTGATTGCATGATGAATTAAAGAGACATTTTTTTTCTTGCTAAGAACCTCATCCAGCAGCGATCAGGATTGGGGCTCTAAGGCACATTCAAGACCAGACAGGCCGGAACTGGTACAACCTAATATAGTCATTTTATTATTATCATCACCTCCAGGGACTGATTCCAACCTGTAGCCTCGGTCTGCACCAACAGTGCTTCTAGGAACATGCCGCTGCATTAATACCATTGTGATGCAACAACATCTAACGCGATGAATTCCTAGACATCAGTGGGCTATGAGTTCGCTTTTTTATTTTTTATTTTTTTTTTTACACGAAGCTTCGGGGCAACATTACAAAACACTGGCATGAATGATAAATATGTGCTCGATGTGGTTTAAATAGTGTAGAATTAAATGGCCGTGTGGATTCGAGCCACGAAATCCAAAACGGTTTAACCGAGCTAAATTCAGCCGTATAGTAAAAATTAATATGTTGATTTATCGTCGGAGAATATGGCAGATTAAGAGCTTGTCTTGGAAACAATCGTAGTAAACACAGATTAAACGTGTGTCAGTACATTCACAATTACTGCTTTTATAAGCTCCGTTTGGGAGCACATTTTACACAAACAGACACAATCACAATTCACCGTTACACCTTAAATCAGTTAAGGAAGTAGGGGTTGTTATATAGGTTCATGTAAATGGGGAAACCCATCAGTCACACGTTGGAGGAATCTTGCTGCTTTTGGTCACAAAATTTTGTCAGTGCTGACCATAAAATTGTGAAAACTCTGCATTTTATAGTGAATTAAGGTGCATCACGTAAGATTAAAACAATGAAAACAACTCGTGAATGGCCCCAGACGTTGTCTAGGATGATCTTAAAATAAACTTACACACGGGTAATGATTTTCTTTTACTGCAACGATTTTAATCATTTTACACATGTGCATTTAAAAATGAATTTACTAAACAATAAACTACCTTCAGCAAACATGTTTTAGGTTTTCGCTGTAGTATCATTCCAGTATTGGTAGTATCATCACAATTAGGGAGTATAAGATAAGATAAGAAAGGTTAGATAAGACTTTATTGATCCCACAACGGGGAAATTTGCTTGTTACTGCAGCATACAGAGTAAAGAAAAATAAAATAAAATAAAAAAAAAAAGCTATAAAAAGTAAAAATACACAACACTATGTACAAAATTCGTAGAATTTGTTGATCCACATACACAGTATGCATTATGGACATAGAATGGAGAAAAAATACTAATAAATAGCAAGAAAAAAGTATGCATAAGCAAAGCATATATACATACATACATGCACGTACATACCTACATACACACATATTTACATATTTGCATATATATATATATATACGCACATACACACATGTACACATACATAGCTAATGCAGACTTCTCTGTGTAGAGTAAAGTGTAGAGAAATATATGGTCAAAGTAAAAAAGTATGGTCAAAGTCATAATTTTGGTATGATGATAATACAATTAATAAGTAGACAAGCTACACATAGGAAAACTACTACTTAATTATGAAAAAAAAACCTTAACATACCACATAGTTATTTTGACCAATATTGTAATTCTGATAATTAGCTATTATTTTGTAGTTACACAATGCATTTATTCAGCATGAGTGATCAGATTCTTGGAAAGTGTTGCACCGCTTTCAGAAATTGTTCAAGGAAAAATGAAGAATAAATCATTTCATATTAACTGTATAAGTTTGGAGATCCTGATTAAAATGCAATTGATTGCACAGTCCTATGGAATTAACCAGAAAGGCAAACTGCAGATGACTTTATCGGCCCACTTTTTGGACTAAATGCGTCAAATCAGACGTTGAGAAAACCAAACATCCTCAGTAATCAAACATACCATCGATGGGTCTTCCTATCCACAGTATTAAAGTCCCCGGCTGAAAAGGCCACTCATAACGTGATTAAAACATTGCTGAGCTCGACAGAAATTAATCTCCCGAAAATATCCCGACTATATGACAATTTTTACAGTTACAGTACTTTTTTTTTTTTTATTTTACACTGACTGTAACAAGGCCATCACCTGGCAAAGACTTCAATACATACTAATGAGAGGGGATGGAATTATTATTAGATTACTAAGGTGAATGTGATTAGCAAGAACTATAGCTCTCCTTCTTGAAAACATAATTGTACTGCACATTAAGCTGCAGGCTTAAATTATCAAAGTTGTATCAGGCAATTGACAAGGCTTTTTATAATTAGGCATGCCGCTCTTTGAGGGAGGGAGAGACGAAGGAGAAATCTCAGCCACACAATGCACAGCAGGCTATATATTCACTTACAACCCCTACAGGCAGCGGAGAACAGCCTTGTTGCCTTTGATCCTTCAACTCAATTATTTATAGAGGTTGTAGAGGTCCCCAAACCCTTTTGTATTAGGCATAACTTCAATTGCAGAAACCACAATGCGGGGAAAAAAAAAAAAAAATGGAAAACGGTACATGTCGGTCGGCTTGTGTGATATAGATGCTCTAATAAAATGTGTGAGTAGTATGAAGAGTCCGTGTGTATGGAGTCATATTATTATGTATTTTATTTTGAAATTATTAATTTATGCATTCATATATTAGTGACAGGCCAAGCTGCCACAGGGCTGAACTTGGCTTTAATTTACCTTTATATTGGCAATTTCTTATAATACATACTAACATGGCTTAAAAAAAATGCCTCCTTTTAATTAAAGCGATTTCACCTTCCCCTCCATCACTGCTTTACAAGTGTCACACTAATATCATGATATTAATTATTATCTACTAGTTCATGAGATCCCCTCCATATATATATATAATTGATACTGCCATTTCCAAAGTGCGTCTGCTCCGTGTTTACACATACATTTTCCCTCAGACACCAGGCATCACAAAGCTATAGGGCCCAGGCTGTGCACGGCGGCCATTGTGAGCCCGTCAGCCGAGGGCTTTTTGTGCCATTGTGCTCGGGTGACAGGCTGAATGAGAGGGAGTGTTTCTCAGTACCAGGACATGTGGGGGGGGGACACCTGCTGGGCCCGGGCTGCACCGGCCCGCTCCGCTCCGCCATTAGAACGTGTAGCGCCGGGGGCTTCTTTTGTGAGGATGGGAGCTGTTGGTGGTGACATGTTTGAAGTGTCACAAGTGTCAGTCTTTATTAGATTCACAATGATATTAGGGGATGGAGGAGGACGGTTCGTCAGGGGAAGGGGAAAGCTATATCTAGCAAGGAACTGAAAAATAATCACCTGGAACAAGCTAACATCTTGTCTGGGCTACCTGGGATTGTGCACACACGGGGGTTCTGAGGATGTGGGTTTATTAGTCATACCCGCGGTTACCTGGTTAATTATGTTATTACCTGATTAAAACATATGATTCAGAAGACAGGAAGTGAGGTTGAATCAGCATATTGGTTAGACAAAAGCACTATTTCCAGATGTTTATACTCTATATCAGTGCCTATAATAAAAGAAACATGCAGTATGCTCCATGCTGCTGCCAGCGAAACTCATCACATGTTCTAAGGTGATGAAGCAACTTTTTTCACTATTGTTTTCAGTAGCATACTTCCTCACTGATTTACGGAGTGTATGTGTGTGAGTGTATGTGTGTGTGTGTGTGCATGCATGGGAATACAGAGGAGGATAATTTAGGGAGGTTGCCGCAGAACAAATACAGAGGTTGGTAGAAGCACACATCGATTGACATCTGCTCAAATGTTCATCGACAAAAAAGAGAAACATGGAGAAAAAGAGTGTGAGGGGGAGAGAGAGAGGGGAAGGGTCCGGGGAGGGAGAGGAAAAATCCATAATTGCTCTCATCGCCATATGATTTTCTGCAGGCAATTTTCAGGGAGCACACGTTGACCTTTGCCTACTTAATTCCTGCGCAGTAAAGAAACAGAGAGATGATCACTGAGGCACATAATTACACCCTCATCGATACATGGATCTATGGGATGGGCAATGAATACAACCCAGGGATGAAAGGACAATACATATTACCCTCACAAACATAAGCATGCATGTACACACTTGCAGGAAATCACACACCCGCCCACAAACACACACACACACACACTTGCATGCACGCCATCATGGCAATGGCAAATATTTCTATCTGGATGCAAAGTCAATGTGAAATGCATGGTGGGTAATGATGATGTGAAGGTTCGGAGCTGCGAGCTGGATGGAGGAGCCCCATATGGCTCTCTCCGTCCGTGTCATTACCTTGTTACGCCTCTGACTTCCATTCAGGGAGCTGGAAGAGGAAGGCAGGAGAGAGAGAGAGAGAGAGAGAGAGAGAGAGAGCGGGGATCACCCAGGACCACGCCACCACCGAAATTGTCTGGGGTCAACAGTGCCATAATTACTTTAAAATGTCAGCCCGCAATAAAATACAACAGTTCATCTGGCAGAAAGCAAATTAGCTTTGACCACGCCGTAATTACCCTTTCCTGCAGAACCATTAGAAGAGATCAAATCTTCACATTCTCTGTTTGAGGAAAGGCCATCAGAGTACACTCCACCTGACAAGGATGCACATTTGCCATTTTGCAGGGGTAATTAATTGTCCTTATAATAGAAATTTTATATTGGACTTTGAGATGGAAAAAAAGTGTAATAACCTGCCAGTTTTATCTTAACCATTTGCTGACACCCCCTTGCCTCTTGCTCTCTCGTCATCTCTCCTTCCTTTTTTTATTTGATTTAAAGAGACGACTGATTTGTGTGTTCAAATCCTCTTTCTGAGGATTCCCTAATGATTAAACATTCGATGTACAGACACAGATCTCCAGCAGGAGTTTATTTTTTTAAGAAAAAAAAAAAATAGGTATGGGAGGATGTCAAAATCAAGTTTTAGTTTTGAAATGCTAACGAGAAACAGAGATTACCCAGATGTATGTTTGTTAAACACATGAAGCCTGAAGTGCTCCTGAAAAGCAACTTTTCATTTTTATATAGAAAAAAAAAGAAAATAAAGCCCCAAATTTAAATTTGCTGCAACAAGATCATATTCACATATATTTGAGAAACACAGCAAACTCACATTCACATCTACGGTAACGTTTTTCTGCCCCAAAACGCCTGTTGCTCAACTTATTTAGCAATAATACAAATCTAGAAGTCTAACACATGCAATGTGATCTAAATAGGCACCTGACAAGATTATATACCTGAAGCCTTTTTTGTGACCTCTCCCTATGTTGACTAACTTGAAAAAACCTAATATTTCAGGTGAAATCTAAATTACTCAGCATCTCTGAACACCAAAATGTCATGATTGATGTGCACTAATAATATGATGCATATAACTTGCAACAAAACAAATTCGCTTTCATGATGCTAGGAAAGTTAGTTGAAGAAAAAGTTTGACTTTTTTTTTTTTATCCCACATGCTGAATTATCATAAAGTACCTTGAACATTTAAGGTTGAAATGCGACGTCTCCTCTAATCAAACTTTTTTTGCTGACATGCTCGAGGATTACACCCGTACAGGGCCAGGAAAAAGGGATTAAAACGCGACCTGTTTTAACCACAATACATCCGAGCAATACGCCATCATCAAGTTCTGTGCTAGGCCGATCAATGCCATTGTGATTTCTGTAAGCCCCAGAAGGAACAGGTACTGTTTTTTTTTTTTGGGGGGGGGGGGGCGATTATTATCATGCTAAATTCCATTTCTCTTTTTCAACTCCCCTCTTTTCTGCCATGCTTTTAGCGATTAGCCGCTGAGACAGAGGGAGATGTTTCCTATGCAGCCGAGCAAACTGAATGGGGATTAGGTGGAGACGCCCAGAACCTATGAAGTAGGGAGTGATCTGGCGACTGTATCTCAGGTAGATGCTTCACTTCTGCTTTTTGCCGCCGCCGCCACTGCCGCCGCTGAATCCGGATCCTCAGCTCAAGAGCATTGTAACCTTATCAAATTAGCTTTGAGGCCCGGTCTGTCAGCCCTGGTGCTGCCGGGTTGGCAGCCGCCGCCATGATTAGTCATATTGAATTATACATTCAGAGCATGTACGCCACCTTCCACATCAACACAATGCACGGAGAGACTCACACACACACACACACATATATATATATATATGCATGCACATGCACGCACCCACACACACACACACACACACACACACACTAGAGGTTTTCGGGGTTTTGGAACAGGGTGATGCGGATGTGCGTAAACAGGATTAAGAGAGACGGTTCCACTGTCACACAGACCTCCAGATCGTAATTCTCATGCCTCTCTGACAGCTTGGCACCGGCGCTAAGTCACCTAACGTTTGCCTCGACATGAAAACGCAGACCTGGGCACGGATGAGGTTATCAGCAGGGGGGGGGGGGGGGGGGGGGGGGGGGTCGGGGGGTGGGGGTGGGGGGGGTATGAGTGGGAGGAAACGCGTCTCGTCCTATCGGGAGAAGTGTTCGGTGCGAGAGAATGGCACAGGAAAAACACTGCCGCTGGCATAGCTAGTCTAACGGGTGAGATTCTGCGTTCTCACACGTGTGTGAAACCTATCTAAAAAGTAGCCCGAAAGATTACAATCCCCTTCATTAAATTTATCTCCCACGACATAAACTTTTAATATGCACACCAGCGGTGTGTACGGGACTTCCAGGGCGGCTTAAATGACTGCAACCTGTAATTACTGTTCCAGCACTTGATTAGAATAATCTGATTGCAATTATTCAGTGACTTTAAAATACAAGCCCGGAGCTACAGAACAATAATTCAAGGGCAGCGATTTGGAACGCGTTTCTTTTTTGGCTGTAAAATGACGTTTTAATCGACACGGACTGAAAGAGGTTCCCCGCTAAGGAGCCAGCTCCCTCAATTAAAGCCCATTTATGCAGCGAGGGGGAAGACGTTGTGCCGCGATGTGGAGTTAATCACACGGGCAGACACTTAGAATTTTCTCACGGATCAGGGAACTAACCCTTCTAACGGGTAAACAGGCAGAAATGTGGCGCTGTGGCAAGGCCGCCGGGTACACACGCAGGTATACATCTACAAGTTAGTGTATTATGCTATTCAATTGAAAAATCTGAATGCATTTGCAGTCTTTCAAACATATCAATTATCACCCACACAATAATTGATTGCATTTAACAGACAACTCTAATGTATCTAATCACTCTAAGGAGCCTCTGGTAGATTAATTAAAATATATATATATAATATAACAGAAGATGAGGGAGGAAGTAGTGCCCGGCTGGCACCGATTCCATGGTCAAAGTGAAGGACGAAACACGGCGGCTGTAATCTTGGGCTTCTAATTTGGAAACTTTATTTCCTAGTTCTGATTTTTACCTGAGGAGACGCGATTTTTTTGTCTCTTGCCTTTCGGGCTGAGCGACCCTGGGTGATTAACAGAGCTGATTAAGTCCTTTACCACACACACACATATATTTTACTCGTCCTTCAGCGGTCGTACACTGTATGAGTTCAGACATCCATCTTCATAGCGGGTGTCGATGCAGCGCCACCGGCCGCTCACACTTAAATAGTCTCAAAAATCAAATCAAAATTGATGTCCATTGTGTCGTCGGAGGCCTGATTGTTACTATCCACAAATTATTCTGTTTCGTAATTGACTGTACATTATTAACAAAACGTGCGAGTGGCGGGAGGCATTAATCAGCATTACTTTTGCCTTAACCTCGATAAGTGGCACAATAAGAGACATGCCCGCCCCCCCCCCCCTCCGCTAATCAGCCTCATTGTGTTCCATCACCTCCGCTCTGACTACATCAGGAGTTCAACAAAGACCCCCGCGCCGGGATGTTACTGCCGAAACCATCTCAGAGCATCGGTCTTTGTTAAATCACGGAGGTCTACGTTCTAATGAAAACGCCGGCTAGCTCTGATAGCAGCATAATTGGAAGATAATGAGCCAATAACATCAATGGCTAATGACACACCGAGTCTAAGTCACACACACGGCCCCCCCCTTCCCCCCCCCGGGCCACACGGAGGCTTATTCACCGCTGATGGAGTGCGTGGCTGGTAAAGCCTGAACGGAGCGAGGCCCTGCTCTGTGCAAACACTCCGTCGTGATGGCTTCATTTAGCTAATGAAAGGCAGCGCTTGACGCCTAAAAGATGGTTATGGTGGACTCTAGCTGAAGGGAACACCTGATTTCTGCTGTGCTGCATAATATTGTTTCATTCTCATGAGGCTCAGAGAACATGCTTTTTTATTTTTTTTATTTTTTTACTGTCCTAGAATAAAGTGCAATTGCACCTCCACTACATTAGGGGGCAGCAGAGTGTGTGCAGGGAGCATACAGCACAGAGTATGAGTATGAAGTGTAGTGGACCCTCAAGTGACACCATGAAAACATATTTAACAGGGATGAGAAGACAGGCGGAAAGAGACGGACATAATGAGACAAACGAAAGTCTCCCAAAGCTAAGACGAGGAAATATGACGGAGCGTCTGTAGCGCTTGGTTCACTGTGAAAGACCGGTGTGTTACTGAGTCTGAAATGTTGGAGACAAACAAATTAATGACATTACACCACAATCATGCCTATAAGCCAAAGTCAAGGCAAAAAATGTTCATAGTTTAATTGAGGATTTAATTCAATTTATTGTATTATTATATAACAATTATAGTATTGATTACAAAGTACTAACATTTTTTATGGTAAAACAGATAAAACAAGCACACAAGTGTGTGTATTTAAAAATAGAGCGGGGTAATGTCATCAATCAAACCATCAAAGTCCTCATCCTCTGTTTCTGATTCCAACAGCAGCTAAATCTCCATCAAACATGTCAGCTTCACTTTCTTCACCATCAGAGTCACCGCAGAGGTAATAACAATTTTATAGACAAATAATGCTATTTATATTCACAGGGGGGGGCGCAAGATGTTTTCTTCTTCCATGGGG
Source organism: Eupleurogrammus muticus (assembly GCA_036785175.1). NCBI lineage: Eukaryota > Metazoa > Chordata > Actinopteri > Scombriformes > Trichiuridae > Eupleurogrammus > Eupleurogrammus muticus. The sequence continues at coordinate 25,571,786 of JAYKQN010000005.1, forward strand.
GGGGCGTGACATAAAATAATTGAGAAGCACTGAACTACAGGGATAAATAATGAACATATAAATGGGATTTCAGTATTGTAGGAGCAAAATATGTCTGAAGAAAAGGAGAAAAGTGAACATTTTTGGACTTTTTCTATAGTTTGTGGAATGCAGGGTATTATGTGTAGTTTTGTTTGTTAGTCGGGAGGATGAGCCGGGAGGTTGACGGCTTAAGTCCCGCATGAGTGTGTGTGGGGGCGTAGCACCAATAAAGTAGGTTGAAGGGGGCTGAACTTTTGTCAGTTCTCAACAATGAGCCAGCTAACGGTAAACAAGCCTGATGATGCTTAATCACATTTAGGGAAGCGCCGAGCATGGAGAAAACGACCCCGCTAATCCACGCCACGCTAGCTCTGTAACCTGCACATAATCCCGGGGAGGGGGAGAGAGAAAGAGAGGGGGGGGAGGTTTAAAGGAAGAGAAGTGAGAGGAGGACCAATAGAGGCTTTAGAATTGAATTAGGTACAAGCTTTAGGCCAATTAGTCAGGTGTTTCAGATATCCAGCCTGTTGTAGCTCGTATTTACGTGATAGGGTGGGGGTGTTTTTGTGTGTCTTCAGTTTAAGGCTCAATGATATAGGTGGCTAAATGACAAAGATGCAGGTTAAAACGATTAACAAGTATGAGTATGAGGCCTTTTTTAGTGCCATATTATTATACTGCACATTTTCGACGACGGTGGAACAAAGAAAGCTTGGAGTCTGAAAGCGAATCCAGATCGATGATTTTGCAACGAGACTGGGGTGCAGCTTGCAGGAGAACACCTCGCATTAAAGAAGCTGCAGAGTGGAACTTTTAAATATAAATCAATATCTGTAACACCCAAGCACTTGAGTTCCCAAAACGGTCTTTAAACCACTCTCACCCCTCAAGTCACTTATCTGCATTTCTCGGTGTGTGTAAAGACTTAGATTGTTTTGTTCCAATAGTGACGCTCCCTTCTTACCCTGCACATGTGCATCAGAGAGTTCCACTAGGTAACTTGGATTGTGGATAAAATACTGTACATTTTTACGTTTCTCCAAGTGTTATGTGCAAGGGTCTCACTGCCAATGCCTGGTTAGCTAACATTAATATAAATGGTAGCAGGCAGCTGAATGTGATTGTGAAAAACCCTAAAGAACCAGATTTCTTCTGCTCCAAGCAAAAGAAAATAAATATTTGCATTGCATTTCTTGCACATTTACATATGTGCATGCACTTTTATTTGTTTGCATTATTGCAATTTGACCTTCTTCCCTTTCTTTTTTTTTGCAAACTCAAGCAGCATTTAGGACGTCTTTGCTTTATTACTAATTATAATGACAGCAGCTGTAGGCTTAGATTCCAAATAATAGCTCATCATCATCATTCCTTAATCTAGTAGGCTGATTACATCCAGCTTTGTGCACGCACAATGATGAGCAGGTATGTGTAAAACATACTGTGAGTTGAACATGCCTGTGTAAATAAAAAATGGTTATTTTTACATATATTTTAATGAGTGGTTGAGAATCTCCAAATCAAACCATCTGAATCGAACTATCATACGCCACTAACCACTCGACACGACTCCAAGCCTCTATTATTTTTACCTTCTGCTGACTGAAGGACATCAGACATTGACCTTTTCAACAAAAATAAACTCTGCTGAAGAATCGTAACCGCAAAAGCCAGGAAACACGAGACGGCCCAGGCAATATATAGAACTGCAGTGATGAAACCAAAAAAAACACAAAGGCAAAAGACATACAAGGGATGTTAAATTAGAGGATTCGTCTTTATCTCGTGGATTATCGTGTCAAACGTGCATTCCCTATAAGCAGAACTCTCTCTTTTTCTCATTTTTACTTTGACAAAGTTTACTGAGGGAAACTTTTAAACCGCCAGCTGCCGTACAGCTGAGGGAGATTCATCATTATTAGCCTCTGGATCAAAAATGGAGAAGGGGTGAAAATGACAGATACAGCAAAATAAAGGAGATGATGAGCAATGGTGGAGTGTGTGTGTGTGTGTGTGTGTGTGTGTGTGTGTGTGTGAGAGAGAGGTCCTTTAAGCAGACCCTGGTAGCAGGGACCAGCTGGACTCGGAGTCCAACCTGCTGATTCCGCCTGCCCTCCTGACTCCTCAATCATTTACCTCCTCCCCACCAACCCTCTCCATCCTGACACTCTCCTTCATTTTCCACTTCTTCTCTTCTTACTCTCAACTTTTCTCCTGCAACTTAAAAATGTACTAATCTGCCACCTTTTTTCTGTGTTTTCGTGCCGTTGAATAAAAATGTGGATCCAACATCATGATATCATAGCTGATTTATTCTACACAACATTAGTTCCAAACATCCATGGAACATTGTGATAGACTACTGATATCTACTAGATATTTCCTCTATTTAAAGGGAACATAGCTGAATGTGGTGTGAAAACATAACGCCTGTTAATCTTAATCTGGAGAAATATAACAAGCAGATATTGATGATGCAAGCTGAGGTTAACACCGATATTCAACATTTACTCACAAGAAAACTCTACACTGACCATACAATGCTAGGTTCTATCATCCAGAGAGTTGACTTTATACTACTGCAAGAATGTTTTACACCATATTTGTCTCATGTCACAGCCCCCACCCATTGGAGGTACCTAACGGCCAACATGCAATATATATATATGTGTGTGTGTATATATATATATATATATATATATATATATATGTGTGTGTGTGTGTGTATATATATATATATATATATATATATACATACATAAATCCATCCTGTGCATGCAAACAGACAAATTGAATGGATTTATTTTGCAGAGGTGCATGCAGGAACACCTTCCTAAAGTCCCCAAACACCTTCCATGTTATTATACTAATTGTTTGCACAACTAAAACCGACCTATATATGTCTATAATAATATTATATATTATATATATATGTATATATATATATATATATATATATATATATATATATATATATATATATATATATATATATATATACATATTATTATATACATATATGTCCATAATGCATACTGTGTATGCGAATCAACAAATTATATGAATTTTGTACATAGTGTTGTGTATTTTTATTTTTTTATAGCTTTTATTTCTTTAGCTCTTATTTTCTTTTCTTTTTCTTTACTCTGTACGCTGCAGTAACAAGCAAATTTCCCCATTGTGGGATCAATAAAGTCATATCTTATCTTATGCATGCATGCATCTATATATATATATATAAATATATATGGAATTATTTGGACGTTGGACATGTTGTTTCTCCTACTCTTCTACTCTTCATCCCTAAATCCTCCCGTGTATCTGTCCTGCATCAGAACCCATAACCATCTCTGCACCGGCTCAGGTTCAGGACCTGTCCCTGGTTTCTGTTCGACAGCCTACCCCGGCACGGCGTCCCTGCAGCGAGGGGCGACCACACGCAGACCGCATCACCTCTCAAACACGTCCGGCCAACACGGCTCAGAATGACCTCTTTGGGGGGGGGCATCTGCTAATGTGCTACAACAGCGCTCTGGCCTATGGCCCCAATTTGTGCTGGACCACATTAGCTCCCTTGCCATTTTCATACAGTACAATGACAGCGTGCATACGCTCCACAAACACATTATACATCCATAGATTATTGAGGCTGATTTTTTTGCATTTTTTTTGGAACTGACAACACATTCCGTCTTACCGGGGGAAGGAAGCCGCTTTAGTTAAACGACTTTGATAGATACGGCCGATGTGATCAATGCAGTTGCGTAATGAATGGTGACAGATAAATGGCGTGTTTACAAACTAGTCTTGTCCACCCACACTGAGCGGGGTGTAATCTAATCATATTCTGAGAGACATGCCACGCAGTTGCATTGGATTCAAATGCATCAATCCAACAAGTGGAATACGCAGCTAAAAAGTATGTAGGCAAATGCAAACAAGTTCTAGTATCATTTAAAAAAACATCCCCCAGAGATGCTGCATTTTTGAGCTGCTTCAGTAGGTTTTAGTTGTGCAAACAATTAGTATAATAACATGGAAGGTGTTCCTGCATGCACCTCTGCAAAATAAATCCATTAAATTCGTATGTATGCATGCACAGGATGGATTTAACCCACAAGTATGTGCCAAATTGCAGTACAGCAGCCCATCAGCTTACATAAGGAACCTGTTTAGTAGTGTCAAATAAATGCATTTTTACTATGTTAATATCGTACATTCTGTGCATCAATGACGTGCTGCACACACTGTTGCTATTACCTCAAGCTTACTTTTATGCATTATGTAAAATTGTATTAGACTAGTCAGCCAGTATATAAAGAATATATCTGTGAAACAAAAGCTGTGTGATTCATACACATTTATTTCACTCAGATCAATAATCCACTAACAGCATGATCTTCAGCTTCAGTGGCATATTATATATATCATATATTATATTTATGAAAGATACCAGTTGGGCTGAATAAACAAGACAGATATTTATTACAAATATTATTAGTAAGTGACAAGCGAGCAATAACCAGGAAATGGCTGAGAAACGAGTGTCTGTTTGCATCTTAAATATAAAAAAATAGTGTCTGTGTCTGTAAAATCTTATTTTTTCAATATAGGTAAACAGCAGCTTGAATCAAAGCCAAGCACTTCAGGGCCTGAACTCGAACCACTGGATTCTTTGAGAAATATTCTCGTACACACAGGGAGGAGAAAAGAACGCCTGGTCTGTAAAAGAAACACAGAGAGGAGAGTTGGAAATGAGTTTCTGTAAAAGCCGGTGGGTGGAGTTTTAGCCTCCACACCCAACTGACCTGTTTCCAAATAATCAGCAAAGCAAAAAAAAAAAAAAAAAGATTAAGTCCCTGAGCAGTTTTCACAATCTAACACACACAAAAAAGAGAAGGAGCGGCTCAGAGATGAGAGGGTTGGCCGCATTGTACTGCCCCACTTAAATCTTACTTTCAATTCACTAAATGTGTTATTTGACTTGGCAAAAGCAGCCCGGTGTGTCCCATGGAGCAGCGGGGCGTCTTATAAAGGACACTGCCAAGTTTGCTGCAGCCCTGCCGAAACAGCCCTCGCCTTGGCTAGCCGCTGACCTCAGACTTAGTGGGTGGTTCGGAGAGAAAGAAAGGAAGAAAGAAAGAAAGAAAGAAAGAAAGAACAAGCATAACCTCCAGCGAGTTGAAGTTCAGCCTTTAACTTTAAATCTCTCCTCGTGCACACACAACACTGACATGTAGAAATAAGAGAGACAGAACAATAGATTATTTCTACTCGTACGTCCAGGCTGCAGTAGTTAACACAGGTCCGGGGATCTGGCTGCATGATGTGACTAGCAGGAATGGAAAATATTTGTTAGTTTGCCCTGTGAATGACGGGGGGAAAAAAAAAAAAAAAACGAAGAGGACGAGAACAACTTTGTCGTATACGCAGAGTTATTAGAAGAGGTGGGAAATGCAATAAAAGTCCTCGCTGATTGGCCTTAGACAGAAAAGCTATTATTTCACTTTTCTAAGACAATAAATCAGTGGATATTACGGGGACTCACGAGCTATATATATATATGAATATATATATTCAACACGAGCAATTAAAGTTGGACACGTTTGGCTTTAAGGTACCCAAACAATAAACCGCTGCGGCTAAATAAAACATGGCTTTACATCTAAAAAATGTACAAAAAAAAAACCCTTGCACTCGCTCCGGACTTCATCAAACCTTTTCCATTTAATAAAGGACGACGTGATGTGTTGCTTCGTTTATAGCGCGGTTCAGAGTGAGGTCAGCACTGCATAAAAACACTCCGTATAAGCCCCGCAATTAAACCCGACGTCCTGTGTTAATGCCTCTATTGGCGCGGCGTTTGCCAGGGATTCACGCCACTGCGCGTCCCACAGACACTCATCCTGCAAAAACAACCCCCTGTTCTATCCTAAAACTCACAGGAATTCAAAAGATGGGAGGAGACGCCCCCCTCGCCATCCTCCTTGTCGCTGGCATTTGGGAAAATAAGATTCATTAGAGGCTGGATTTATAGAAACGATGTCTGCTAGTATGAACACGGGTCAAGTCCTGCAGCACCTTAGCAGGGACTATTTGGTCTAGGAGTAGAGACGGGGGGGGGGGATGCTTCCTCTTTCCCACTGTCGCACTAATGCACTAACTTCTATTTCCCTCTCATACAGTTTATCTCTGATCAGAAATATATTGCAGAGCTGACAGGCAGCGTAAACATCCACATAATTCGAAGCAGAAGTCATTACTTCCTGTGGTCGTATTTACTATTAGCACTATAATACCCCAAAAGGAGAGGGGAGGGGGGGTGGTTTAATCAAGGCTAACCCCCCGTGACCCCCTCCATGCTCCTCTCTCTCTTCTTTTTTCCTTTTTCGGGTGAATACTTTTCGGACTCCACCGGATCGACCTCGGGATTCGCTCATTTTAAATAAACAAGGGAATTCAAATAATCATCGTGACATATTTCCTCCTTCTCCCTGAACCCTCTTTCCTTTTTTTCCTCATGTATAACACACACACACACACACACACACACACACACACACACACACACACACACACACACACACACACACACACACACACACACACACACACACACACACACACACACACGCGCTCTACGTGGCCTCCTACATGGGAAACATAGATGAGCCGTACCGTGTTGATGCAGCTGATAAGCTACAACCAATTGGGTTCATTTATCAAGAAAACCCACTTTTTTTCTTTTTCTCGAATGTGATCCCCGCGTGGTGGAAAAAAAAAAAAACCTCCTGACAACTCCATCCACGTCTGTGTGGTTCTTGGCGTGGTCGCCCCTCGCGGAAACCCTAGCAGTGTTATTACGGATCTTTAGTGGCCTACAACAGGACATTAGTTAAAACAAATATGTAAATCTGGGCAGGAGACAGACGAGGGAGACGGTCCGAGCGATACACGCCAGATAAAACCTCGTCTGGGAGGACGATCTTCCGTCCTCACGCTGCGAACGCCGGTCAGACGTGATAAATTAAGAAAACCAGTGGCTGATTAGAGACACAGAGACGATAAATAAAACCCATCTGGAACGGGTTTCTGTCCCTCTTTCTGGTACGAGCCCGAAACCCGATGCTCATATCAGATCTGAAAACGCAGCGCGGCGATAATAGCTGAATATTCATTTTGGTGCGAGCGGAAGACAAACATTCCCGTCCCTAATGACGTCTCCTGGGAGGAAGTTCATTACACGAGGCTGTTACGCAACGAGGCCCCGTCACTTCGCAGGGGGTCAGGGGAGGTTCACGCTGCTAACATTAGCGCTAAGCCCATAGCAACCAGGTTAGCGACACTTCCTGCATGAAAAAAACACTGAAACCTTATTATTTTTTACTTATATGCTGCACAGTAGAGTTGTCCCATATGAGAAGTGGTTTGAGCACAGTGGTAAATGTCCTGAATTGTGTGTGTTACAATAAACTTAATAGCATTGTAATCAGATATGTTGAATTAGACGGCATCAGACAGGTGTACTGTATGTATTTCTGATGGAAAGTGTGTGTGTGTGTGTGTGTGGAAGAAAAAACACTGTTCCGTGCACTGATTGACAGTTTCTGCACGTGTTTTCGTTTTTTTTTGGGGGGGGGGGGGGGGAGTTGATTGGAGTCATAGCACATGAGGAAAAAACAAAAAAACGCAAGATGGAAGACGGTTGAAACTCTCCACTACAAAAGAATGGCAACCCCACACACACACACACACATTTATACTTACACACACACAGATCCACTTCCCCACCTCCAGGCGCTTGAAGATCTACCTGCCAGCTGCTGCCAGTCGCAGGGAAAGATGGGCTTTGTTGGTTTTGTGAAGCCCACCGACAAGGCCCCCCCGGAGACTGCCTGGTCTCCAGCAGCACAAGCCTCAGCCCTATCCACTCCGCCGCACAGGCAATCTGTTTTCTATATTACCAGCCCGTATCACTGTACTATGCACTATAGAACAGCAATTGAGCAGGAAATTAAGTTAGGGGATCGGTATTTGGCGGAGGAGAACGAGCTGGTGTGGTCTTCCCCTCTCCACATACAAGGATCATTAAATATCACACGAGTTTCTTGATAAATCTCCTCTTCCCTCTCTCCCTCTGCTGTTCCCATCAACTTGCTCCCCTCTTCCTCCTCAATTTCCCTCTCATCATCCGCCCCGGTTTTCTGTCTTGTCTCGCCGTGTTTGCGGTGTGTAAGAAACAAAACATCCTAATGGATGTTTGAACAGCTTGAGACGCGTCGGCCTGGGAACGGCGTCCCCGGGACAGGCAGCTCTGGCGGGGAATTGAGACCATTACGAGGGGAAAATAGGGGACATATTTCTCTTTTTTCCCTCCTTGTTTATTTCTTTTTCCCCCTTTTCCCGTTCCTTCTTTTGCAGCCCCCCCCAGCTCCTTCTCTGTCTATTTTCTCTCATTATTTCTCAGCACACACAAACAGAGGACAGGGTCTAAGCTCTTTTTTGGACTAGCAGATGTGCAGGATTGTTCTCTTTTTTCCATTCTCTGTCCTCCACTGCCTTCTTCTATACTTCTTAAAGCTTAAACGTGCTCTGCGATGGAATCAGAGTGTGTGTCAGTGTTGTAGGAGAGGAAAAAGTTAGAGAAGAGAGTCAGAACATCGCTATTTAAAACTGTAATACTCAACTTTCAGTGGAGCGGTTCTGGTGATCGTGAACATGTGTGTGTGCACACCACACACACACACACACACACATGCATACACACATGCACAAACACATACATACACACACATGCATACACACATGCACACACACACACACACACACATGCACACACACACACACACACACACACACACACATGCATACACACACACACACACACACATGCATACACACACACACACACACACACATGCATACATACATGCACACACACATACATACACACACACATGCATACATACATGCACACACACATACATACACACACACATGCATACACACATGCACACATACATACATACACATGCATACACACATGCACACATACATACATACACACACACATGCATACACACACATGCACACACACACACACACACGTCTTTGTAATCCTTTGCGATTTCTCAGTTTTATTTTCTGGAACTAAACGACTTTTTTTTTTGTTTCTTTTATTATCTTCTTAATCATGAACCTCATTATCAAACTAATAATTAACTTTTATTTCAAATTACTTTTAGGTTAATTTTGGCTATTCAAACGGCCCAGATTTCGTCTTATTAATGAAACATATATTCATAGAAGACATTGATTCCGTCGCCTTCTTCTTCTTCTTCTTTGCACTTTTGGGAAAATCTTTATTTGGCAGGTTGGAGTGAAGCGAGTGGACACGTTAATAGGAATTATTCATGTTTTAATGTTAGCTGTTACCAAGATAAAGGTCATAAAACTGTAATATTAAGCACAGCAATAACTGCTGGTAAATTACCTACAAATGTTTAGAATCTACTCATAGTCATTTTTTTTCCTCATCTCTTTTCATTGACTGGCACTCTGAGAAACTTCAACAGAGCTGTGTTTTCTCTGCAAACCTAAAAAAAAAAAATCCATCCAGATGAGACTCAACACACACACACTACATAAGGACAAAGAGGTTTCACGTGCACAATGTGAGGTCAATCAGTAGCGTTGACAGCTAATTTAACAAGTGCTACAATCACCATTATATTTGGATAGATACACCGATACGCCGTCAGACAGGTAATCAAATAAATCAATATCTATAAATAAGCAAATGAAAGAAAAACATATAGATAAATATAGATGGCTCTGGAGTTAGATTCATGACCCTCATTGGCTTTTTGGAACACACACATTGGCCAGTGAGCAGTGGTCAGGTTAGCGGGAGGCCGTCTGAGAGATAAGGAGCCTAAAACCCGTCTAAATCCCTCCCGAAGCGGGTCCTGATGGACAGACAGGCCGCCGTTAACAATGCGGCGGCTTGTGAGAGTGGCTGATGGAAAGATACCCCTGGCATTTTAGCCGCGTTAAGAAGTGGGCCCTTAAAAGATTTCACACTTCCAATTTCTTTGAATTATCTGCCATCTCCTCCGGCCTGTCACTCACCGGGGCCCTGACAATCTCGGATTCTCGCGCCGCTTATTGACAAAGCAATCCGCGGTGATACAGCGGACGCTGATAAAACATTAGTCAAACAGCGAGCCGTACAGCCCTGGACTGGCCTCAAGCACGGATGGATGCTCACACTCTTCTTTTGTAACCCCCCCTCCACCCTCGCCCCTTTTAAATGGTAAATGGAGTGCATTTATATTTGGCTTTTCTAGTCCACAGTGCATGCCAGCGTTCAGCCATTGACTGACATTGCAGCTGCCAACCTACTCATCAGGTTTCTTCCTTTTTGCATGTGTAGTAAAATCTTTACAGTACAGCACAATGGTGTATGGGATGTTTCCTTAAAGCAGGGGTGGGCAATTCTGGTCCTGCAGGTTATAGTTCCAACCAAGCAGTAACACACCTGATTCTACTAATTTCTACTAAAGTATTTTCACGACTATAAGGCACACATAAAACTCTGATATTATCATCAAAATGTGCAGCGCGCCCTATGTATGTATGTTGTTGTTGTAAGGTGGACGTAGTAGAGAACGCGATGAGAACGTTAAATGGGAACTGTAGGCGTGGGTTTGATATAACGGGGATGTACTTTATGCAGAACATCGTTGTTTTAACAACCTTGAAAATATCAAAGAGACACACTTATAAAGCACAGTTTAAACTGAAGGAAATCAGCAAAGAACGAGTCACCATTAGACTAAAAGCAGTAAAGCTAGCAGAAGAAATGAAAATTGAAGATATATACGTAAGGCAGGTGGAGTTGGAGAAAAGACTCGATCAGTCGATCTCTGAGAAGTGGATCACTGAGCAAAGAACGAATGAGAGAAGCGTTTCGACAGTCCTCATTCGACTAAAAGCAGTAAAGCTAGCAGAAGAAATGAAAATTGAACATTTTCATCTTGGTGCTTTGGTTTTGGTGCCATTGTTCCATCTGGACCAGGACTATGGTAGCGGATTATAACGCATCATTTAGAGGAAAGTGACTCTGATGGTGAAGAAAGTGAAGCTGGCATGTTTGATGGAGATTTAGCTGCTGTTGGAATCAGAAACAGAGGATGAGGACTTTGATGGTTTGATTGATGACATTACCCTGCTCTATTTTTAAATACACACACTTGTGTCCTTTTTTTATCCGTGTGTTTTACCATAAAAAATGTTAGTACTTTGTAATCAATACTTAAATAAAGCACAACCAAACTCCCGCTCTATTTCTGTATATAAACCCTCCCCTATAGTTAGGTGCCTTATGTGTGTGTTAAATACAGTAATGACACACAGAACTGAGACTGAGCCTTTTAGTACGGTGCCTTATGGTCATGAAAATACGGTACTCTGCACCTTCATTAGTAGAATCAGTGTGTGTTACTGCTTGGTCGGAACTAAAACCTGCAGCCACACCAGCCCTCCAGGACCTGAGTTGCCCACCCCTGCTTTAAAGCATTGGAGTGGGCTCATGCTTTGTCCAAAAACCACCACCAACACCAATCAATGATTTGGTTTGACTTGAAACTTTTGTGAGAACATTACAGAATCTCCACTTTGGTTTGGTTGCAGCACACACACACATACACACACACACACACACACACACACACATGCATGCAGCAGAATGGATTTGTTAAGGTCCACCAAAGGCGGCCACGACAGCCATCGTTGTTACGACACTGAACAGACTGCTTATCAGATCTCTCCCTGGTTTGATTCACTCACTCGCTGCAGACAGGATAGAAATATCACAACAATCCCCGTTACCCTCGGCATTCAGTGCGCAAGTAGTGCACGGGGCCTGCGCTTTCTATGAATTATTAAAAGCAGACAGATTACGCTGCGAGGCTGGAAGTCTGGAGGCATTGCTACAGATGCTGCTGAGCAAAACAGCAACATCAGAAGTGTGTTTTTTGTTCTTTTTATGGAGAGAAGGGGATTTTTTAAAGGGAAGTCTGAATCAGATTAGAGAGGTTGCCTGTTTAGATAGGTGTATGGGTAATGTGTGGTGTGTGTGTTGCACAAAATGAAGGGTGGGGGTGGGGCGGGGAGGTGAAGGGCATAGTGTCAGGGCTTGTCTGACATGTGGCCTGGTGGGTTGGCTGGATGGTGGGTTTGCTGTCGATGGCTGGTTGGGTGCATCCCAGCTCCAGCCTGGCAACTCTCTCTCTCTCTCTCTCTCTCTCTCTCTCTCTCTCTCTCTTTCCCTGGAGTGACGGGCTGAGACATTAAGACAGGCGTTTTAATTAACTGTGCCACTCTTCCACCTGCTGCCCTCAATATGCTCCGGCCCAGGCAAGCTGTCTCTCATGCCACCGACTCCCCTTTTCTCTATTTTTGCTCCATCTATCTCTCTATCATTTTTTTTTACCCTCTTATATTATACTTTTCTACCCTTTCTTTCCAATTTTCAAATATCGCACTCCGTCACTCCGACTTGCCCCCCCCCCCCTTTAACCCCTCTCCTCTATCCCTCGTGCATCTCTTTGCAGTTTGACCCTAATAAATGAAACCGCATACCAGACAGAAAAAAGGCGATTCCATGAGGCTCATTTGACAGAATTAGCCAATTTTTTTGGAACTTGGAGAGAATTAATTTCTACATGTGTCCTGTTCTACTGACCCTCTAACTACCCCCCTCCCACACACACACCCACCCATTCTCCACACACACACTCACACTCTTTAAATCTATCTGGTAATTCAGTTCTGCCCGACACTCATCAGGCTATTCATTACGGCCTGATTGGAGATGGATATTTCTGTTCCCTCATGACAGAATGGAGCTGGGGATCAAACTGGGGACATTACAGGATTTAGGAGAGCAAATGCAATACAGCGGCAGATTTGCGTGCGTGCGTGTGTGTACACGTGGACACCCTATCCGTGTGAATGTGTGCTCGTAAATGTTTGTATTAATATGTGTAAATGTATGCCCGGCCGTTTAAGAATCTCATTTAGTGCTGTTACTCATGGAGTTTAATCATTTAGATCATAAATTGAGAATTAATTCTAACAGAACAGAGCAACAAATGATCCACTTTTAGCACTCTACTTAAATTGTATTACACTTTTAATGGGGTTAATAATAGACGGCGTTAGCAACACAGGAAAACGATTCAACAAAGTGTTGTATTAAAAGGATTAATGTCCTCCCTTCAGAATTAGAGCCGGGTCTCGGAGATACAGCTAAAACTAACAAATGGCCGGGGCTCCGGCTCCGTGATGGGGGCCTCAGCCGCCGCCGTTTCTACCGAGAAGGAGACGGCGACCGGACCCATATATCAGGCCGGCGGACAAGGAGCATCCATCTGCCGAAGTGAAGGCGAAGTGACTTTGAAGTTCCCGGGCGGGCGAGGTGAAAGAGCAGCCGCGGCCTCAACCCGCGTGTTTACGTAGCCGCGCTAGCCCTGGGAGGGCTCTTAACGAACGATGTGGATAGATGGACGGCGCAAGATAAAAGCAGCACACACACACTCACACGTCTGTGTGAGGGCCAAGACACACACAGAGGATTTATGCATACTTTATGTTAAGGTCGTGGACGTTTCAGAGTGTGTGTGTGTGTGTGTGTGTGTGTAGGGGGGAGGTATGCATGCAGACTGAAGAGAAAAACACACAAATACTGCTGGGAGTTTTGCTGCTAAAACTTTTCCGTGTTTCGCTAATAGGTTTCAGACACTAACCTGTTAGCAGCAGGCTGTGCCAACATCCCGCGGCCATGTCTTTCACCGGCGAACCCGGTAGGTCGGTCACTTCTTCTGGGAACAGGATGTTGCGTGCGTTTCCACACGCCTGCGCGCAGCCCCACTGGAACAACCTCCCGTCACCTGCATGTGTGTGTGTGTGTGTGTGTGTGTGTGTGTGTGTGTGGAGAGGCAGATAAAAATTGATTTTCACGACTATAAGGCGCAAAACAAAGTCTAGATTTTCTTCAAAATGTGCAGTGCGCCCTATGTATGTTGTTGTTGTTGTTGTTGTTGTAGTAAGGTGCACGTAGTAGAGAACAAGATGAGAAAGTTAAAGGGGGAAGTGTGGGTGTGGATTTTTTATAAAATAACGGGGATGTGCGTTATGCAGAACATCGTTGTTTTAACAACCTGAAAATGCTAAAGAGACACGCTGATAAAGCTCAGTTTAAACTGAAGGAAATCAGCTACACAGCTGAGTTTGCACAGACGTAAAGCGAAGTGGCAAGTAGTTGGAAGAAAGACTCGATCAGTCGATCACAGAGCAAAGAACGAGTGGGAGAAGCGTTCTGACGGTCACTATTCGACTCAAATCAGTAAAGCTAGCAGAAGAAATCAGTTTTGGTGCCATTGTTCCATCCAGACCAGGACTACGGTAGCACAGCAACTTCCAGCGGATTATACCGCATCATTTAGAGGAAAGTGACTCTGATGGTGAAGAAAGTGAAGCTGGCATGTTTAATGGAGATTTAGCTGCTGTTGGAATCAGAAACAGAGGATGAGGACTTTGATGGTTTGATTGATGACATTACCCCACTCTACTTTTAAATACACACACTTGTGTGCTTGTTTTATCCGTGTGTTTTACCATAAAAAATGTTAGTACTTTTTAACAATACTTAAATAAAGCATCAACCAAAGTCAGTTTAGCTTCTGCTCTATTTTTGTATATAAAACCCGCGCCCTATTTTTAGGTGCCTTATGTGTGTGTTAAACACAGAACTGAGACTGAGCCTTATGGTCGTGAATATACGGTAATAGCATTTCAGATTTCGAGTAAGTAAGCCGTCATGTCATCAACACGTTATTTCTAAAGGGGGGAAAAAAAAAATATGGTCGGAATCACAGAGGTTTTTATCACGCCATGTGACAAAGATGTTTTGGGCCCTCTGCACTTCCTCCATTAATTTCCAAGTGTAGCAGGAGCCGACCCCCTGCAGCTCTCTCCTGCACACCTTCCAGGAGCATGTTGTCCTTGTTGTTGCTGCTGCTGCTGCATGGGGGGGGGGGGGGGCGCTCCGGTGATAAATTATGGATGCAACGCAAAAGCTGTAAAATTTGTTGTATCTTCTATTATCTTCATGTTAAAGGCCACAAAAGCTCTTCAGTGAAGTCAGCCATTAAGAAATGACAGGTATTGCTATCAGGCTTCTTTATAGCCTATTACCTGCGATGACAGCAGCTGCTGCCGCACCGCTGTACGGCCTATCACATTATTTGCAGCTAAAGTCAGCTACTGTGTCATTTCGCCTCATTTTCTTGACAGTGCTATCATAAATCCATTGGGCTGCAGGGGAAACTGTCGACTACCTCGATTATCTTCATAGCCTGAATGAATTCTGAAATGTATGTAACAGGCAATGACTGTTATGGATCAAGAGCCAGGGCCATATTCCCTCTCACTCTCCCTCTCCTTCCTCGTCTCTCTCTCTCTCTCAGGTGATGTGCTGATCCAGGGCTCGGGGGCTCAGATATTCGCATAAAATTGAGTAAAACGGGTGAACTTTGAAGCACACGGTGACAGCTCCAAGACTGGTGACGTCAACTCTTTGCACTGTGGTGGATTGCAGGGAGTAAATCTGGTAACAGGCGAAGGGTCAACGACAGGATTCGCTTCTTGTGTGTGGGAGCGCATTTAAGTAAAAAAAAAAAAAAAAAGGGAATCTATTTATCTATCCAATACATTATGAATATGGTGCATGGCTGTACCTGTCAGCGCGAGGCTGTGGTTCGCCCCGCAGGTGACCTTTGACACGCCGTCCACGCCCTCCACGAAGCGAGGGACGATGGCGTTCTCGTTAGAACCGACGCCAATCTGCCCATAATCGTTTTGCCTGTGAGGAGGAGAGCATTAACACATAATTAAAAAAAAAAAAGATAATTAATTACCTGCAGGCATCATGTTCATATGAGTTTATCGCATTTTATACTCTATAGGACACCATTTTCAAAGCATGCAAATAATGCGCTTTTTCTTTTTCTTTATATCTATAGGGTATGAAATAAATAAATCAATTAAACTGTTGCGATGAGCAGGCTCCACTGGGGACTGTGGAACATATGCGTCTCCATCCATTTCTACAAATCCTCTTTGTGACAATAACAAGACACAGCCACCTATCAGAAGTGAAACACCTCACTAACTAATTAGACTCTCAGGCTGCAGTCTGACAAAAATAAAAAAAAAAAATAAAAAGTGCTTGAAGGAAGACTCGCTCTCCTGCAATTTGCATCTGCCACTTTTTTTTTTTTTACTGCATCTGTTCCAAGTGCCATTCAGTGTTCTCTGTCCTCCCTTTTGTCAGGAAGTGTTGAGCCTCAACTATTTAAGCTCACCTCCTACCTACCCGCAGCTTTGTTCCTGCTCCTCTGCAGTCCGGTAATGAGCCGACCGCCACAAAACGGCGAGGAAATTAATGACTCATTACGGATGGGGCCTATACGGCTCCGCAGCCTCCTCCTCCTCCCTCCCCTGCTCCGGCACACATGCCCACATGTAATCCTCCCTCACTCCCTCTTTCTCCCATACAGAAGGACCCCAACACCTCCCTATCAATTAGAGCCTATTACAGGGCTCCCATGCTAGCAGGGCGAAGAAAGAAGGGCCTTCACAGCTCAAGAGTGTGTGCAGGAGAGATTGGGGCGAGTTGAATGAGGAGCCTTAAGGTGCTCCTTTCACACCCTTGCCCTTATCCATTATGCCAGTCTGTAGACCCCCCTCCCCCCCACGCCGCTTCCCGCGGCCCCCGAAAAGGACTCGAGGATGAA
This sequence comes from Eupleurogrammus muticus, assembly GCA_036785175.1. NCBI lineage: Eukaryota > Metazoa > Chordata > Actinopteri > Scombriformes > Trichiuridae > Eupleurogrammus > Eupleurogrammus muticus. Next base: position 25,588,669 of record JAYKQN010000005.1, read on the forward strand.
AATAAGTCATGGGAGGGATTCTTGGTCACACCTTTTACTCCTCTACTCCGCCGTCAAATTATATCATAACGAGTCCTTAAAGCAAAGCGACATGGTCACAGCGCTCCTGTTAGACAAAAGATCCGAGTGGCGTGTAGAGATCGTACCATCTGTGTCTGTGTTCATGGACGGACGGACCAGGACGGATAATAACAAGGTAACACGGACAGGGGGGGGGGGGGCAAGCGCCTACACATGAAAATTCATGTGGTTATTGATTTATATTAGTTTCACTCCCTTTATTCCCCCAAGCCATACCTACTTATTCATGGGACTGTTGGGCTTTGTTCAGAGCGAAAAAAAAAAAAAAGTACTGTTCTACATTGCCAGCATTTTATAATATCTTTTCTTTTTTTCTTTTTTTCCTCCACTCAAGCGCGCTACGCTCATTGGCGTTTGAAGCCGCGGCGCCTTTTTTCAAGGCAAATCCCCCCGAGAGCGAACGGGCGAGATCACATGGGTTTGAGGTGGTTTAGAATGGCAAATCCTGCTGAAAGTGTCATTTCCAGTTGGAGACATCAATTTGGTGTGTGAAACCCCTACACCACCACCCCCCCACCCCCCAGGGAGAGACCGATAGCCTGGGAGATACCCGACAAGAGCAAAGGGCCTGGGGATCAGCGCCTGCTCACCTGGATAAGATTTACAAAGCGCTTTAAAATACGTGGAGCAAAGACAGAAAGACACTGGATAGGCAACTTTTTTTTTTTTTTTAAAAGTGCAGAGCAACTCTGAAATATTTTTAATATCACATTTTGCTATAGTGCACGATGCATCACTGTGCAGCATATAACACGTTATAATGATGCCATTAAAATAAAAAGTCTTTATTTATGCCGAAACGGATGAGAACTCATGTACTAGTAAAGCAAATAGGATTAGACGCTAACTACTTGTCCTTTTGACTTTGATATTAATATAAACAGTGGTTGTTTACATTGGGAGAAAATACACAAAACAGGAGTTGATCAATGACCCCCATCTGGGGAGGATTGTCAAAGCTCATAAGTATGGTTAATAGGGAGATATTAAAACACTGACGTGCACAAATTAAAAATCTAAATTATTGTCACGACTATTTCTGGCCAAACATTGTGGTAACTGTAAAACAGTGAGCACAGGCAGTGGTATTAACTCTAATATAAAGCCTCAATTAGCTTAAGTGAGAGCAAAATGGCTGATAATTATTGCGCCGGCTCATTAGATTTGTTTTGACACTAAAAACCACTTAAATCACCACACAGTCATATACACGCGAGCGACGATTGCTAATACACACATGCAGATGTTGGGAGTTTATTCCCGTCATAACGAGGCATACACTGTACAGGTTGGGTTTTACTTGTTTGGACGAAAAAAGCTAAACACTTCAAACTAGATTTAATAGGTTATTACCGCAGGAGACGCCAGCGCTTCGTGAAAACCGGCGACTAATTTATGGAGAGCTTATTACGTGCAAAAAAAAAAAAAAAAAAGCAAACTGCACGTGATTGTCACGCGGCGCGTCACAGTATGCTTCAAGACGAGCTGCTGCACGCTAACTTATGTTTTTGTAGAACGCGGCAGCCAACCTGTTTGCCTTTTCGGTTTCAAGTCTGCAGAAGATCTCATCTGGACGAGGAAAAAAAAGAAGATCTCACGTCAAACCACTTTTTGAAGACTTTTTTGAGGAGTAAATCAAGCGGTGTTGACTCTATTGATTCCGCATTAAATAAAACATCGTGTGTGAAACGGTGAATCGTACAAAAGCGGGGGGGCGTCTTGTCTGCACTACCTGCCATATATCTCGGCTAATAATGATACAGACTCTTCAGGAATAAAATCCTTGGGGCCGGCCATGAAATTTTAAGATTCAATGCGGTAAAATACAATGTGCCGTAAAATATTAATGCGCGTGGTAAAATTATGCTGGTGGTAATATTTTAGATTGCTGCTGTCTGTAAAAGAGGCATATCTGTATTTATTTACAAGCAGGGATGGTGGATGGGGGGCTTTGTTTGAAGCCGTGTTTATGAATATCAACCCGGGCTCCTAGGTAAGTGGCTATAAATCTGCGAGAGGATCTTTGTAAAGTTCCCTTGGAGGACATAACTTCAGGTCTAACCGCCTCCTTCCTTCACTTGACTTTTAAACATTTAGATGTAACCCGGCCAACTGCATTTAGAACAGCTTCTAAATTATGAAGGACTCCATTTTGAGATTCCGAGTGTTAACCAATCAAAGTTGATAAATCGTAGCAATAGATTCTCTTTTTTTTTTTTTTACATGCATGGAAACAGAGGTGTGTTTGGCCCTTGATCTGGCGTGTTTATGAGTTTTAGGAAAAACTAAAAAAAAAAAATGGGAGCTCTGCACAACCAGCTAAGTTCCAGATGTTGATTTGGATGCATTCTGCAGAAAGATGCTCCTATAACTCTATCTGAACTTTTCATTGTGATAAGCGTGTGAACAACTTGAAGCCAAGAGCACAACTTGATCTGATGCAGTGGTTCTCAAATACTGGGGCACGGCCCCTGGGGGGTACAAGGTTCCATCAAGGGGGGCGCGTTTGGGGAACATGGGGGAACATGCATTTTTATTTTTTTATTTTGATTTCTATACTGTCCTAGAATAAAGTGCAATTACACCTCCACTACATTAGGGGGCAGCAGAGTGTGAGCAGGGAGCATACAGCACAGAGTATGAGTATGAAGTGTAGACACCAAGTGACACCATGAAAACATATTTAACAGGGATGAGAAGACAGGCGGAGAGAGACGGAGATAAAGAGACAAACGAAAGTCTCCCAAAGCTAAGACGAGGAAATATGACGAAGCGTCTGTAGCGTTTGGTCTCACTGTGAAAGACCGTGTGTTACTGAGTCTGAAATGTTGGAGACAAAGACATTAAAGACATTACACCACAATCACACTGATAAGCCAAAGTCAAGTCAAAAAATATTTATAGTTTAATTTAGGATTATTATATAACAATTATAGTATTGATTACAAAGTACTAACATTTTTTATGGTAAAACACACGGATAAAACAAGCACACAAGTGTGTGTATTTAAAAATAGAGCGGGGTAATGTCATCAATCAAACCATCAAAGTCCTCATCCTCTGTTTCTGATTCCAACAGCAGCTAAATCTCCATCAAACATGCCAGCTTCACTTTCTTCACCATCAGTCACTTTTCTCTAAATGATGCGTTATAATCCGTTGGAAGTTGCTGCGCTACCGTAGTCCTGGTTCAGAGGGAAAAATCACACCGAAATGAAAGCACCAAGACGGACCTCCTTCAATTTTTGAATTTCAGATGCACTTAAAATCTTTTCTGTTAGTTAATAAAGCATTTTTTTGTTGTTAGTTGGTCCATATTTCTTTCTTTTTTATTCTTGTATACGTTAATAAGGACACAGTGTTATGCAGGGTGGGGGTGCTAGGTGTTTTCTTCTTCCATGGGGGGGGCGTGACAGAAAATAATTGAGAAGCACTGCTCTAATGAGAGATGCATTACATCTATGATCAAAACATTCTCATCTCATGTAGCTCACAGCAGCTTAGGCTATCAGCACCAGATGGAGGACTTCTACAGGTCCACACAGGATTAACCTTTCATGGGTGACTCATTCTCACCTTTTTTTTTTTTTTCCATGTGTGTGTGTTATACATCTTTGACGTATTTATCAATTTATTTTGGTTCAAGGTTCTGAAGTTCAGATCACAGGGGCGATTGCATTAGTAATGGCGCTGCAGTCGGGCTAACCTGGACGTGATAGACACAGAGGTTCTGTTTCCTGCGGCTACGATGATCGCATAGAAGCCGGGAACGAGAGAGCACATTTCTTTTTTCCCCCCACTCGGGTTCAAAGGGCTCAATCAAAGCGTTTCACTGCTGAACTCTTGCCCTGCACTTTAAATGCATAATTAACCGACAAGTGGCGATAAGGATGGAAAATGCAGTTTTTTTTTGGTGTTTTCTGCCCCAGTGATGAACGCACGTGTCATTACACGCTAATAAATGGCTGGAAAAGCTGCATTGATCCGACCAAAGGAAATGGCCTCCATTGGAGCCAAATTGGAGAAAATTGACAACAGCCGCCCCCCACCTTACCATTAAACCTTTCTTTTTCTATTTCCTCTCTATTTCTCTCTTTTTTCGAGCTTTTCGAGTCCCCGACGCCGGCTGACACGAGGCATCAGTTCACACCCCGGATGCACGGAGAGAGGTGCTAAACAAGGACTTCAGGACATGTCACAGCACACTTAGAGAGCGTCCACGCGATGCGGCAGACAAGTCGGGAGTGAACGAAACACGTTCAGTCAGTGGCGGACGTACGACACGCTGCGCTTGACTGGGCGAAATCTACAAATCCCTGATATGTGGATACCATAATATCTCAAACATAAGCCCCGGAAGAGGTAAATGTTTCCTCTTCAGGATATTCCAACCTATTGTTTTTTTTTTTTTGTGCATTTGCAGGTTACGGCTCCTGGAGAATTAATGCAATTAGGCTATATCGAGTGGCTAATCAGTCCTGATTACCTGTTGAACGCTGCAGCTCGTGGAGGTACGGCGGCGGAATCCCGCTAATTAAAAGCGATGCGGGAATGAGACGACGAAGCTAAACAAAATACGTGATTATGATATTGCAAAAAAAGTTTAATTTGATCCTTCACCCAAACAGCAAATTACTACTGTTGATTTTAAGCTTTTTAATATCTTCCCTTTATAATAAAACAGGAAGCAAAACATTTTCATACATACAAGCTGAGAGTTGAACAAATTTACATAGACGACATAAAATAAAATATCTTATGGAATATATTATATATATATATATTTAAATCAGATCCCCTCATTGACAAATACTTAAACTGCCCATATCCCCAAAGTTAGTGCAATTCCACAGTATGTTTTTTTTTTTTCCACCTCTCACTTCCTGTTTTGTGATTGAAAATCATGCAGAGCCCACACCACTTTAAGCCAGTATTTACAGTTACGATCTGGCTGTTGTTTTTTCTTTTTCCATGGAGCCGAGCTGTGCTTTTTGCCTTTTTTTTTTTAATTTATTTAATTTTTTTTATTCATTTAGCTGTAAGGCAGAGTGTGATAAGACAGAACGAAGACTTCCCTCATAACGAAGGCGCATGCCAAGTCTGACATAATCCAATCTGGTCCATTTTCATCAGCTTTTGTCTGGTGTTTTTTTTTTTTTTTTTGCTTCTCTTTTGGACTTTCCTTTTGGTTTTCCCAAAAACGATGGCTCAAAAAACCTGAAATGACACAATTCGGTCGCACTTGTATGGCGGCGAAGGCTGTGATCCAAAACGGCTTTTCTGCAGGAAAAAAAAAATAAAAAAGATCCTTGAAGACCCACACACATTTAAATCTGGCCCTGGGGGCAACAGGCTCTAAACCGCCGAGATAAAAAAACATCCAGGCCAAAAGCAGAAATATATATTTTAAGGGAGGGCTTACCATAGCGACAAAAAGGCATGTCAAACTTGTGGAAATGAAGGCATTCTGACTGAGGAGCAAACACAGACTGGCGTAGCCCCTAGGAGAGCCTGGGAAAAAAAAAAAAAGCTGCTCGCATATTAAAGGGCCCGGCCTCACACATGTATGCAACAAAAAAGTGAGACAATGGCAATAATAACAGGCGCGGCGTCAGGGTGTGGAAAAGACGGTTAAACGGACATTTGTGAGAAGAAACGTCACGGGGCTCTAATAGAAGCTGAGCTGAAGGCAGACACTGCACACTGGTATGCACTGGAGTCAAAGCTATCATGAATAATTAGGATTATTTTCTATATTAGATGGTTTGAGAGTTTTTTTTTTATGTACCGTATTTTCACAACTATAAGGCGCACTGTAGTAAAAGGCTCAGTCTCAGTTCTGTGTGTCATTACTGTATTTAACACACACATAAGGCACCCAACTATAGGGGAGGTTTTATATACAGAAATAGATATATACAAAGATAGAGCGGGAGCTAAACTGAGTTTGGTTGTTATTTATTTAAGTATTGTTAAAAAGTACTAACATTTTTTATGGTAAAACACAAAAAAAATAAAAATAGAGCGTGGTAATGTCATCAATCAAACCATCAAAGTCCTCATCCTCTGTTTCTGATTCCAACAGCAGCTAAATCTCCATCAAACATGCCAGCTTCACTTTCTTCACCATCAGAGTCACTTTCCTCTAAATTATGCGTTATAATCCGCTGGAAGTTCCTGGTCCAGATATATAAAAATCGCACTGAATGAAAGCACCAAGATGGAAATGTTCAATTTTCATTTCTTCTGCT
>JAYKQN010000005.1:25600000-25622500 GCA_036785175.1 Eupleurogrammus muticus
TGTTCATGCTGATTTCAAATAATGCTCTGCGCCGTATTTAACAGAGCAAAAGGCTGTGTTCCCCCTCAAGGTAAAATTTACTATCTCAAAAAATAATAAGGCAAGAAAAAGAAAAAAAAAAAAAGGGGGCTGCTTTGTGCAGGAAGAGGGGGGGGGGAAGTCTAACATTTTAACATCGCTGTGTTTCATCTAAATCACTGACAACAAAATAGCCTCTAGCAGGATTCTCTCTCTCTCTCTCTTCCTCGCTCAAAGTTAACTATGACATCTGGCATGGGCTCTGAACACCATGACAACAGACACCATGGCAGCGCACAACTGTAGCGCCGGAAAACAGAGACAGTGAGCAAGAGAGAGAGAGAAGAAGAAGAAGAAGAAGAAGGGGGGGGGCACAGCTTGTTAATGGGGGAGAATGCAATGTAAAGAGATCAGTAATTACCATTATTTAAACAACTCCCAATAACAAGTGGATTACGCAGAGCCGACGCCACTGTGAAGACGAGCGGCGCTCTAATGTTGCTGATCCCAAATCCCTCTTTTTTTTTTTTTTTAAATTAAAAAAAAAAAATCTGGCAGCCATTGTTTTGTGAATGTACAGTAAAAATTACATTACGGGCTAAGCTAATAACTGGGGACATGCTCTTCCTGTTACAGTCAATATTTGTGTTATTCATTTTAACCATAAAGGAGATGGTGCATGAGCCGCTCTGTGTGCCCCCCCCCCCCCGGGGGCTATTGTCACGGGTGGGCATAATGTGGGGGAAGAGTTGTAGTGCAAATGGTTCGTCTGTGTACCTTAATGCTGCGATTTGGGAAGGGAACTCCACGTGAATTGGTGACAAGATGGGTCTGAAATGATGCACAGATGGAGAGAGGAGAGAGAGCCTGGTCGTAGCAGGTAATACTCTGCAGTCTGCCACCGTCACTTTCCTAATCAGGCAGAAATTATCATTTTAATAGACATTCAATTAGATGAATTATTTCACGTTTTTTCTCTCCCCTCCTTGTATCGGTCAGGACCCCTCTCCAATCAGATTCATCTCTGAAACACTTTTTTTTTTTCCCTTCTTGTTCAGGCAACACGATGGTTCGACGAAAGAAGCGAAGTCAATTTTGCTTGATGTCACTGACGGCTTAGCATGTAATTACTGTCACACGTGCACAATAGCGGTGCTCAGAGAAGTGCAAGGACAATCAATTTAGCTTTCAGGACCGCAACTTAAAAGCATAAGGACATAACTTTATTTGAAAGAGTAAGAGTGTAGGTTGTTTAAATGTGAATATATATATATGTGTCTTTTAGGCTTAAGGGATGGACTGTACAGCAGCACCCTCTTGTGGAGCCTGAGTAAAATGCATCCTATGTTGGCCACTGCAGCCTCTGCTCCTTCTCCTCTCTGCATCCTGCTGCAGCAGCACTCCTCCTCCTCCTCCTCCTCCTCTTCCTCCTCCTCCTCCTCTTCCTCCTCCTCCAGTCGAGATCTACCCTCCGGCCTCCTTCTCGCTGGAGACGCCCAATCGCTTCCCTTCCTTTTTTTCCCCTAGCTATCGCATCTCTCTCTCTTTCTCCGCGTTTCTCGCGTTCAGGCCTGGCACGATCCCGCTGACCTCTTAGTCAAATATTTAGATGGTCGATCTCAACCCCCCCCCCCCCTTTAAGGAACTGCCTAACAACCTTCTCGCCATAGAGAAATCGATGGGACGAGTTCAAATGCCAGCGAAAATGTTCAAATATAAACAGGTTCGTTGGGAGGCTACAGGGAGGAGTGTTTGGCAGAGGTAAAGGAGTGTTGGTAGAGGGAGGTGGGGGCGAGGGGGGGGGGGTACCTGCGAGGGGGGTCTGATGGAAATATATGCACAGCCATAGAGTAGCTATGCATATGCATACGGGTAAAGAGGGATTACACAGAGAGATGAGCAGAGACACTGAGAGGGTTTAAAAGAGGGTGAACGCTCGAGACACAATGAGGCGAGGCGGGGCGTTCATGTTTATCAACGGTGGGGGGTGGGGGTGGGGGGGGGGGGTTCTGAGAGGAGAGGAGAGGAGGCATGTATTTGGTACATCACTGGAAAAAAGGGCCTTCGCCTCTTGTGCTAAACCGAGTGACCCTTTGGTTGGGGCCTTGGGGGGGAGAGGGGGCGGGGATGGGGATGGGGATGGGGGGGGGGGGGGGGGGGGGGGGGGTATAGTCAGAGCAGCCGACTCTCGCTGTTCCCTTCGGGGAGCAACACTGCACCAAACGGCGTGGACAAACCAGGGGTATTAATATCCTCACGCTAACCCCGTGACAATACCCCATTATGTATGTACGCCTCTGTACATTACACACCTTGAACTAGAAACAATTGCGCCCTTTTTCTTTCTTTCCCCCTCAGCACTTGAACCTCAGCCAAGAAACGCAGCGAGCATATTTCATTATATATATATATTTTTTTTTTCATGGGCAAAAACACACACACACACACACACACACACAATCCACTGAACACCTTCACTCTGTTCTTTACATAATCAGTTACCTTGTGACACCTACCTTTGCGGTAAATGACTGTTTGCCTTTTATTCTGCTGTTTTCTCTCTCTATCTCTCCCTTCCAGCCATGTGTATCATCTATAATTACAATTCACAGCGATTCAAGCGCCGCCATGCTGCTCGAAACCCAGCCCAACGCTATGAAATGAGAAAGCAGCTTGTAAGGTGCGGAGGGAGAACTTGACAACCAAGACACCAGGGAGGAGGTGAAGAAAATAGAAAAAAAAAAAATCTAAACACGAGCTCTGGCCGTGGGGGTAACGGCATCAGCGCGGTATTATGATGTTTCTAAATAGGCGAGCGTGTCTGGTGACGCGGGTCCCTGTCCAGGTATCGATCGCTCTCGTGGCTGCAACACTAACAGCGGTGGAGAACCATTGAACTTTAAAGCAAATAGTCCTTCTCCCCCACTCAGCGTCCTCTCACAGGCGATCAATACGGGTCGGCCCGGCGTGGCTAACACCTCTATCTGGAATAATGGCCTTCCTCCCGTAGTTACCGGCCAGGAAGAGACACAGCCGCGCTGGAGCGGGTCAATACAGGAGTTTTAGGAAATGACAGAGATGTTGAAATGTGCATTAGAAATTTAAAGTAGTGTAATAATTAGTTTACAACAATACAATGCTGGTAAAGTCAGATGAGGCAGTTGTAACTACTGCATTAAACAAATATATGATAAAATATGTTAAATATTATATTCAGAATAAAGAATCATTTAATTCTACCAGCAAATAATAGAAAATTATAACGTTCCCCACTCCATTATTCCTACCATGATGATGAGGATGATGATGATGATGATGATGGTGGTCTGGGAGCGAAAAGGAAGGCCGCGGGGGTTCAGCTTGGCTGGGCAAGACGTCAAGTGTGAACGGGGGACAGAAACGCCCATTGCCCATTCTGGCTTCACCCCGGGACCTCTCGGGGACCCCCAGAGGGACTCACCCCCCATGTTCATCCCTGTCCCATACACCCACAAAACACGGTATGATGCCCCCCCTGTCGTGTACAACTCGTGTATCCTTAATAGAGATGTGTATGTATTTCGCAAGGGAATAAGGGCTTTAATTTAAATGAATAATGTCCCTTTTGTGGGTGTTACCCTATCACTGTACTGGGATATTTTAGTAATTTAGTGTTGTGGGACCAGGCACAGGCCATCCCAGTCTTTTCCTGGTATTACTGTAAAACAGGCAACTGGATAATAGCAGGGTTCAAAGCAATATGCAAAAAAAAAAAAGAATGCAGTTTTTCCAGCTGAAATCATCCGATCCCCTTCCATGCCTGAATCAGCTTCAGCTGTAAGCTAGATCACTGAGGAGGAACACAAAGGGGGGAAAAGCAAATGAAAGAGAAAGAGAGAGAGAGAGAGACAGAGACAGGAAAGAGCGAAATTCGAGAGAATGCAGCGCAGTGCAAAGTGTTTAAAGATGGCTGATGTCAGAAGTCGGAGGAGGACGGTTGTTGGCGTGGGCCGAGGCAGAGGCCAGTCCCCGGAACATGGAATGTAACAGAAGCCTCAAATATGGCGGCGTTGGAACTCAGAATCTCTTGGCTCGTGGATTTTTTTTTTTTCTGCAGCAGCAAAGCTACTGTGCAGAGGGAGAAGTGCTGACTGCTGACCGTAGGAATTTCACTTCTAACCGGGGATCAGAAGGAGATCCGTCATGACAAAAAAAAAAAGTCCCTCGTTAAAAGGCTCAGGCCGACTGTGACCGAGATTACAGCAAACTTGTTTGTTAGCAACCGCATGCACTCATTCATCTCGGCATGTGAGAGTCCGAACTTTGCAGAGTCTGCACGGCGTTACACTGGATGCACAGTTTAAAACACTACACTCGTGCAAGGGTTTCCAGAATATTCAGAATAAAAAAGACTAACGCTGAGGCTTAAATTCCCTCAGAGCATTAAAAAAAGAAAGATTGAGTGATGTGTCAGTCACAAAAATGAAGAGCATATTTGAATATCAAAAGGCTAACTCCTCAGGCTCAGCCTCCCCACTTCTTAATTGAGCCTTAACGGCTCCTGCCTATTTTTGATGGGTAGAGGTGGGCCGGGCCTCTATCTGAACTCCATTAGCCCGGTATTAGCCACAGTGACCGTAATGTCCCCCCCCCCCACGTCATTACTCCCGTTGCTAGGAGAGCACAGATGATGATGATGGCCTTGAGGAAAAAAAAAAAAAAAAGATGAAGGCCGGGAGGTTCAGCTTGGCTGGGCTGAGCTCAAGTGTGAACGCAGGGAACGCCCCTTCGCCCCATTCTACAAGTCCCAAATTCAGGGCACCGGCCCCCTGTCCCACACACAAAAAGGATCAGCGGTTATGAATAACTCTTTTTACCAGAAACCACCCCCCCTTTTTCATGCATCGGGACACTTCGGGAACAACTTAATGCTCCGACCAAACAGATCGCACCACGGAACGCTGTAGCTACGGCGTTCCTGCAACATTCAGGTATTTACATTCACATCATTCATTCATAAGAGCGTATTTTCAAAGGGTAATGTGTACCTAACTACTCCAGCATGTGCCTGATATGCTACAGGTTGCGCTGCTGGCCCCCCACCCCCCCCCTCCCCTTGTGTTTTTCTAGTAATTCCCCAAGTTATTAGGTCCAATTGCACTAATTGCTGCGAGGAGCGGCCATGGGGCATCTGCAACAGGCCGCGTTTGACAAGTCAGAAAACAAGTGGCACTGTCCTACGGTTGAACCCCGGGGAAACCGCCCGTGCACATGTCTCACCTTTCATCCCGTGACCCCATTATTTCTCCTTCCATAGAAAAACTCACCAAACGGTGCATGTTTGATCGCCCCCGACCCTCACGCTCTCTCTCTCTCTCTCCCTCTCAAAATGTTATCTTAAGAAATGTGGAAACGATTGAACCTCCATTTGATTTTGGCGGCCGAAATGACTACCACATTGGCATCCTCCATGCATGTGTGTGTGTGTGTGTGTGTGTGTGTGTGCACACGGAGTCCCCCCCCCGCCCTTAGAGATTTCGCTGAGAGATTCCAGGGGTTGTGTGATCCAGTCCCTCTCATCATGGCAAATTGACCATGTGCACTTGACGGCCAGCTGAGTAATCTCCCGACACGTCGGATTTAACACACCACTCCGCAATCACAGAAAGAAAAATAACTTTGGGGAAGAAAAGTCATAAATAACCCGGGCCGGAGAGGGAGCCTCACTCTCTCCTTGCCCTCTGAACCTGGTTGAGAAAACAGTCAATAAGAGAGGAGCCACATGAGTTTCACTGGAGTTATGTGGTTGTAATCATTAGGAGGGCCATTATATGCCCCAGAGTGAAATACTAGTGTAGTCAATAAAAATAACTAGTTACTTTTGGTAATAGGGGCAATAGGGAACATGCAAAACAACATAATTCCACTGTTTATTGCTGCAGTAGCACTGAAACTGTTGAAGCTAGGCTACTTGTTTAGGTAAATATTGAGAAGAAAGACGTAAAGTGAGAGAGCTGCAAGGAAAAAAAAAACACGGAATAAAAGAGACAGAAGAGAGAGGGACAGACGTTGCCAGAGATCGTCATTCCTCGTTGCAGATGTGAGCAGGAAGTGGGTTTTTTTCGGATCCAGCAGGATGTAGGCCGTGTTCTTCAGAAGGGAGGATTACGCTTGGCTCGTGTACGACAGCGGACTTTTCATCACGCGGCCGCCGCTGGGCCCCGAAATCTGTCACCAGACCCCGTCAGAAGTGGCTCTCCAAATTGAAAAAGTCTGCCGCCATGAGAGGAACAGCATCAGGATTAAGAGTGATGGTGGATGCTGGATTTTACATGTTTTTTGCGTGCAAAAGAATTTCATACAAACAATCCGTGAAGCTTTATTGTATTTTCTTCCATCATTGATGAATCTGTCGATTAATTTTCCTAAATTAATTGATTAATTGTTGTGGCTATCGAGAGCACCGGAGTCAAAAGGAGACATACATAAGGAAAAACTCATCAGCTCATTGATATCAAATGTAGTCGATTGATGTTATAATAATGGGATTGATTCTAATTAGATCACATGCTGGGTTTTAAATGTTTTTGCGTGCAAAAGAATTTCATACAGACAATCCCTGAAGCATTATTGTAATTTTTTCCTCATTAAAGAATCTGTCAATTATTATTATTTTTATTATTATTGTTGGGTCCATAAAACGTGAAACCTTCTTAGGACTCAAAACGATCATTGACATAGTTCCTGATAAATTTAGTAGTTTTCAACGGATCAAAATGACGAATCATTGCAGCTTTATTGATCTTATAATTAGATCACATGCTGGATTTTTAAATGTTTTGTGTGCAAAAGAATGTCATACAAACAATCTGTAAAGCTTTATTGTATTTTTTCAATTATTTGCCTAAATTAGTTGATTAATTGTTGGGTCCATAAAATGTAAAACATGTTAAAAAATTTTAAATTTATCTTCTTAGGACTCAAAATGATCAATCAATCATGGATCAAAATGACTAATCATTGCTTTATTGATCTTATAATTATATCACATGCTGGATTTTAAATGTTTTGTGTGCAAAAGAATGTCATACAAATTTTTTCAATTATTTCCCTAAATAATTGAATAATTGTTGGGTCCATAAAACGTGAAAACATGTTCAAAAATGTTGAATTTATCTTCTTAGGACTCAAAACGATCAATCAATAATCAACGCAGTTGCTGATGAAATTACTAATGGATCAGAATGACTAATCATTGCAGCTTTATTGATGTTTATAATGAAATGATTGGTTCTAATTAGATCACATGCAGGATTTTCTATGTTTTGCATGCAAAAGAATTTCATACAAACAATTCGTGATGCATACAATACATACAATCTGTCAATTATTTTCCTGCTTAATTGATTAATTAATTGTAAATGTGGAATTTATCTTCTTAGGACTCAAAACGATGGATCGATCATCGCCATCAATGCAGATAAATTCAGTAGTTTTTTAACGAATGGATCAAAACGTGTTTAAATATGGGATTTGTCTGTGTGTAACAGTGTGTGCTCAGACGAGAGGTTGAGAGGAGCAGAGAGGAGGGGAGGAAGTGTGTGAGAGCGGGAGAGAGGGAGGGCGGCTGAAGGGTTTAGGGGAAAAATGTGGTCATCAATTGCTGGCAGCAGATCCAGGGAGAAGATTATTGGACGCTAACCCAGCGGCAGATGTCTGATGAGTGTCTATTAACCTGCTTCCTACATCTCGTAGGCCGTGTCGCTGATGAATTCAGACCGGGAGGCCTTGTCCCGCCCAATAGGAGGGGTCGGTAATCCCTCTCCAGGAAATAGCTGCCAGAGACCTCGGGACCTGATTGGCTGCGTCCGTGCAGCTTTGGCACGGGCGGACGGGAGAGAGGGATGCTGTTGAGGAGACACGAGTCAACTCCTGCTGCTTTCTGTCCATCGCTCCTCTATCATCATATCGGTCTCGCTCTTTTATCCGTCTCTTGGTTTTTGCCTTCTCCTTTCTATCTATCAGATCCATCAATCCAGCCGCTGGCCCCATTTATTCGTCTATCCACTGACCCATTCTCCATTTCTTTCCCCCTATCCCTCTGCTGATGCATCCCGTCCTTGTTTTTGTTTTTTTTATCAACCCCCTCGCTGCTCCATTGTTGTGCTGTAGTGGTGCTAATGACAGTCCTGGACCAGTCACGGCTCTGGTTCTGGACCACAAGGAGAAACTCAAAATAGGGCATTAGCTCACTGCTGCTGAGGTACAGCATCCCTGTCACCAACCACACTCCCCAGGGCCCTGGCCTGGGGCTTGTCTGACCCCCCCTTAAAGAGGTCTAGTTCCTGGAGTTCTTGACTGAAGTATGGCACGGCCCGTGTCCCTGGCCAACACTGGTACGGGTCCAACAAATTACTACATGGACATGGCAGAGCCGCTCCCACCTGCTCCCCACCCTGGACTCCCCGGTGAAGAGGATGGACGTTTAAAATTTCTATATGGAAGGAGTGTTTCATCCTTAACTCATACGAACCCACAGTGTTGTAGCACCGGTGTAACAAGAACGTTGGTTCCCCCAGACTCTTCAGCATGAGGCTTTATGTCTGAACTTAAGTCATTAAGTCCCAAAGTGACATATACTAAGCATCCATTAATTACCAATAAAACACACACACACACACACATATATATATATATGCATATGTATGTGTATATAAATACATATATATACAAAAAATATATATATATAAAAATATAATATATAATATTATATATATATATGTATATATATATATGTGTGTGTGTGTGTGTGTGTGTATCATTGGGCGAAAACATTTTTTGGAATACTTTATATATATATATATATATATATATATATATATATATATATATATATATATATATATATATATATATATACATATATGTATATATATATATATATATATATATATATATATATATATATATATATATATACATATATGTATATATATATATAAAGTATTCCATATGTATATATGAAATGTGTTATATGTGGCCTAAATGGTCTATGGTATAACCCACACAATTTCCCTTTAAGAATAAATCGGTCTGGGTTCTAATGGGTTAATGTAGGGCTCATATTTAGTAAGGCAGCATTATTTAGGCCAATGCAGATTACAGTTACTAAAGTTTTTTTTTAGGGAGTTTTACCTTGTACGATACAAGGGTTTTAAGGACAGGGGATGTTGTGTTTTTGCTTTTGTAAGAACTGTAAAGCCCATTGGGGCAAATCTGTGATTTGTGATTCTGGGCTATACAAATAAAAGTGAATTAAATTGAATTGAATTATTAAACTCTGTACAGATATACCAAGGAGTTGATAAATGATAAGATACCACTGATGTAGTCCATTTTTTTTGCATTTCAAAATCATCTCCACTCCACTATCTGAGCCTGTTAGTTCCCATTAAACCTGTTTAACTAGCCGCCCACTAAGCATGGCCCTGGACAACATGGCTGGCGTTAGGCGTTGTGTGGGGGCAGAGGGAGGGGAGTAAAGGGGGGGTTGGGGTGTGGGGGGTGAGGGAGAGCTCAGGGTCTGCGCTCCACATCTGTTCCTGTATTAAAGGCATATGGGCCGGGCCAGGCCGAGCGCTCGCGAGCATGCACGGACCCCCATCCCGGGCCCAATCAGTCTTGATGGGGGTGATGTAATGGACCTGCCTTGGCCTCCCTCGTCCTTTTCAAGCACGGCACACACACACACACACACACGCCAGCGCTATCCTGCTGTAGTGGGCCTGACGGCACGCCAGCTCGCTGTCAACACCTGCCCCTCAAACACTGCTGGGATGAAGGGACACATGCAAAGAGATGGGGGGGTGAAGGGGACAGCGAGGGGCATGGGCCAGGTAGAGAGGAGAGGGAGGGCGGCCATCGGGGGCACTGGAGTCAAAAGGAGAGAAAATGGGAGAAAATGGGGCACGATAGGATAGAAGGAAGGATCCCTGCCCCACATACTGTACCATTACATAAGGAAAAACTCATCAGCTCATTGATATCAAATGTAATGTAATGTTAATTGATGTTAGAATAATGTGATTGGTTCTAATTAGATCACATGCTGGATTTTAAATGTTTTGTGTGCAAAAGAATTTCATACAAACAATCTGTGAAGCTTTATTGTATTTTTTCAATCATTTTCCTGATTAATTGATTAATAGTTGGGTGCAAAAAATGCGAAACATGTTGTAAATTTGTTGAATTTATCTTCTTAGGACTCAAAACGAGGGGCGACACGGTGGTGCGGTGGGTAGCACTGTTGCCTCACAGCAAGAAGGTCGCAGGTTCAAGACCGCCTTGGGGCCTGGGTCTGGGACCTTTCTGTGTGGAGTTTGCATGTTCTCCCCGTGTCTGCGTGGGTTTTCACCGGGTACTCCGGTTTCCTCCCACAATACAAAAAACATGCTCAGGTTAATTGGTAAACTCTAAATTGCCCATAGGTGTGAGTGTGAGAGTGAATGGTGTGTGAATGGTGTGTGTGCCCCACGATTGGCTGGCGACCATCTGGGGTGTATCCCTGCCTCTCGCCTTAACGCGCTGGGATAGGCTCCAGCAGACCCCTGCGACCCCGAAAGGGAATAAGCGGGATAGACAATGGATGGATGGATGGACTCAAAACGATCAATCAATCATCGACATAGTTGCTGATATATTTGGTAGTTTTCAACTAATGGATCAAAATTAATAATCATTGCAGCTTTCAATTACTTTTCTGAATAATTGATTTATTGTTGGGTCCATAAGATGTGAAACATGTTGAAATATGTTGAATTTATCTTCTTAGGATTCAAAATTCTGTAGTTTTCTTGATTGATGACAAAGTGATTGGTTCTAATTAGATCACATGCTGGAGTTTTGTGTGCAAAAGAATTTTATACAAACAATCCGTGAAGCTTTAATCTATTTTTGTTCATCATTAATGAATCTATCAATCATTTTCCTGATTAATTGATTAAATGTTGGGTCTTGTTGAAAAATTATGAATTTATCTTCTCAGGACTCAAAATGATCAATCAATCATTGACTAAGTTGCTGATTATTTAAGTAGTTTTCACAACTAATGGATCAGCTTTATTGTATTTTTTCATCATTAATAAATCTGTTGACTATAATAAGTTAATTGATTAATTGGTTGGTCTGTAAAATGTGGAACATGTTGAAAAATGTTGAATTTATCTTCTTAGTACTCAATACGATCAATCGATCAAATTGATCCAAAGTACAAATCATTGCAGCTTGATTGACGTTATGATAATGTGATGTGTTCTGATTAGATCACATGCTGGATCTTAAATGTTTTGCGTGCAAAAGAATTTCATATAAACAATCTGTGGTGCTTTATTGGATTTTTTAAATTATTTTCCTGATTAATTGATTAATTGTTGGGTCTGTGAAAAATGTGAAAAATGTTTAAAAAAATGACTAATCATTGCAGCTTTATTGATGGTATAGTAATAGGATTTGATTCTAATTATATCACATGCTGGATTTTAAATGTTTTGCATGCAAAAGAATGTCATACAATTTATTTTCCAATTATTTATCTGAATAATTGATTAGTTGTTGGGTCCATAAAACATGAAAACATGTTTAAAAATGTTGAATTTATCATCTTATGACTCAAAATGATCAATCGATCATCAACACATGTCAACTTGTTGTTATAATAAAGTGATTGGTTCTAATTATATCACATGCTGGATTTTAAATGTTTTTGCATGCAAAAGAATTTCATACAACAATCCATGAAGCTTTAATGCAATTTTTCCATCATTGATTAATGTGTCGATTATTTTCCTGATTAATTGATTAATTGTTGGGTGCAAAAAAAGTGCTAAACATGTTGAAAAATGTTGAATTCATCTTCCTAGGACTGAAAAACGATTAGTTGCCTCACATATTTAAGGCCAGACAGTGGCTGTACAGCGATCTGCGCCGACTTCCTTCTTTCGGAAAATTAGGGGCCTGTACGACAACATGTCCCTTCTACCTTTTCTTTTTTTTTTTTAATCAGTGACACCACTTTTCCTGGACCCCACACAACTGTGTTTTTATCTGTCCCACAGACGACCATTCATCCTGGCCGTGGTGTAACAGGGAGGGGGTTAAAGGAAAGGGAACGGGATCAAGGGATTCCACGCTTTGGTGGACAGGTATGGCGGCGGGGAAAGGGTGGCCTGGATGCCTGGCTTGCTTGACTGAGTGTCATCTCATGGTGGGGGGTTGTGGGGGGGCGGGGGGGGACCTGGCTTTTCAGAGGGATAAGGTGTAGTCACTGTGGTGACCCAGGAGCTTGTCACAGGGGATGTAATGAGGTCAGATTACAGGCTAGTCCACAGACTGGCTGCAAAAGGTTGGCCCATAATCCCACAGTCATTAAAGGAATGCTTTGTTAAAAGTGGATGGAAGAGTGGAAAAAAGGAAATGGAGAGAACGAATAAGAGGAGGGGAGGGGGGGGGGGGTGTAAGAGGTGTGTGGAGGAACTCAATAACACTTGATTCGATATGAAAAGCCTCTTGTTGCCACCCAGGAGAAGCCCGGCGAGGAAGGATGTGAGGGAAGCCAGCCGAGAGACTCCTACAACCAGGAACAAGACGCGCCTTGTTCCGGGTTTAAGGAGCAAACAGATTAAGATGAATTGATGCAAGCTTAGTGACTTTGGAGAATGGGGCAGAAAGAAAAAAAAAAAAAAACGCCCACAGATCAATAAGGCTTAGGAAAGCAAGCAACCAAAAGACAGAATCTCCACTCACTCACATTTCACATTCAGGGGGATAACACTCAATGAAGGGAAGGGTCTCAGATCTCGTATATCCCTATTTTGTGAGGTTTAGATTAAAAAAAAAAAGGAGGTTTAGGTGTAGTATAGCAGAATTAACCAATCTGAAGAAGCTGAATAGGGTTTTACATGTTGACATTTTACGGCCTGCTGCAGATCAGGAAATTATTTTTAAATGTAGGCATAACACATTGTTAATTCAAGAACAATGAAGCAAGGTTCCACAAGTCATACAGACATAAAATATGAATATTTGCATTTAAAATCTAAGCGCCTTTACCGAGTGTGTGCACTAAAACACACGAGGGGTTTTAAAATAACGCGTATGCAGATCACACTGAAAGCCCTATTGCTAGCGAGCTCCATACATCCAGTGTTCCCACAGAGCACGGCGACAGATCCGTGCCTGAACCAGCCTGGCGAGGCCCGCGCCCCGATGTTTGCAGAGATCAGAGGGATTCATCTGGGTTAACGCCGTAATTATACAGCAAAGCCCCCGCTATCTCAGGGATGGATCTGATACTGTTTTTTTTTTTTTCTCCTCTTCCCATCAAAGATCTCAGGCCTCCAGTCGGGTCGGAGGAGAGAGAGAGACAGACGCGTTGTGCGGCTAATTCCTCAAGAGGTGTTCCAGCCCGATGTCGGCTTAACGAAACGAGCGTGCCGTGCGAGCGGAGGCATTTGATTCCGCAAATAAGAAAGATAGCAAGGATCAGGGCTGATTTTTTTTTTATTATGCCTGCAGTGCCCCTATGAAGCTACATCAGTAATGACAGGCTTGAGGACATAACCTGTGTCCTGAATTAACACAATCTTGATTTATAAATACTGCAGTTCATCACTGATAATTGTTTGAATTAATATCAAACTGAAGATATATCATGACTATAAGGCACACATTAAAGTCTTATATTTTCATCAGAATGTGCAGTACACCCTATTTATGTGTGTTGTTGTTGTTGTAAGGTGGACGTACGAGAACGTTAAAAGTGGAAGGTGTGGGCGTAGATTATAGATAAAATAACGTGGATGTGCGTTATGCAGAACATTGTTGTTTTAACAACCTGAAAATGGTAAAGACACAGTTTATCAGCCGAGTTTCCACGGACATAAAGTGAGGTGGCACGAGTTGGAGGAAAGACTCGATCAGTCGATCACTGAGAAGTGGATCATCGAGCAAAGAACAAATGGGAGAAGCGTTCCGACGGTCACCATCCATCCATCCATCCATTTTCTATCCCGCTTATTCCCTTTCGGGGTCGCAGGGGTCTGCTGGAGCCTATCCCAGCCCATTTATGGCGAGAGGCAGGGGGATACACCCCAGATGGTCGCCAGCCAATCGTGGTCACCATTCGACTAAAAGCAGTAAAGCTAGCAGAAGAAATGGAAATTAAACATTTCCGTCTTGGTGCTTTCGTTTCATAAAACGGTGCCATTTCTCCATCTGGACCAGGACTATGGTAGCGGAATATAACGCATTATTTAGAGGAAAGTGACTCTGAGGGTGAAGAAAGTGAAGCTGGCATGTTTGATGGAGATTTAGCTGCTGTTGGAATCAGAAACAGAGGATGAGGACTTTGATGGTTTGATTGATGACATTACCCCGCTCTATTTTTAAATACACACACTTAAATAAAGCACAACCAAACTCCCGCTGTATTTCTGTATATATCTATTTCTGTATATAAACCCTCCCCTATAGTTAGGTGCCTTATGTGTGTGTTAAATACAGTAATGACACACAGAACTGAGACTGAGCTTTTTAGTAGGATGCCTTATAGTCTTGAAAATACGGTAATCCAAATTTGCACAGCATAAATTAGTATAAATACCTATATTTACTTGTCATCAGCTGTAACGTTCTACATGCTCATTTTTTCCCTCTGTCTGCTTTTAGTCATTTTAAAAATGTCTGATCACATGCATATAGAGTATGACAGTGGTTGTTGACCTGGATATCTGTTGAAATTGAGCCAATGAGGCATTCCTGGGCATAGGTGAGTTACAATTAAAATAAACAGGTGAGCCAACCCTAACGCACAGCTAGACAGACCATAGCAGAGGGACCAAGAAAACACATTTAGCTGCCTTTATTAACATGGTGAACTCTGGAAGAGAATATTAGTTTTTGTGTGTGTGTGTGTGTGTGTGTGTGTGGAGGTAGAAACTATTTCATAAAACATTTAGCAGCTGACACTTGACAGTAGTTAAATTACAAATTAAATTAGATTTTTCTTTGCCTCTCGCGTGGCGTTGAAAACACAAACTACTGCTGACCCTCAGTCAATTTCAATTTGGAGAAATAATTTGAAATAATATCGCTTGACCTATAATACACACTGATCAAATATAACAATATTATCACTCGCATTGGTTTCAGATAACCGAATAAAACGTACGGCTACGACTGTTATTTCCCAGTATGTTTGTTTATGTTTTTTCCCGTATTTATTGTAGCGCGTATTGTTTCCGCGACCTTTAACCCCTGAATCATTAGCCTTTGCAGGCTGGGTCTCTAAACTGCGCCACGTCGGTGCAGAACACGTGCAGCAGTGAGCCGAGTTTTCAGAGACAGACGGAGAGAAAAAGGACGGAGCTGGAAGGGGAAGAAGACTCGGGGGCCAATTACTGCCCCGAGAAAACAAAGGGCTATATTTCAATGATTCCTCCAGCTGTGCTGTTTATGAGCTGTGTGCTTAGTCTCTCTGTGACCTTCACCTCCACACTTGCCCTCTCCGAGGGGAAAACAAGCTAAAATAGACTGATGCTCAATCTTTCATTTCCACTTGTTTTTCCCCTCACTTTTTCCAGTTTTTTTTTTTTCTTTCCCTGCAGTTGCTCGCCCGAAAAAACATATTGTTTTATTTGATTCACGGTTCTATTAATGTTTGTTATTTCACAGTTTCTCATGTCGTAGCACTTTTAGGACCTTGACGTCCCCATGTATGAAATACCCTTAAGATGTAAAAAAAAAAAAAAAAAGAAAAAATATGGACTAATCTTAGTCTTAATGGAACGGTGTATATCATATGTAACCTTTATAAGTTGCTTGTCAGTCAGTCACACACACACACACACACACACACACATGCACACCCATTACGGACCTCATAAGCAGCGTTTGGATATCAGTCACCGTGGCCCTTTGACAGGTCTAACCTTCCCAGGCGGCGGGATACACCGTCTTCACCGCGGTCCTATTGACCGGAGCAATAAGCCGTTCTATATGGTGTATTAAAGTAATTTTCCACATGCTACCTCAGCACGACCCATTGTTCATGCAAGCTACCGCTGGCCATGAAGGGGGGGCGGAAAGGGAAAAATCCTCGCGTGTGCTCCCGGGCTAAATTGCTAACACTTTGCACGGTTTACATCATTTAAGGACCCCCTGAAAGGGAAAATGGGCATTTTTTTTTCCTTCCGACTTAAAGGGTGCAGTCATTATCACGGTCACTTGTGTGGCAATTTTGGACTGTCAAAGGGAGACAGGGGTCCCAGGAACAGGCCTACACTTTGGGAGGCATATGTCCTGACAACCCGGAGAGCATGTTCCATTTATGTTCTCAATCCAGTCTCCTGTTTCATTCCCCCTGAATTTGCAAGCGAAGGAGGGAGGGGAAAGGAGGGAGGGAGGGAGGGGGTGGCTTTGTTGGCAAGCGGTGGCTGTGTAATATGTCGGGGCCATCTGCGTAGTCCGGTGGTCGCTCCCTGTGTCAGAGGTGCCGCTGGAACCGCCACGCACCTCATCCCCGGCCTCTCGCTGCTGAAATCAGCTCCAGTCCGGGACCGTGTGACAAATGATTCCAATCTAGGCTGAGCGCCCTTGACTTGACCCTGACCGCTGTAGACAATAAGGGCAAGCTCAGTCACTGGAAAAGATGTTCTGCGCTAATAAACCCGAGTGCAGGAACCAGGGGGTTGCAGCGAACAGAGGCACGCTGCAGGCGGTTTGGCGGGTGGGAAGGAGGGGGGGGGCTGGACGGGGGAGAAGGAGGAGAGTTCAGGTTCTGACCTCTCAGGTGCAGGTTGATAATGAGTCTCCCTGTTTGCTCTGTGAAAATGACCTCAGAGAGATGAAAGGAGCCAGAGCACAACAAAGAGCCCCATTCTCCGCTCCGCTGAAACGGGATCATTCCTGAGGATCGGCTTATGAATGCACTTTCTATTTCATTTCTTTTAAAAAGGGCACTTAAGCCAAAACACAAACATGTAAAAGTAGTCGGGACTGGATGCTGCCACACAGCCACTGAAACCGAGTACACCTCCGTCTCAGACCCCACACATGCAATAAAAAAAAACAAATAAAAGCAACCGCTCACTTCCACACACGCACAAACATACAAACACACACACACACACACACTATCCCAAATCCTGCTTGTGCCTCCCCTTGTCTCCTTAATAAACCCTATAAGATGAGTGTGGTCTTGCCAAGCGTGGTGCCGTAAACATGCCACTCCAGAAAGGTTCTGGGCATCCCGCTAGTTATGCTAATGAAACCCCCCCCCTCCTCTGTTTTTCACTCCTTTATCCTGCTGGCACAGCCTTCAGTCTTCGGCGCTACACCACTCCATTGTCATCCCCCTGCCCCTGTTCTGCTGGCACCAGACTAGATAATATACAGCAAAACGAAGATCCAAGAACGCTTGTAAAAAAAAACAAAAAGAAAAACATGGCAAGCGAATAACATGGTTATTATTTCTTTGAACTCAAAACCAGGCCATTGTTCTTCATTTTTGTGTCCTAATTTGTAGCAAAATATAGTACAAAATATGATCTGATATGATATCTTAACAATGTGCATACATGCACGGCTAATTATAGCGATACAAACAACAACTCTACGGCGAGCAAGGGGAAAGATTTGTTTAAGCTTCCAGGAGTCAAAGTTGTTCACAGGCAGGACTTCTGTACTAGTGCTGATTCTGACACTGTAGAGAGATTGAACAGGTTCTTTGTCGGGGGCGGGGGGGACTTTGAGGAACTTAGCGTTGAGAAGGGAAAGTGCTGGGCACGACAGGAACCGGGCGAAGTCTGCTGAACTCTGCTGAGTGTCAACGTGGAAGCCGGGATTAGACCCTCCATCATTCGGCTGCAGGATGCAAAAAACCTACACAAAGTTTTTGTTTGTGTGAATCGAAATATATCCATGCATTCTGCATCTGCAAGGTTCTACGTGCGTGTGGCTTCCTCGGGACTTGTGGACCCTGACATGTGGATTTGCGGCTCGACTGCAGAGGAGTTTATCACAGATAATTACGTAAAGAATGTGCTGGAAGAGGAACAGACCACGGACGGTCTGGAGCTGGCAGATGCCGAGCCTCGGCCTACACACGCTGCCCCGTGCTCTCCTCACACACACACACACACACACACACACACACACTCCAGACCCCCCACCGGGCTTCTCCTTTTATTTCTCACCCTACAGGCCTCTGTAAATTTCATACACAGTACAGTGCACTGCATACGCAAGTGAAAAGGATTGGTATAGAATGTTAATGATTTTAATTTAGGATCAACGTTGTTTTAAATATATAATACACAATGTGGGCTGAAGGAATAATGCATTGTATAGCTATGACATACTTGATCAAGGGCAAATATAACAGATTTTTTATGATCTTGGAGTCGTTTCTGGAATTTTTGGTCACATTATTCTTTATATTCTAATGTTAACTTCTAGACTCTATATCTACACACGTGGAAAAAAATTGTTGGTACCCCTCAGTTAAAGAAGGAAAAACCCACAATTCTCACTGAAATCACTTGAAACTCACAAAAGTAACAATAAATAAAAATGTATTGAAAATGAAATAATCAAAATCAGCCATTACCTTTGAATTATTTTTGAATTTTTTTGAATAAATATTTAAAAAAACAAAGTAATGAAAACAGGCCTGGACAAAAATGATGGTACCCATAACTTATTATTTTGAGGCAATCACTGCAATTAAACGATTTCTGTATTTGTCAATGAGCGTTCTGCAGCTGTCAACAGGTGTTTTGGCCGACTCCTCATGAGCAAACTGCTCCAGTTGTCTTCTCCAAATGGCATGTTTCAGCTCCTTCCACAGATGTTCAATGGGATTCAGATCTGGGCTCATGGAAGGCCACTTTAGAACAGTCCAACGCTTTTCTCTCAGCCGTTCTTGGCTGTTTTTGTCTGTGTGTTTTGGATCGTCGTCCTGTTGGAAGACCCATGACCTGCGACTGAGACCAAGCTTTCTGACGCTAGGCAGCACATTTCTCTCCAGAATGCCTTGATAGTCTTCAGATTTCATTTTACCTTGCACACATTCAAGACACCCTGTGCCAGATGCAGCAAAGCAGCCCCAGAACATGACTGAGCCTCCTCCATGTTTCACCGTAGGGACAGTGTTCTTTTCTTCGTATGCTTGGTGTTTGAGTCTATGAACATAGAGTTGATGTGCCTTACCAATCCATCTGTCCAAAGGACATCCTCCCAGAAGTTGACAAGCCACAAAGCTTCTGGGTGATGACAGATAAAAGTAAGTAAAAAATCATTAAAGATATCTGTCTGTTATATAAATGATATCACCAGTTAAGAGAGTAATGATTTGCTTTAGGTCAATATTTTACACAATGGTGCATAAAATGCCTAAATTTATGGTTTCTACAAAAAAAAAGTATTTTCCATCTAATACTTGGTTGAGAGTGGACTGTGATCCCTATAAAACAAACAGTGCTGTAGCAGGGAGGGAACTAACGTTTGACAGGAGGAAAAATAGAAATCTCTGGTAAGGAGAGTATAATCCTGGAGAATGTTATACGACAGCCACACCGCCTTTAACAGGTGTCCAGGAGTCCACTTCAATGTGTCATCATCTCAGCTGCTGGAATAATGAAACACTTCTCCGGTAAATGGAAAAAAAAAACACACAACGGAAGAAGAGCGGCGCCACCGTAAACATGACCGAATGATCTATCACCCAGACGTACAGCGCAAGATAAACTGGCTTTTGTTATAGGCACATTCTGTCATACATAAAGACCACCAGCAGCACTAAATCCACTCTCAGGGATGTGCACGCCGCAGCGGCAGGTAGGGGAACGCAGTTGTGTGTTTAATGGTTTATTCTGTATGACGAAGGCAAGCGAGAGCCCAGGGACCATTGAGAAGCCCGGTTCCTTCTATTCTACTCCACCATTAGACGAAAATGATTTCTGATCACTACCTAGCAGCTCCTGAATCGAATGAGTGACCCCGAGGTGACCGCGCTACCATAAAGCCCTATTGCGGGTTCATTCAGCCATTAATTCACCGTAGACATCATTACTTCCATATTTTACAGACGTCAACAGTCATATGGCCGTACGCGCGGCATGTGAGCGGGTGAGAGAGTGAATGAGTGAGAGGGAAAAGAAACGCTCGGCGAGGCGGCTAATGCGACATATCTCACTTGAAAGTGAAATCTGTTTTTAATGTTTAATGCTTTTAATTAATATAGCGCCCTCACCAAGTGTTTCCGAGACCCTGAATTTATCTAGAGCTATAAAACAACGCTGGCACATTTGCATGGTTGGAGAGGTTGTCGGTACTCCCTTATTAAGAAATGTTGAACAGGGATATCGATCGGGCTGGTTCATGTCGCCAGTAAAGGGGAAATATTAGCGTGCATGTTCATTTTGTTCGCAACTACGTTAGATATGAGCAACATAACATGCACAATACTCGATCATCATAAGAGAGGAATAAACAGGGGAGGGAATAAATAAATAACCCTACAAAACCTGTGCACAGTAATTGGAGGCTAAAATACAGTTTAGAAGTCTCTCCTAAGCTGAAAATGATAAATATTTTGCAAGAGAATGTGTGTGTGTGTGTGTGTGTGTGTGGTGGGAGGGACCCTCTCCATTTGCAGGAGGTGTGTGTGTGGATATTTCTATGCGCCGGAGTACTGAATCGGAAATGGAAGTTTATAAGGTCGCTGGCAAAAAAGCTCTCCTCTGCCCTCTTAAGATAATGAAAACAGCAAAATCTGACCGTTGCAAAACTGAAAACCGCACCGGGGTAGGAAGATGAATAACCTTGTGCACCGGCCCGCGGAATGCTGGGTATCAATGCCTTTTTCAATTCACTTACTTTTTGTAATCATCAAGGTCAAAAGGCAATTTCTGCAACCACAGAAATAAATAAAACAGGTTGGCAGCAAATTAAATAGAAAGGGGAACAAAGCCATGCCTCCAGCGAGAAACAGGGAAAAAAAAAAAAAAAAAAACAAGGGAGGAAAATCTCACATGAAAGCTAATTTCAGATAACATCAAGCTTTGCCATTTGACTAATTGGAATACACTTTACTCTTCATACAGAGAACGCCATTAGCACTTAAAACGTTTTGCGTGAAAGATTTTTGTTGTGCCAAATGTTATTTTTCTATCCATGACGACACCCAGAAGCCGCTGATGGTGAACGTGGTAGAAAAATTCAATTCTTCGGAGCGGAATTTTGTTTTTATATACATATTAAAAGTACCATTTTTAATCCATTACACCATGTTTCCAACAGTTACCTGCATATTATTTATACCCGAGCAAATTAGGTTGTTGTGTATATTGTGTTAATGTTAATGCACAATTATGTAGTGTAAGGGTATCTACAACAGGGCTGGGTATGAGTAATAGGATAATAAACTAATAATGATGTTCAGTGATCTTTTTTATGCTATTCATTTTGTTATTTTAGAATATGGACTGTGTGCAACACTAAAGTTAGATATGCCCTGTTATACTTTTGCATTTATTATCAGGTCATGTAATGTTCTAATATTCTGATAATCAAATAGGTTTTCCCAACAATTACTAAATCTGGAACTACTGGATGACTATATGATCTATAATTCCAACTATTTACAGCATTTATTTTCCCACGTGTATAATTATGAGGATGAAACCCATATATATCCTATTACAGTATATTGCATATATCGTTTGGGTTTCTTTAAATTGCTAACATAACGCTGTATAATACTTCTTTTCTTGTCCTCTTGGTAAATGACTGAGTCAATTTTGCTGTTAAATAAGTCAGAAAAACACTAGTTATTAAATCTAGTTATTTGGAATTAAATAAAAAAATGCTGATACTGGATTTGCTGATATTAGTTAAACACACTGACACAGAATTCATCATATCCTGCTTTGAGTGTAATACAAAACCTACTTTTTAAAGAGAAATGTCCAATAAAAACAAACATTAATTAAAAATTAATTTTCATTTTGCACACCTTTTCTTGTTAACACAGATGGAGCCTAAATAAACTTGATAAAAAAACTTTATTTTGATGCCTTTTTATTGATTGACTATGAAACAGAATTCATATTAATATGGGTTTCATCACTATATTATCGTTATGTTGTGTAATGTTTCTCAAATGATTCGCTTGCAACCTTGTTCTCCAATTTCTGTCATGAATGTCAATACAGTGAATGCCTTTGGCAGCTTTGTTTTTTTTTTTTTTCCTACATAGAGATAAGTGAAGTTTATCAAACCGTGATTGTGTGATACTGAGCAGCGTCACTCGCGGCTCAAGGTTACCGGTGCGAGTGGGTTCAGGCTTTATACGGCCAACAGCATGATAAATTAAATCAGTAATACCGAATACTGAGCGCTGTCATTTACAGCACGACGCTGTCAGGGATTTCATTCCGGCCGTAA
>JAYKQN010000005.1:25625000-25657500 GCA_036785175.1 Eupleurogrammus muticus
TAACTTAATGCAAAGCGCTGGCACCCGCCGCTCACCGGATCCAACTAGTTGTCGTGGAATTTCCACGCTTCCGCTGTCGAGATTCGCGAACGTTCGCCCGATTCGCTTTGCTTTTCCTCCGAGGCAGCGTGAAGTAGAAACGGGACGTTTTCCCCGTCGATGCCTACGCCGTGTAGCATAAAACAGATTGGCCTGATCACTGATGAGACAGCAGGCGCGTCGCCCAATGCTTATTGACAACTGTGAGGCTTCAGAACCATATTTACTCTTTTTTTTTTTACATATAGAGCAATTCATAAAGGCAGACGTTGTGTAATGGATGTAAATGCAATGAAATATTTCTATAAGAAACCACAAGAAGCATGTACAGTTTTTTTAGTGAACAAAGACGGATGTTAAAATCTCAGGACCACCTTCATATAAAGTCAGTCTGCTTTTTCCCCCCATGCAAAAATACTTAGACAAGACATAGACAAAAGGACATATAGACATTAAAGTGCAAGGACGAGTCAACGGTAGACATATATAGGAACTTAAATTAAGTGAGATGTGATTATTTGTCCTCATTTCATGTATTTTCTGACCCTTCCATATGTATTTGTCATCTTTTTTACATATAGAGAAATTCATAAAGGCAGACGTTCTCTAACGCTGTGTAATGGATGTGATTCCAATGAAAGTACAGGTTTTTTAGTGAACAAAGCCGGATGTAATTAATTAATTATTTAATTACATAAATGCACACACACACACACACACACACACACACACACACACACACACACACACACACACACACACACACACACACACACACACACACACACACACACACACACACACACACACACACACACACACACACACACACATACATACATACATACATACATACATACATACATACATAAATGCTTTTCTCCATGCAGACAATAGGACATATAGACATTAAAGTGCAAGGACTAAACAAGAGTAGACATATATTAGAACATAAATTAAGTGAGATGAGATTATTTGTCCTCATTCCATGTATTATCTGACCCTTCAGTATGTATTTGTCATCTTTTTTTTTTTTTTTTTTTTACATATAGAGAAATTCATAAAGGCAGACGTTCCAACGCTGTGAAATATTTCCATGAGAAACCACAAGAAGCATGTACAGTTTTTTTAGTTATCTACTGTACAGCTGAAAGACGAAGATCAACATACAGAACACCTTTATATGAAATAATGTGGATCTGTAATATTTAATTTTGCAAGTCAAGTCAATTTTCTTTGCATGAACTGGTCATACAAAGAATTTAAAATCACATTTCCTGCTTTTTCCCCCATGCAAAAATACTTAGACAAGACATAGACAATAGGACATATAGACATTAAAGTGCAAGGATGAGTCAACGGTAGACACATATAGGAACTTAAATTAAGTGAGATGTGATTATTTGTTCTCAATTCATGTATTTTCTGACCCATCCATATTTATTTGTCATCTTTTTTACATATAGAGCAATTCATAAAGGCAGACGTTCTTTAACGCTGTGTAATGGATGTAAATTCAATGAAATAATTCCATGATAAACCACAAGAAGCATGTACAGTTGTTTTTTAAATGAACAAAGCTGGATGTAAAAATCTCACCATTTTTATTTTTAATCAAGGCGTGCCTTTTTAATATTCAATGAGTCTGGACCAGCTTATATGTTGGGCTTATTATCTACTGTATAGCTGAAAGATGAAGATCAACATACAGACCACCTTTATATAAAACTAAGTGTGGATCTGTAATATTTCATTTTGCAAGTCAAGTCAATTTACTTTGCATGAACTGGTCATATAAAGAATTTAAAATCACATTTCCTGCTTTTCTCCATGCAGACAACAGGACATATAGACATTAAAGTGCAAGGACTAGACATATATAAGAACAGATTACGTGTATTCTTGTATTATCTGACCCTTCCATATTTATTTGTCATCTTTTTTCTTCTTTCCTACTTCCCCCCCCTGAGCGTAGACATCTGTGAGGAGTCTCCAGGGGCTGTGGTCTCTGGCAGAAAGCAGGCGATTGAGTTTTGGAAGTGGCATGGAACGAGACAAAGGGGGCGTGAGGTGGCCTCCTCCCCCCGTCAGGCCCACTGCCCGCTCTCTCTTTCAAAACAGCATTAGCAGAAAACCATGCAGCAAAACAGTGGAAAATCCACTCCACCATGTTTCCTCATCAGTGTCTTATGTCTTCTCTCTGACCTCCACCTCTCTCTCTCTGAATACGGGGCCAAGTTCTGAGGTTTCGCCAAATTCAACAAGAGACAAACTTGTCAACCGTGAAACCGTCTTTGCAGAGGTAGCGCGGACAAATCCGGATTGGTTGGAGCCACTTCAACGCGGGGGGAAAATTTCCTGACCTTTTATTTTATGTCCGAGTCCATAAAGCTCAGGCAAAATACTATCATAACAAGCGGTATGGAGGGAAAATGGTGCTCTATTATTCTCCGTAATTCCTCCTGTGGACTTCACTCATCACTTATCCTCCATTCAGGCAGTAATCGCAGGACACCGCAATGTCGTGGCCCTTTTCTTTTCAATCTTTCTTTGAAACCGTGCCACCTAGCAGGGCTGCGTGGTTTATTTTCTTCTTTTTTTTCTTCCGCAAACCAACAACTATGGTGCCTTAATTTCGACATCAGTCCATTAGGTTAAAGAAAAGAGTAGCATCACCTTAATAAATTGGCAAAATGTGACGAAAAGTTGGCAACAACACGCAGCTCTCCCCCCCCCCGTCTGCCCTTTTCTTGGTAATACCTCCAGTGTCGTACTTGGCTCAGCAGCCTTACGCAAACACACACACCGCCGTTTGACCTCTGAGGTTCAGCGAGAGCATTAAATACCAATTAGGCGTTGGGCCGGGCCGGGCCGAGTCTGAGGTTGTAGCGAGGGCCTCGAGGAGGCCTGTGGGAAGCGGCTTATTGGTCCCTAGGCATAATGGGGCTCTGTGTGTGTGTGTGTGTGTACAGTATGTGTGTGTGTTTGACTCCTGCCCGTGCTTTAGAGCAGATACATACATACAGTGGCTTGCGAAACTATTTGGCCCCCTTGAACTTTGTGACCTTTTGCCACATTTCAGGCTTCAAACATAAAGATATAAAACTGTAATTTCTTGTGAAGAATCAACAACAAGTGGGACACAATCATGAAGTGGAACACACTTTATTGGATATTTTAAACTTTTTTAACAAATGAAAAACTAAAAATTGGGCGTGCAAAATCATTCAGCCCCTTTTCTTTCAGTGCAATAAACTCTGTCCAGAAGTTCAGTGAGGATCTCTGAATGATTCAATGTTGACCTAAATGACTAACGATGATAAATGGAATCCACCTGTGTGTAATCAAGTCTCTGTATAAATGCACCTGCACTGTGATAGTCTCAGAGGTCTGTTTAAAGTGCAGAGAACATCATGAAGAACAAGGAACACACCAGGCAGGTCCGAGATACTGTTGTGGTGAAGTTTAAAGCTGGATTTGGATACAAAAAGTTTCCCAAACTTTAAACATCCCAAGGAGCACTGTGCAAGCAATATTATTGAAATGGAAGGAGTATCAGACCACTATAAATCTACCAAGATCTGGCCGTCCCCCTAAACTTTCCGCTCATACAAGCAGAAGACTGATCAGAGATGCAGCCAAGAGGCCCATGATCACTCTGGATGAACTGCAGAGGTCTACAGCTGAGGTGGGAGAATCTGTCCATAGGACAACAATCAGTCGTATACTGCACAAATCTGGCCTTTATGGAAAAGTGGCAAGAAGGAAGCCATTTCTTAAAGATATCCAACAAGACAATGATCCAAAACATAATGCAAAAGCTACAATCCAATTGAGAATCTGTGGAAAGAACTGAAAACTGCTGTTCACAAACGCTCTCCATCCAACCTCACTGAGCTCGAGCTGTTTTGCAAGGAGGAATGGGCAAAAATATCAGTTTCTCATTGTGCAAAACTGATAGAGACATACCCCAAGCGACTTGCAGCTGTAATCGCAGCAAAAGGTGGCGCTACAAAGTATTAACTCAATGGGGCTGAATGATTTTGCACGCCCAATTTTTCGTTTTTTATTTGTTAAAAAAGTTTAAAATATCCAATAAAGCGTGTTCCACTTCATGATTGTGTCCCACTTGTTGTTGATTCTTCACAAGAAATTACAGTTTTATATCTTTATGTTTGAAGCCTGAAATGTGGCAAAAGGTCACAAAGTTCAAGGGGGCCACATAGTTTCGCAAGCCACTGTACATACGGTATTTGTGTGTTTGTGCAGGATGTAGATATGAACAGCGAAGGCGACCTCCCTATACACAGACTGCTGCTTCAGACACACATGCACCACATCTGGATTTCTTATTCCATGTAATGTTCATCCCCCCCCCTTCTTCTTCTCTTTGAGACACCAGACTGTTTCTCCTTGAAATTACACACTGAGAGAATTACAATTTCCTGTTTTTATATACTGCCGATGCTTTGATTCTGACAATTACAATTGGATGCCTTTAAGAAGATTGGAAACAGGTTGATTGGTTAATTAATTATCAAATAATCAGACTGAAAATGACATTTCTACTGTGCCGTTGCTGCATTTTATCTCTTTTCTTTTCTTGTTTCTTCATGATAACTTTCACTTTTTTCTGGTCACATGGGCGTTCGCTGCGATAACTCAGTTTTATGTTCAAAATAAAACAAGCAATACAGGGGGAAGAATATTAGCGAATGCTCCGAGGCGACCCTCTGAGAAATATCCTGTTCTGAGCAGTGAATCTCGGGACCGTGCGTGATGATCCGCCGTGGTTATCTGGCGGTTTCAGAGTCATGCCCTTTACTGTCCCTCTGTTATTTACCCACCACACACACACGGTTTGATACATGTTTTGTCTGACCTTCTAAATTTGTTTTCCTTCCTCTCTTAACTGTGATTTTATTTCCCTTGGACAAGCCAGACAGCGTGTGCACGTCGGCGTTTATGAATCTCTGTCTGTGTGTGTGTGTGAGTGTGTGTGTAGGTCTACATCCAGCGAGATAAAATCTATCCTTCCCTCATCGCCAATTGCTTCCATCAGTTCCTCATTTAAATAAACGAACCATTGAACAGGGCAATAGAATTTGAAAACAACCGCACAAAAACGGCTACCGGCCATCCATCTCGCGTCCGCCTCGCCTGCGTGGAAAGGGTTAAAGTCGCCACAGGCCAGAGCCGAGTCGACAGCAGCCGCGGCTCGCCTGGCCCGGCCTGCCAGATCAATATCTGCAAATAATAAATTAGCTCCCCAGAGGGGTCGCGCTGAACCTTCGGCAACGCTGCCCTGGAAAAGTCCACAATTGGTGTGTGTGAGACTCAATAAGCCAGGTGAATGACTGCGCAGGGGCACATCTTTAGCACTCCATAATAGAAAATTAATGGTGCTCAAATCAGTGCTGAGGGCACCCTGAGGGTTACCTAATAGGCCTAGTTAGAACTGTCATCCCTCCCAGAGTCGCCTAAAATATTACATGCAAACACAGGAGCGCCCAGAAGAGAGGGAGCGTAGTAAGGGGGCAGGTAACTGGGATTCACCACGTTTGGGGACCGAGCACCACAGCGAGAATATTAGGGAGGTAATTACAGAAACCCAAGCTGTCAGAGCAAACTTCTTAATTACTAAAAATGTCAGTCAAAAGTAATGAAAACCACAGTCCTCCCACTGAATGTGTGTTCCACTTTCTTCTTTTTGAACACATCACTCTCTGCAGAGCTGGATCTAAAATTTCGTTTTAGCCTGCTAGCTTGTTTTCTGGTGCACACGCCCGTTTACGAGCGTTAGAGACTGAAATCAACTAATCCGTCATGAGGATGCATTGTGCTAATAGTATTTTAATAGTACATTTAGTTTATACAGTATTTTACTGGCAGTATAAATGGAAATTGTGTATCTGTAACTACTATGATGGATATAATACAGTTTCATATTAGAAATAAGCAGTTACAGTAAAAAACTAATCTGAGCATTTGAGATTTTAAAATAAAAGTATTCTGTAATTTATTGTTCCTACATAATGTTCATTTTGAGTACACGGTGCCACAATAACTCTGATCATTGGTGATTGCAAAAAACTAATGAAAGTGTTAAAAATAATGATAATAACTCATTTTCCTTAATCCGGAATATATTTATATATATTCGATATTCTCAAACAAATAAACAAGTGCCTGGATGGTTCTAAACAGGTGCACCGCATGCTGCAATTAACTAATGTTTGCACATTAAAGCTCATGTTGGTCCAACACCTCACTAACTAAGACACTTCCACTCATCACTCGTCTGCATCTAAAAACACAATATTAAGCAAATTTCATTACAACACATCTACATTCATGCAGCTAGATATAAACATAACTGGATGCACGTAAGTCATTTAAAGTTTGTGCAGGGGGGGGAAGGAAAAAAGCAAATCTTGGAAATGCTAAGTAGATGATCTAATGCGATGCTGAAATATGCAGGGATGTCGTGTTGGCTGTGTTCAAGCATAAACCTGTTCAATTCAGAGGGCTGTTTAGAAGCAGATCTATACGCCGAACAGGCTGGTAATGAGCCTTAAAAGCACATCTGATCACTTATTCCAGCTGGTTTATTCCCCTTCTCCACAGACACAACTATTAGATTCAATAAACACACTTCATATTGATCCCGGGGCCACACCGCGATACACAGGCTCCTCACACACACACACACACACTCGACAAGATTTCTACTAGAACTATACATGCAAAGCAGATACACAGAGATGTACGAGCATGTACGTACAAGTGTGTTCATGCACAAACACACACACACACACACAGATAAATGCGCCACCACTCAAACATACAGGGGAAAAAAGTAAAGTTGAAAGACCAGAGTTTCTCAAATGTGACCTTAATTTGCCTATGCAGTAATGTAAGGGAGGGGGGAGGAGGGGGGAGAGGGGAGGGGTTTGTCTCCTCCTCATCTCTCCTCCTATCCCCCCCCCTACTTGGGTAAACCATGTTCGCCCGCGTTGGACTCTGAACTCACCCGCACGCCGCCACGCCGCCGTCCTCCAGCGCAAACAGAGTGTGTCGCTCCCCGCAGGCCACTCGGGATATTTTCAGAGACGACGGCAGATTCTGGAACAAACGCGGTGCCAGCTGGAAAAGAAAAAAAATAAATAAATAAAGTCCCGAGGTGAAGAAACACGCCGCGCGTCTTGAGTTGCTCTGTAGTTAAGTTGGTGGTGCTCCATCAGCCTGGCAAACGTCCCGCAGACAGGCAGCATCCTCCAAGATGAAGACAGGACAACGTGAACAGAGGGAACACGAAAGAGAAAGCATACTCCTTTATGGCACCGGGCTGTGTAGATCTGATGTTTTTAAGTCCCTGTGTGTATGTCTGTCTGTCTGTGTGTGTCTGTGTGTGTGTGTGTGTTCATGCCAGTGCCACAAAGAAGAAGAAAAAAAAAAATGAAACAGCCTATGAGAAGAAAAGAAAGCCTGGTTCCTCATCATGCGCTTGTTAGCTCGTCCAATCTATGGCAATCAGCACAGTCCCAGGGGTTGAAAGACACGAGATGCCGGGGAAAGGGAAGCCGAGGCTGAGGAAAAGATCAATACTGCACTGTGAAACAAGAAGTGTGGGCTATTTACTCTCCATTGATCTGATGATGCTGGAGAAACACCTCACTCTGCTATTAAATTGAGGGTATAAGTCTACTGTGGAGGGCTTTTTCCCCCTTCCTCTCTCTCTCTCTCTGGCTTTTCTTTCCTTCTTTCCTCACCCCAAGGTCAAGAAAAAGCTAAAAAACATCCACAAACAAACAAAAATGGATTGCTCGGGCCAGGGAAAGTAATTAATCTGCATTGAAATGCCACTGGAACAGGCACCAACTCCCCATCAGCGACAGAGACCCGATAGCAGCATAGGATGGAGAACAGATCTACAAATCTAGCATCTACACCTGCATAATGCCACACCTGTCACTAGTCTAACGGGGCTATTGTGTGTTTAGAATGATCGCAAAGAGTCATTGGAGGCACGCTCTTACTGAGAGGTAGCAGCAGAAGATGGACCAGGCCTGACCGAGGATGGAGGGAGTTTGGACCTCATGAGAATGAAAAGTAGAATTAACCACACAAGAGGCTTCGTCTTTGCTCACGCCTAGTTTAAACCGGCCTATAATTAAAGGTCAGAAGGTCAGTGCTAGCATGAAGGCATATGTGAGATCCATAGAAAACAATCTAGTCATTTCATGTTAAGTCTGGATTGTTTTCTAAGTTCAAGTGGTTTAAATCTATGATTATCAAATGTGTTATAGTATAAAAAGTAGTGATTAAAATAGCCCTTTTATAGCTGCTGAGCCAGTCAAATGCATCTTTGTCCAGTGAGAGGGATACAGACGTTCAGCCATTTTTTTTTCCTGGTGTGAACCTCCCATTCCCTCCATCTTTTCTTCGCCTTTCTTCCGCCCCTCAGAGGGAGTAGCCTTATTGACTGTGTGGCTGTATTACAACAAGCAGTCTCTAATGACTCCCTGAAGACCTCTCTATCCCCGCTGCCCCCCCCCCCCCCTCCCGTGTCCCCCCCGCCTGCTCTTCAGGCTCCAGTTCAGCGGCTAATTAACCCCCTCTAATAGCGTAGATTACATTAGCTTTGAGCGGCTCGCACCCTCCACCGGACTCGCGCTGCCACACAATGGACCCGGCCTTGCTTTACAAATCTCCTCCTTCACGAGAGCACAATTATGAATTCAAACAACTTCTTATCCACACTCACTCATCCGGGGACAGAAGCCCTCCTCCTCCCCCGCCCCCTCGCCACCCAACCTCCCAGGCCTTCACGCAAAGAAGAGTAATGAGAGGGCTG
The DNA here is from genome assembly GCA_036785175.1 of Eupleurogrammus muticus. NCBI lineage: Eukaryota > Metazoa > Chordata > Actinopteri > Scombriformes > Trichiuridae > Eupleurogrammus > Eupleurogrammus muticus. The sequence goes on from JAYKQN010000005.1 coordinate 25,633,897, forward strand.
AAGAGAGGAGACCACACAACGAGGTGGTCATGGGGGGGGGACCCCTATTGGGTAAATCGGAGAGGTCACTATAGGTGTTTCATTGGGTGAGCCTACAGAGATAACCCTCCATCTTAACATTCCAATTCAGAGCAGAATGGAATCTTAATTGGGCAGACAGCACTGGAGGGGGGGGTTATGCTATAAGTGTTTAAAGAGGAGGGGGAATTAAAAAAAATGGCGAGAACGAGCGACTTAAGCCACTGGAAGCAGGGAACGAAAACACAAGCTTTAAGGTAGACTGTAAGAAATCGTGGGCCTGGTCTCTGCAACACCTCGCAGATTATGATGTACGCCGCTCCCCGATTAGCGAGTCCAATCAATCGGCCGTGATCCGCCACGTATATAAAGAAAAAATAAAATAAAAAATACACTCCTCTTAGGAGGATAAGAGACTATTACACAGTAATCAGCCTTTAAAAGTGAAGGGAAGGCTGGTTAGACATCCTTGATGCGATGAAGCTGCAGCCACACTGGGAATGTGAGACACACAATCCATGTGAAAAAAAAAATATATATATATGTATGTATTTGTGTTGCATTTCTATCTAATATCACTGGGAGTGCTTAATTGCATTTTATGAATTATCATGATATGAGCTATAGGGGAAGTTAGGGGGGAAAATAGACATAAAGCAGGGAGGTAATCTGCTTTGGCTAAAATGTAAATCGGTACATTTTGTCGTGAAAAGGGCATTCTGGTGTTTCTTTCTTCGTCCCAACATATAATTTCCCCATCTGCCCCCCACCCTCTCTCTCCTGTACGGCTTGCCGTAGCAGCATTTTCTGCAGGCACGGAGCAGTCTCCTTTCTATTTCAATAGGACAGCTCATTTGCCAGACTCCGAGCCCAAACTGCTGACTGGGTTTTTTAAGGCTGTCTACGCGTGTGTGTGTGTGCATGTGCATGTGCGTGTGTGTGTGTGTGTGTGTGCGCAAGCTTTTGAGAAGAGAATCGGGAGAGAACGGCATGAAAGAAGGATAGACAAAATGGAGGGAAAGAGCGGGAGAGAGAGAGAACACATCGTATCATTAGGGCACTCAGAGATCATTAGATATATAAGGGCTCCGCTATGCAAGGTCAGGGCTGCTGTGTTTTTCTAGGTCGGCAGAGGATCAGTAAAACCGGTATAGTCAGCTGCTTCTTTCTCTTCTCCCCCCCTCCTCCTCGCTTCCTCCTCCACCTAAAAAGGTAGGGTGGATTACAGCCCAGTTTATCCATGCCCCTGTATGTATTTACGAACATTATCAAGGCTTACGAGCCAAGGACACGCTAAACCACACAAAAGGCACGGGAAGGCTTTGAGCTAGATATTGGCCTCATTACAGGGGGTAGAGATGTTGGCGCCCTGTCTCGCTCCCAGGATGCACTGGGCTGCTTTAACAGGTGCGGCACACTGCCCGTCTATCCGGTATTTTTATTTTTTTTCTTCTCATTATGGGACGTCCTTAATGAGATGGAGACAATTAAAATAGCAGTGAATAGAGACCCTCAGGACATTTTGATAATTGAATTGATCATTCAATCAACTTACCTCTAAATGTCCAGTTATCAAATATTTTTCCTCAAAATGTTTCCATTTTCTTACCTTATTTTCACGACTATAAGGCCCACATAAAAGTCTTATATTTCCTTCAAAATGTGCAGTGCGCCCTATGTATGTTGTTGTTGTTGTAAGGTGGACGTAGTAGAGAACACAATGAGAACATTAAAAGTGGAAGTGTGGGTGTGGATTGGGGATGTGCGTAATGCAGAACATTGTTGTTTTAAAAACCCTGACAATGGTAAAGAGACATGCTGATGAAGCACAGTTTAAACTGAATTCAATCAGAGAATTGAAGATTAATGAATCAATGGCAAATCTGAAAAAAACTAGCTCGGACAGGTCAAGAAGATGCAGCGTTGGAGCGATGGATAACCAATGGAGACACAGACAGTTTCACTAAGAGTGGAAGGCCGGGTGAGTTAGGCCACAATCTGCGAATAGATTGTAGATGCTTGGGTTAAAACAGACTGCTGTTGGAGCTTTCACAGAAGCTGGCATCATTTCAGAGGAGCCGCACGGCACGGAAAGTAGAGTAAAAGTGAAGCTGGCATGTTTGATGGAGATTTAGCTGCTGTTGGAATCAGAAACAGAGGATGAGGACTTTGATGGTTTGATTGATGACATTACCCCGCTCTATTTTTTAAATACACACACTTGTGTGCTTGTTTTATCTGTGTGTTTTACCATAAAAAGTGTTAGTACTTTGTAATCAATACAATAAATAAAGCATCAACCAAACTCAGTTTTGCTCCCACTCTATTTGTGTATATATCTATGTGTGTATATAAACCCTCCCCTATAGTTAGGTGCCTTATGTGTGTGTTAAATACAGTAATGACACACAGAACTGAGACTGAGCCTTTTAGTACGGTGCGCCTTATAGTCGTGAAAATACGGTATGTGTCTGAGTGTGACAAAACCCCTAAGACATGTGGCCTAAGTGAACAGTTATAAGAAGGAAAAAAAAAAACTTTATCGAAATGTAAAACCACTTTGTACAAAAGTAAACATGCAACTGTCTTTTCACACACAATAGCACTGAATAGTGACCCATGGGACATTCAAATGTCAACTTACAACTTTATAATAGATTTAATTAATAATTAATTAATCGATCTTCTCACAATTCTTAAAGCAATGCATTGAAATGAAACTGCTTTAGTGTTGAAACGAGACTTTGTTTTCCTGTAATTTCCAACCCCCGGCGTTAAAGCCACTTGCTCCACCCCTCTACGTGTGACTGACGTCCTCGTGAGTCCTGTGAAGGACAAACAGCTGCTGGCCATGGGATGGCGGGGAGGCGATGCTGTCGGTAATGTGGCGTGTTCATCAAGATAATGATAGATGGCTTTAAAACGGACCCTTGGCTTTATAGAGATGAATGTCCTGCTTGGCTTCTTACTCAGCACTTTGGCCTTTTCCCCCTGCTCATTGTGCACTTTATCACACAAACAACCTCGCCCGGCCTACGATGGAGATTAGCAAAGCCTGTCTGGAAAAAAATGGACCCAACTAAAGCCTATCAATCACACGTGCTCCGGGGCCAATCAGGAAAAGGAAAACAGGGATCCGAGAAGCATCACTGGACGCTCTATTTTTTCCCCACCGGCGCTCACCGTTTTAGTGTTAAGTGATTAGAGCATTAGAATGAGCTAGTGATAGAATGACATTTGTGGGCTCCTGTAAAAATGGAATTAGAAAATAAGGAAGGTGTAAGAGGAACTCCCTTCTCATTAGGCTAATGTTTTTTTATACGGCACTTCAAATGTCAAGGCATCGGTGGATTTAGTGTAAACTTAAATTCCATTACCTGGCAGGCATTAATTGCTAACTGAGCCCGGGGATCTTTCCCCCGGGGGCCTCTACGTTTCCTCTCTGTCATCTGGCTAACTATTCTGTCTAGACTAACTTAGAGCACCGTAATCCACCACGGGGATCAATAAACGGCACATAATTCAGCTCCAATAATGAGCTTTCACTTCAACACAAGCAGCCGGCCCACTTTCCTTCAAGGAACCGGCAGGGGCGTAAAATGATAATGTAATTATTAAAAGGACAGACAAAATGAGTAAGCACTTTCACACGAGAGAGGGAGGGCGAGCCCGGCCTCAATTAGACACACTTAAAGCCATCATTGTTATTCGAGACAAAGCTAATCAAGGAGGAGATACGGGGGGCATCCATTTCAGCAGGTAATGGAATGACGCTCGCCGGCTCTCCCGTTTCCCCCCGAGGCTCGCCGCGTTATAAAGGCCGGCCCGCAGTCACGCATTAGTGGGCACTCTTTAATGGAGTGCAATTGATGTGGTTTCCATCCGCCCAATCGGAGAGATACAGAGGAGGGGACGAGGAATCGAGAAGTTTAACATCCACGCTCCATCGTAGTAACACATTAAAACCATAAGTGTGAGAGATTATTATTATACACATGCTCTCATTAGCAGTGCAGGAATGCAAAATTATATTTTGCATAAATGCAACCGAGTTAAATATTGAATTCTCAACAATCTATGTATATTCTTGCAGTATCCTCGCTTGTGGCATGGTGTGACATAAGTAAGTTTAACCTGGGGCCTTATCTACTAACAATTATATGCATCCTTGAACTCCAGCAAAACTAGTTTGTTTTTTTGTTTTGTTTTTTTACACACAAGTGCTCCTAATTTATCTGCAGGCTACAGGAGGTCCAGGTTGGATAAATCAGGCCTTTACGGAAGGGTTGCTCCCACTGTTTATCTGCTGGTGACATTTGCTGCGCGGTCCCAACCGCACCGTAATTACCCCACTTATTCACTAAACAGGAATCATGCCTGGCAGGAACCCCCCGCCACAAAGGTTGCAGGACTTAAGGCTATATTCTGTCTCCAGAGTTCAATAGCCGTGGCTTTTCGTGAAAGGAATCCATTCATCTGAACATCAGCATGGGTTCACTTCAGCGCCGGTCCAGAAAGAAGATGGGGGGCTAAACTGACCCGCCTCGATAGCTGGAACAAAGAGCATCGCGGCTCGATGATGATGATGGATTCACAGCCGACTGCACACGCTTTCCCTAACACGTTGCACACCTTGGCACACGCTGAATGTCACAGTTCCCATAGAGGACTCGCCTTTTGGACCGGATTCTCCTGCCCCTGGAACCAGCCCGCTGGGGAGTGGATAGCTAGCTGAACCCTGATGACGTCAACTGTCAGAGGAGGAGGGGGAAAAAATCTAAAGCACATGAATGATTCTATTAATGTCATTATTCAGCATACAGGAATAGATATGTCTATGCATTGTCATTTCAAGAGAGAATGGTCTTGTGGATTTGCAGTTTAGAATTTGAATATTTTAAAGAGTAACTGGCCACTGGATTAACAAGGATTAGTTAGAGTTTCTTTGCATGTAAATTGTTTTTTTATTACAGTGGTTCTCGAATAGTGGGGGAATTAAAGTGCAATTGCACCTCCACTACATTAGGGGGCAGCAGAGTGTTCACAGGGAGCATACAGCACAGAGTATGAGTATGAAGTGTAGACACCAAGTGACACCATGAAAACATATTTAACAGGGATGAGAAGACAGGCGGAGAGAGACGGAGATAAAGAGACAAACGAAAGTCTCCCAAAGCTAAGACGAGGAAATATGACGAAGCGTCTGTAGCGCTTGGTTCACTGTGAAAGACCGGTGTGTTACTGAGTCTGAAATGTTGGAGACAAAGAAATTAAAGACACTACACTGGTTTGACATGGTAAGTCAATTGTCATAGTTTATTTGAGGATTTAATTTAATTCTTTAATTTCAGATGCACTTTGAATCTTTTCTGTTACTTAATAAAGCTATTCTTTGTTGTAAGATGGTCCATATTTCTTTCTTTTTTTATTTTCTTATAGGTTAATAAGGATACAGTGTTATGCAGAGGTGACAGAAAATAATTGAGAAGCACTGATTTATTAAGCGATTACTTCGTAAGTGACATTACACGTGATGCTAAATGCATTGAGAACTCGGCCGAATTGTCCTTAACATTAGGGAACCCGCCAATTAAAACTCGGGCTGGAGTTTCTTCGTTCACGTGCAACTTCTTCAGCTGCACGGAGTTCTGCAGGATCTTATCTGTCAGAGACAGTCGAGCACAGATGGATGACGAGTGACAAAGGGATGGCGGGCTGAGGTTGTGCAGTAATGAGCGTCACGTGACTCACGAGTTCAAATTTCAGAGTCTCTCTCTCTCTTCAGATCCTAAAACCGCAATCAACACCGGGCCATCTGCAACACTGTGAATTAACATAATTGGTGTACATTTCATGCTTATAGAGAGTGCTTTTCCTTTTTTATCCACAATTCTAAGCCCCCCTTAACAAGATAAGCTATGGAGATACTGAAACTGTATCGCTGCTGATTAGACCCGGATAGCGGAGGCAAGACGGACTTGGTGAAAAATGGATGAATTTACAATTAGGAGTTTTGGTGAACGGCCAGGTGTGAGGGCCAGAGTGCACGTAGGCCGGCGTGCGTCTGACACGAGCACCTTCCTCCACACCTGGAAGCTGGAACCCAGGGCCGAGGTGATGGACAGCCTGGCGGTTTTTGTCAGACAGCTCGCAGACAGTACGCAGACAACGCTTAGGCCTCTTCCAGCTGCTCTACCAGAATAAATTGAACATGATTAGAATTAATCACACTCCAAAAAAAAAAAAAAAAAAAAAAAACGTGCAATTTTTGCAAATATCAGGGAAAATATTCAAGGGAGTCTGCTTGGATGATTGTAGTGAACCGGTAAACTCCAGGTTTGACAATGTGCTTCTTTGTTGAAACTAAAAAGACAGATGTAGAATCCCCCCTTCTGCTTTTTTTTCCTCCTTCTCCTGCAGAGTACATTTCGTAGGTGCGCCGTGATGGATTGTGTGAATTAGCAGCGAATTCCTTGAAAGTTTTCTACATTGGGCCAAAACTAAACTGCTTATACATCAAGTTAAATGATATTTAAGTTACGATGCATTACAGTCTGAGCATTGGAGGTCCCTCTCTGACAAATCACAGAATACATACACATGATGCACACGGGTGGGTGGCAATAAGCAGCTCCACTCACCATATCACCGGTTTCCACATCTCTAAGGAAGGTGTAAGCTAGAATAGTCATGATAGAGTCACATTAACATTAATAGAAATCATTTAGGATGAAGGGAGGGGGGGGGGGGGGGGTCACCATAAGTTAGCCGTCTCTCTCCAGGCCCTGTGTACACCACGAAAAAGATGAAGTATGCAAACTGCCCGGTTTTAAACTTGTATTCTAATTGTCTCACGTCATGGGTCCGGGGCCAGGGCATTGTTGCCTGAAGAATAAATTGGGTAATTCAATTAAAGTGCTTTCCAAAGACACATCATAAGTGATGGAGAATGACTCTAACCCGGGCCTGAACTCCGTGTCCCCCCCCTCCGCCATCGCTCCGCTCGCCTGACAAATGGACGGCGGTGTATAATTGAAACACATTGCTGCCAGCGTAGGTCAATAACATCGCTCTCCCTCTCCCCGCTCACCAGTACCAGATTAACAGACTCTATTTTATCTTCCCTCGGCCTGTCCCGGCTTGACAGAGCGCGGAGCATCAGCTGCTTATCCATAAAAGAGGCCCCTTATCTGGAAAATAAACAAATACATAAAGAGCAACAGCCCCGCTGTCTGTCCACGCAGTTAAGGGCTACTTAGTTTTAGGCAAACATGTGGGCAGTGTTTTGTTTAACACATCATCATGTGAGATGAAGCACAGCTGTCACTTCAGGAAAAAAAAAAAAAAAAAAAAACTAGACGTGCAATCTCCTTACTCCTCCGTGGAAGGAAAATATGGCCGCTGTGGGTTTCTTTCCAGCCAAATTCTCAAGAAATAATTTGTAATTTAGATTTATTTCAATGTCATTTACCAATGACATTAAACAGGGATGACACTGAATAAATAACGTTTTTGATACAACTTTAAAGACGCTTACTTCTGTCCATATTTATATATATATAATGAAAATCCATCACTGTTTATGCACGATAAACACTGAGGATTAATTAGCGCCCGGCGTAAATGTAATGTGAAGCTAAAATGGGCGATTATATGTATTTAAGCCTGTGCAAAACAAATCTGGCTTAAATTAATTTGATAAACAAATGGGGAGAGGTAAGGGGTCAAGGTTCAAGGGTAAAAAAAACTCCATTATCTCCCACTCCTCGCTGCGCTTTCATGTAATTATACAATAGGTTAGACAGTTAATTGAATCCGGTCTATTCAGTTTGTTTACAGTTCAGACCATGAAGATTGGAAGCAGCAATTCCTGACTTTCTACATCAGACTAAATATAATTCCTACTGGGTGTATGTGTGCACTCACATATAGAAACTGTGAAAAAGAAATAACCTTTATTCCTTTAAAAGCAGGGGGGAGAAGAGGATATCATGCGATAACCCAGCCTGGTTGAAAACACCTCTATTCAGGCCTTTAGGGCCGATGATCTATGGCGACGTATATGAGGGCCTGCCTGCACACGTTCATCCATCATCATGGTCAAGCATCGGTTCGGTAGCTGCTCTTCACTGCAGCAAAGCAGCTATCGCTCACAGGTAACGCGTTAAATAAGGCCCGCCAGGTCGCACAGCCCCTGCTGCTGCAGACCTGGGACAGCCTGCACGATCCAACCAGTGGTCACATAAATGAACAGCCGCCTAGCACAGGAAATGCAACCTCCGTCTGCTTCTTGGCTGCAAAAAAAAAAAAAAAAAAAGGGGGGGGGGGAGGACAATAACTCAAGTGAATTGATTTAGTGCAAACGCCTTTTAGATTGGAACCCTTTAGCGGAGCATAGAGGACGACCTCTTGACAGATGAGGGGCCGCGTCTCTCTGTGAGTGAGCGATCACCGTCTGTCCGTCTGCTTACGTGTGACTGTCCTCCACACATCTCAAGCGCCGTTCGGCCGATCGGCTTCACGGCGTCGAATCGATCGGCTGAGACCCTTCTCGGGAATGACATAACGCGGTTCTGGAAAAATACAGCGAGCTGCACGAGTAGAAACACAGAAATAAAGTAACAGACTTGGTAAAACAATGAGTAGATCAAGTCAATGGTGATGCATGGTTTAGTAATTTAATTACAACAGCTTTTACATGCTACTAATGCTAAAAATTAATGCTGGAAAAGAAGCTACGATGCCCAACAATGTGTGTGTGTGTGGTTATTCTGCAGCAGCCTGGTGCCGTTCAGGTAACGAAAGAAGGTGAAAACCTAAAAGTGCTGCATTCAGATGCAGGCTGAGGATTTATCAACATATCGGTCCTGCTGCAGGGATTTAATGAACTCAAGAAGCTTCTGATACAGTATAAAGCAGCTGCAGACAACAGATACAGTGCATGCATTTATACATTAATGCAGTCTGATTTTCCTGTTTTACCATATTAAATAGAGTGTTTAAATGAAACTTCATACTTCAAACATTTTTTTTATAATTTATTGTTGCACCACATTTACAGCAAGTATTTGGTTTGATTCTGTGGATAAAATCACTGAAAAAAAGCAGCAACCAATAAAAATAGTCATGGCTCAAAAGATCCGTTCAAAGGTCTAGGACCTAAATTTCAACCAAAATACAACATTTAACAATTTGGTAGATTTGGTAAAACCATGATTAAATCCAGGCAATGCTGGTGCAGCAATAATTCCATTGGTTAATGCGTGGTGAAGTAATTCATGGATTACAACAGCTACTAATGCTAAAAAATAATGCTGCGATGCCCAATATCTCATAAAAACTCAGATTACTTCATTATAAGCAACCAGTGTGTGTAAAGGTACTGAATGGAGATAAAACAGTTCAATTCTGCAGAGAGTTAAACTCAAGAAGCTGCTAATACTAATACTAATACTAATACAGTACAAAGCAGCAGATGCAGTACATGCATTTACACATCAATGCAGACTGATTTTCCTGTTTTAACCATATTAAAGAGAGTGTTTAATTGAAACTTCATACATCAGACATTAGTATGATTCTGTATTTTAAAGTATTTGGTTTGATTCTGTTGATAAAAATCCCTAACGAAGCGGCGTCTAGGACCAAATTTCAGCCGAATTACAACATTTCACTTTGAGCCGCTTTGTTTTAATGAACCACACAGACAGTGGCAGCAAGTTTCAAGGACAGGAAAAAACACACCTCCATGAAAAACACGGCCCTCGATGTGTTTGTACCGAGTGAATCCACTTGAAAATGGAACGAGTCTGTGTTTTTTTTTCTTTAAGCTTGTGTTTTTGTGCACGTTCCACGTGGGAACACGCACAAATTAGCCATGGACGGATATTCAATTAAGCCCTTTGTCAGGGGTCTGTGTAGGGGGCGGGACGGGATGCACGGTACAGTAATCCGTGATGCCGAACAAGGTGGCAGCTCCATTGTCTGGTCTGACGGATAGAAATTATTTGCAAACACGCTAGACCAACAGATTAGACCACTGTTGGGGTGGGGGGGTGAGATAAGATGGCAGGCAGTGGTACGGGAAAGCACATCGTCTCCCATCTCTCAAACAATGCCTCTAATCCATTTTCCTTCTCACAATCGGGCCTGTTTTGACGGTACTTTTCAGCAACCCACACACACACACACACACACACACAATGCTCCACCTTCTCATCAGAAAGAAATGCTTAAAGCCACTTCATCATGTAAATTAATTTGTACATTACATGAGAAGCCCCAAAGCCAATGGCTAAGAGACTTTTTTATTCTGCCTTTATCCACTGAACTAGACTGTTTTCTGAACCTCCTGTTTGGCTTTCAGTGTGAGTAACTCCTGGCCACATGAGTTATATGGCGAAGCACAATATTGTGTTTAATTCATTGCTCGCTGCCTACTTGTCTGCCGGCCGCAAGGCTCTGTCCTTCCTGCCAGTACTGTACTTTTTCATAGCGTTTTATTATTGAATCATGACCTTGGCGGGGTTGCTTTCAGTCGAATTAAATCACAACTCCGAGGTTCACGTTGTAGAGGTCCGACCGTTAAAGTTGTCAAAAGAGAAGTCATTATAACACAGCTGAAAAATCCTTGACTCCATAGAGAAATGGTCGTCAAATACTGAATGCTGTTACTCACCACTCACAACATATACTTTATTCACAGTTCTCAATAATGACTCAATAATGGAATCTCAGGATATGGGGTAAGAACCTTTCTCTACAGCAAACTTTAATCAATGCAACTTCAATTCAAAACTTTACAGTCGAGCAAAAAAACAAAAATACAAGACAGAGTGCTGACCAAGGCTATACGGAATTAGCTGACTGACTGACAAGAAACGCCATACACAAACCCTCTCTTTGTCTGTGATGAGTCTGAGCAATTAAAGTAATAATCTCAAAGATTTCCATTCTGGGTTCATTCCTTACAAACAAGAACAAAACAGGCGCATGATGCCACATGAACCACACACTCAATAACCTTACCTGATTAAATGTCCATCCTAGGAGCCAGACCCAGAAACGATGAGCAGCAAATAAAAAGTCAGCCCTTCCATGTTCCGATTGAGTTCAGGGAAAGTCAAGAACAATCCAATCATTAGATTGGGTATGATAAGAAATAAAAAGTTCTTGATTTAAGACCACCCTACAAATAGATGCGCGGTGGCCTTAAACGTGAACAAATACCAGTAATGTTTTCGCCTCATTTCCAGGCATGAGCGGCCTACCGTATTATATAGTGGTGAGTGTTATGACCAGCTCCTGTGATAAATCTGATGGCAGATTCATGGCCTGAGTCAAGTGGCTTTAGAGTTGAGGATGCAGCGCGGCCATGAATCACGTCGTCAGGGTCCAAAAGAGAAAATAAAGGAAACTTTCCTCCACTCGTCGCTTTCTTGCAGAACAGAAGGTCCATTCGGTCATGTTAAACTCTCAGGAATCAAACGATCACAAGCAAGGCACACTGTGTGACATCACACAGGGACCACTTATCGATATAGATGCAGTACAACGGAACAAAAAGAGATCTATAAAGTTGCTTTAAATTCAAATAAATACCTAATATGATATAATTAAATGGTCATAATAAAGTCACGGAGGGGGCATTGAAATACAACCCTTGTTGCACCAATTGGCAGAACAAAATATGGAAATGGTAAAAGCTCGACGGATTAAAAGCGCTTTAAACTACAAACATTCATTCACCCATTCACACACTGATGGTGGTGGCAATGCCCACACATCAGGAAACTAACCAATTCACGCCATCGGAATATTGGGGTTAAATAGGTGCCATAAAACAGAAGTTGCTTTCAATTTAACCATCAAGCGCACTGAAACACAACCTTGGTTACCTTGGTGCTTTTGTTTAAATGAATGTCACAGAAGACAATTTGGAAATGATTAGCAGAACAAATAATGGAAATGGTAAGTGTCTATTAATTTGACTACTCAGTGAGCTTTATATTCACCCGTTCACACACTGAAGGCGATATACAGTGCCGCCCACACATCAGGAAACCATCCATTCACACACCAATGTCACATGCCATCGGAGGCAAATGTCTCGCCCAAAGACGCAACGTCATGCAACTGGTGGACGGCTGCTCTACCTCTGAGCTACAGCCATGAATGGAACATGGTACCGCAGGGTTTCGTTCCAGGCGTGACAGCGCTTTTTACGTGATCTCGCCGATCCAGCTGCCTCACGAGGAAACAGTCGGCGTCTGAATCGCCCCCATCAGGGCGTGACGGCACGCGGGTGTTTCGTGTGTGTGTGTGGAACGCCTCCTGTAAAGGATTGATCAGCCACTTCTTCCTGCATCCACTTCACGTTGCCAGAAGGTTCCACCGACAGCTGTTTGTTCTAGGGGCAACTGCCTATTTTAAATTTGCTTAAGTAAAAATGATTATTGCCAATTAGATGCCCATTAATTGCGCAAGCATGGGATGCTACCAGCTGTTTGCATAGGGGAGAAAAATAGCCCTTCTTATTAAAATTTCCCCCTCAAAGCCAACGGCACAGTCTTTCTCTGCCAGCATTAAACCTACAATTACTAAAGAAAATATACACAGAGAGGCAGGAGGAGACAGACTAAATGACTAAGTGAGTAAGCATCTATGTATTATCCTAAGAACGTAGTATTAAAGAAAAGAAAGTAATGTAGAAGGTAGTAGTTTATTTAGCTTAAATGATTGAATCTGGCCAGAGTAGATTTGTTAAATCATCATGAACTCGGGGGGGGGGTTGGTTGGGATACAAAAAGAGCCAAGAGGCCAAAGGTCGAAGTGAATATTAAAGTCATTTAAGTAATTTGTTGAAGTGACTCCAAATTACCCAATTTGTTCAATTAGCCGTCAACATCTATCAAGACAAATGAAATAAAGGAAAACAATGCTAGGAACAAATATGACTATAAAAGTTGTCTCAAGGCTTTGTCCAAAGCCTCTAACCTACCTAGGCAGAACTTTACTTTACACTGACACTGTTGCTGAATTTGTGATAAATGGTTGTCAGCTGCACTAGAAATCTGGATGTCTTGAACCTGACCCCCACAACAATAGCCCTGGACCTCGTGCTTGTGCCCCAAACCACCAAAAAGAGCTGAATTTAGTTTATTTGGCCCAGGTGCAGCCTGCTCATTCTCAATGCAGCACGCTTTTATTCCCATAAGCGCAGCCCCCTGCTCAACCCTCACCTTAGATTCCCAGGAAGCGGCATGCATTGCAGGTGTCGTTAGTTTTCACCTTTGACCCCTTTCTGAGCTGGCCCTAATAAAGCAGGAGAGACTGGACACAGTCTGCCCCACCTTCTAAAGAATGCTAAGCTAGACAGTGTAAGATATACTGATACTAGAAAGGTATCGCAACACCCTGTGGTCGAAACTGGTACTACACCATATTCAGTTAGTATCTGATATAACAAACAGAAACACCTGCACTATGACTAGTAAACATACTCTTCTGAACTTCTAATAAATGCTAAAACTTCAATTGTGCATCTACATCGCTTTGTGTCAACCATAGATTGTAAAAAAAAAAAAAATGGTGGACCATCATGGTGCATTCAGGTGCACCTAGTAAACTTAAATCTAAATCCGTGTGTATGTGAAAGCATTGGAGGAATTCATTTCATAAACTTTTAATTTATAATTAATTAAACTGCATAAAATAATTAAATTGTTAGCATCAGCAGTCACCAAATCCCAGCATTTTCTTTCTTCAGGTCTATGCGTATCTCTGCAAAGATTTTCTATTGTTTTACTGCAGCGTTTTTAATAATTAGATGATAAAATTATAACAGCTATATCCCGTTTAAATCTACAGAGGCAAATTCAATTAAAAAATATATAAACTGCATCGTAAAATCATCATCAGCGAACTCAAAACATGTTTAGCACCTGAAGCGGCAATTGGAATTAGACTAGAAGGATAAATAGCATTCAAGCGGCCATGCAGAGCACCGCAAAAGACTGTGGGAAAAGACAAATGAATGTTGAAATCGAGGAAAATTATTCAACCATTTACAACCCCTGCTAGCACATCACTGTTATTCTATTTGTCTTTCACCACTTAAACTGTAAAATCACAGAGTGCCGCCACCATTTCTCTCTCCGGTTTGTTGCCTCACTTCCACAAAATAACACATCATTGGACAGATAGCATCAATTCTGCCCACGGTAATCCTGGCACCTCTGGTTGTATCACTCATTCAATTTCAGCCCGCCGGCTACAACAAACATTACACACTGCATCAAGATTACCAGAGAGAGGCAGAACGGGGGGGAGAGAAGAGGGGAGAGAATAAAAAAAAAAGGCTGTATCCATCATGTCATGATGCCCCTGTTATTGTGACAGATCAAATTCAGTGCTGTGTGTGTGTGTGTTTGTGTGTGAGGGATGCAAACCGTGGTCTCTGAGGCCGGTGTGATCAGCATCCGTGTGACTGCTGATGTCGCCGGTAGATTTGTGAGGCCTGCCTGACTCGGGTGACCTCCTTTATACAGTAGCCGGGGAGCCTGGCCGCCATGCTTGTTTTTAGCTGCCACAATTAACCTTGTGTGGTTATAACCTTGCAACCCCACCTTCTTCAGCTGAAGGGCATGTGAAAAAAAAAATGACAGGAAGGGTGATTAAAGTACTCGGAAAGATGCAACACAGACACAGACAGGTCAGACATCTAAATATAGAGAGCAAAAATAAGTATGGAAAAGAAATACCGTATTTTCACGAATATAAGGCGCACATAAAAGTCTTAAATTTTCTTCAAAATGTGTGATGCGCCCTATGTATGTATGTAGGGGGAAATGTGGGTGTGGATTGTATATAAAATAACAGGGATGGCAGAACATTGTTGTTTTAACAACCTGAAAATGATAAAGAGATACGCGTATAAAGCTCAGTTTAAATCAAGCAGCCACGAGAGAATTTAAGATTAATGAAAGCGCAGCTGAGTTTCTGCGGACATAAGGCAGGTGGACAGACTCGATCAGCGGATCATCGAGCAAAGAACGAGTGGAAGAAGCATCCCCGTTCGACTAAAAGCAGTAAAGCTAGCAGTAAAAGTGAAAATTTCCAGCGGATTATAACGCATCATTTAGAGGAAAGTGACTCTGATGGTGAAGAAAGTGAAGCTGGCATGTTTGATGGAGATTCAGCTGCTGTTGGAATCAGAAACAGAGGATGAGGACTTTGATGGTTTGATGACATTACCCCGCTCTATTTTTAAATACACACACTTGTTTGCTTGTTTTAATCGTGTGTTTTACCATAAAAAATGTTGTAATCAACACTTAAATAAAGCACAACCAAACTCAGTTTAGCTCCCACTCTATTTGTGTATTTAAACCCTCCCCTATAGTTAGGTGCCTTATGTGTGTATTAAATACAGTAATGGCACACAGAACTGAGACTGAGCCTTTTAGTGCGGTGCGCCTTATAGTCGTGAAAATACGGTAGAAGTATTTGAGGCCCAAGATTAGCTTGACAATGGTAATAATGTAGGAGGTAGAGTATGGATAAGACTGGTACTGTGGTTGTTTTCTGTGTGCCAGGACAGACTGACAGGACAGGCCTGGCTCGTTGGCTGATTTGCTGTACTGAGTGTCTCCTCAGGGGGACGTGGGTTTGCAGCGCCGGCCTTAGAGAGCAAAGGGGTTGGGGGGGTGGGGGAAGATGAAGAGGCAGTGTCAGGCTGCCTTTTAATGGTCAGGAGTGTGGTTAGTTCCACTGACTCAGGCCTCTCCCTCGCGACGCTGGGTCCACTCCACATAACTGGCCATAATTCAACTCATTTGGCAGTTTGAGGTCTCGGAGGTCCAGGGATAAAAAGTGTGGAGAGGCCTAATGGCAGACGGAGGGACCAGCTGAGGGCACTTCTTACGAGGGGGCTCGGCAGGAGAACATTTCTGGAGCGGACCCTGGAAACCACAACGACCATTAGCTACTGAACAGGAGGAACAGACAGGGGCGAGAGGAGAGAGACTAATGCCGATCCACAGGTATGGTATGGCCTGTACAGCTGTCACGCTGCAATGTAAGAGCAGTTCAACTCTCTAAACCAAATAGCACTGGACTATAAATAGTATAATTTGTCTATAAAATTGTTATAAGTAACTCTGAATAACACTGTATCCTCATTAATGTATAAGAGAATAAAAAAAAGAAAGAAATATGGACTAACTTACAACAAAGAATAGCTTCATGATCTGTAACAGAAAAGATTTAAAGTGTATCTGAAGTTTTAAAAAAATTAAATCTTTAATTTAACTATAAACATTTTGTGACTGACCATGTCAAACCATATGATACTGAAAAATAAAACTACATAAATGGTCTTATCAGTGATTGTGGTGTAATGTCTTTAATTTCTCTGTCTCCAACATTTCAGACTCAGTAACACACCGGTCTTTCACAGTGAACCAAGCGCTACAGACGCTTCGTCATATTTCCTCGTCTTAGCTTTGGGAGACTTTCGTTTGTCTCTTTATCTTCGTCTTCTCATCCCTGTTAAATATGTTTTCATGGTGTCACTTGGTGTCTACACTTCATACTCATACTCGTTGCTGTATGCTCCCTGCTCACACTCTGCCAATGAGAGCGACACTGCCCCCTAATGGAGTGGAGGTGCAATTGCACTTTATTCTAGGACAGTAAAGAAAAAATAAAAAAGCATGTCCCCCGAGGTCCAAAGCCACTTT
This sequence comes from Eupleurogrammus muticus, assembly GCA_036785175.1. Taxonomy (NCBI): domain Eukaryota; kingdom Metazoa; phylum Chordata; class Actinopteri; order Scombriformes; family Trichiuridae; genus Eupleurogrammus; species Eupleurogrammus muticus. Next base: position 25,650,657 of record JAYKQN010000005.1, read on the forward strand.
ATTCCTGCAATCGACACAAAAACTGCTCATGGAATAAGACTATTTGTTCGTCCTCATATCAGCACACCAGCTAAAATAGAATTTAAACCCCTGAGTTCACATAAGAGAGGTAAAAACAGAGGCACATACACATAAAATATCTGACAACCGTTCCTGATAGCAATATGAATAATAAGCGATTGGGAAGAGTGGAGTGAAAGTTTGGATTTGGTTAAAGATTAAAGCGCGATGGTGAACGTTCATAAGGAGAAGCCGCCACCACAGTGATTGCCTGTGACTCTGCAGGGTGCTGCGCCTCCTCCGAGGTATTAATTGAGATGCTGAAGGAGTAAGTGGTATGGGACCGAGATGGGGCACAGTGTGCATTTGATGGGAGAACTTTTTTTTTTTTTTTTTTTTGCACCGAATTCCAGTCTGGGCATGTTTTGGGGGGCCCTTCGAGGAGTGAGAGCGTCTGCGAGAAAAAGAAAGAGGAATTTGTGGTGTTTTTGTGTGTGTGTGTGTGTGTGTGTGTGTGTGTGTGTATAAATGAGTTAGAGCCCCACTGACCTCAAATTGGAGTGTTCTGGCTACACAATTAAATGGTGTTGAAGCATGAGACTGAATAATCAATGTGCTTTACTATCACTGGTGTGGAAATTATATTATTAGTGAAAATTGCTAAAAAAAAAAAAAAAAGTTGAGATTTTCTTTAGCTGCAGAAAAAGCCTGTAACAGAATTATGTGTGTAATCTATTCTTATACTTCCTGATTAACACTCGTGCAGCAGTAATATCTGTATGTCAGAGTAATACACACTCAGACATACAGTACCTCAATTTGCTTATGCGCAGGAAGCAAGCACCATCATTGTATCATATCAAGATGGGAGGACGAGGGAGGAAAATGTTTAAATTAGACAAAGAGAGGTTTTCCCAGTCCAAGTGGGTGTAATTTGGGGGATTAGGATTGGCCGTATGCCGGTCAGCCAACATGCGTACGATGTGGAGGTTAATCACTGGCTGCAGTCCTGTAATGCCGGCCGTCACCGTGATGCAGCGCAATCAGTGCCGCGGGAAAATAAGTGGGTCACAACGCGAGACCTTGATTAAAATCGCAGTGATTATAGTGCGGCTTCAGCTCTGATTTTGTGGGTTTCCCCCCAACATCTGTCCTCAAGAGGAGGAGCCCGTATGAATGAAAATAGACAAAATATCGTCACACACATGTGCACGCTCCTGCTGTATAATGCACACAAACTGTATATTCTATGGATTTTATTCTATTGTTACTTACTGGAAAAAATGTTCTATATATTTAATTACTTACATTTCTGTACCCATTCTAAGTAATAATTAGTGTTTTAAATACATACAAACAATCACCTAATTAGTAATTCCTAAAATTCATTGACGAAAAATCCAGAATCCATCCCCATACCTGACAATGAAAAGCAAGATGTGCTATGCATTTCTGGAGTTTTCCCCTCATGCAACAATGATGAAAATGATAGACTTAAGTATTTCAAGTACATATATTCAACAGATATACGCTCACATAAATGCACTTAGCGTAAAAAGATAACCTCACACACAGGGAAAAACAAAGACTTGCAGATCTGACCCCCTGCTCTGAGCATTGAACACAACCGTGTGCTCTGTGCTATGATAACAGACACTAAACTCCATATGATGAATTGAATTCTGCATTCAGTGATAGAGTGCAAAAGAAGAATAACGGCGTGATCAATACAGTTTTTCCTTTTTATCTCCTGTTCCTGCCAAGTTCATTGAGAGACTATGTGGGAAAAAAAAAACAAAGTGCAGGGGCGAGGGGGGAAACAATGCTCATGCCATTTAACGGCAATGTGAAATCAATATATGTTCCGAAATGGCAGGAAAAACATCATTGTAAACTAGTTATTGACGTGTTAAAGTAATTTACACTTGCTAGTACAAGACAGATCGTGGCAATATTTATTTAGCTGGCAAGCTGGCGGTGGGAAAACGATACGGCAGCTGCAGCTATCACCAGATGCTGGTGTTACAATGTCCGTCCATCAAACCGCCCCCCCCCTTCTTCCTACTCTACACCCTCCTCCTTCACTTCCCCCAAATGGCTGGCTCCCTGTTCGCTGCAACCTGACAGTCTTAAAACAACTGTATAATTAGAGCCGCATCTGTCACACAGGTTTATTCTGGCTTTTCAGTTTTCCGCGCCGTACACTGCTGGAATAAAAAAAAAAAATGTATGCAAAGCATAGACAACATTTTTGGGTCACAGATACTGCTTCCTTGCTTGTGTCAATGTTAGAGAAAAGATTAGGAAAATATTAACGAAACAACCTGATAACAATATAATAAGTCAAACTAACATCCCGTTCTATCCTAGCCACAGATAAAAAAAAAAAAGGAATGGGAAAAGAGCCAAAAGGGTGGAGAGAAAAAAAAAAAAAGGGGGGGGGGGGGGGGGGGGGGGTGGAATATGCAGCTGTATCGTGAGCTATCCCACTATCAGCTGCTGCAATTAGAGAGCACAATGTAAAATGTCACAGCGGATCTGTATCATCCGCAGCCCCGTCACAGGAAAAAGGCCAGGAGCAGAGGAGGAAAAGCTCGGCACGGCGAATCCCGATCGGCCCGAGCCCGTTCTGGTAACGCGAGAGGGAAGATCGTGTAACGTCAGAGGAGCAGGGACTGGGTTCGGCTGTCACGCCGCCCCCCCCCCCCCCGCCTGCTTCTATTAGGGAGTGATAGACACCAGCAAAATATGATTAACAGGCAATATGCATTATGGCGGGTGATGCAATGCAAGAGAGAAAAGGTACCATACATGTGTGTGGATTTTCACATGTTTGGCATTGTTGTGAGCATGCTGAAATCTGTGAATTCAGTTTTATTTGTATAGCACAGAATCTCAAATAACAGATTTGCCCCAATGGGTTTTACAGTTTGTACAAAACCAACACAACATCCTCTGTCCTTAGACCCTCACATCATACAAGGTGAAAATCCCTAAAAAAAAAACATTAACGGGGAAAAAATATTATTATTATACAAATAAATAATGTGCACTATGTCGTCTTTAATTGTTTATTTTAATCACTGAGAGCCCTCTTTGTATTTTATATGAGCATTCTAAAATAATTCTCTTCAGGGAACGCTCAAAATAAAAGGATAACATATAGTAGATAAAGATAAAACTAAATGCTTTGTACTTTAAATTGAACAAGGGGCGTAAAAAAAACAACAAAAAAAAACAGTTTTCTTTTTCCTGTCCTGACTGAGCTGCTTTCAATGCTCCCACTTTGCGTCTATATTAAGAAAATAATGGTGACGAAAGATGCCTTTTAATTTTCAGCTCAGCATCATTCTGACATGTGTAACTGATGAATCTCCACAGGACATAATAAATCATTTGCAGATCTCCCCCCGTTTTTGATCAAAATTGGGATAACCAGACTTCTGCCTGGGCTCATTATGTTTTGTTTTTTGCAGGGGGGGTTACAGATTGAAAGCACGCCCAGGCACGCTCTGCGTTATTGTCATTACCCAGCCCGAGCCTCTGAGTGACTGTGGAACTATCACCTTCCACGCGTGCACACGTAGATTCACACCGGCAGATATCACCGCTCACCCACAGACACGCAGGACGCCATCGTTGTTTTTGTTTAAAAGAAAAAGACAAAATAAAAAGACAGCGCGCTCCTAACACAAGAGTCACCCGTTTGCCTCTTGTCGAGGTTAGAGGCTATAATCTCTACATTGCCACAAAAAAACATGACTGTGCAGAGCAAAGCGATGGTGGTGAGACACACAACACAAACATCATACAAGCTCCCTCCAGTGGCTGTAAGGTAGACTGCACTAGGACAGAGCGTGGTGGTGATCATGAGGGGGAAAGTGTCCTGTCCTTTTTTATTTTTTTTATTTTTTTAGAAATGCTGAGAACAACAGAACAACACAGGCTTAGTTTGTAATGCTGCAAATGTTCGACTTAACCCGGTCACCAGACATGAATATGTATTAAAAAGAAAAAGTATGTGAATACATCTTTTAGTGAATCAAAGTTAGACGTGGAGGCGTGTGTGTGTGTGTGTGTGTGTGTGTGTTGTGCGGTGGGGGGGGGGACACGCCGCCCGCCGAAGGAGACGGTGAAGGTTCACTCGCAGTACCACACAAACCCCCCAGCTGGGCTTGCCACTGAGGAACGGAGATGCCTCGGAAGAAAGAAAAAGAGAGAGGCAGCGAACGAGGAAAGTGTGTGAGTAAGAGGGAAAGTGTGTGTGTGTGTGTGTGTGTGTGTGTGTGTATGTGTGTGTGTGTGTGTGTGTGTGTGTTCATATTTTGCCTATTTTGCCACAAGCTCTTCAAAGGCTATGCCTTGCCTGGAACACATCTGGGAATGAGAGTGAAAGTTGAAGAGTTCCTCCTGCTCCTCTTTCTAAACCAACCCCCCCCCCTCAAACCTATTTTGCTGATTCCTCTTTCCTCCCAGCCCTCATCTCTATTCATCTCTCTTCCTCCCTTCTTTTTTTTTTTTTAGAAAGCTGTTGTCCGGCCAGCCGTACCAGGACATGAGCACTTTCCTAAACTTTTATCATTTACTTTTCCACCATTCCCGCTGATTTAAATGCAAGAGCGTCATCCACAATCATCCAGAATAAAGAAAAAAACGTAAAAAGTAGGACAATGCCTGACCCCGTGACGTGAGTCATAGAACTCACCGACACCGGCTGCTAAATATGAGACTGTCTGGGTCAGGAGACATCAGCGGATCTCGGCTTTCAGCGTAAACACAGAAAGTGAACGCTGATACGGCGCGTCGGCAGGTTAAGAGGATACTTTTCCCTCTATATATATTTCTACTGTTTTAGTCACCACCCCCCCTTTCTCTCTATCTTCCCTTTTCTTGCCTCGGTTTATCCCTGAGGTGTCCTCTGGGGCTACCTACTGGATAAGCCATTTGAAATGCATTTTCTAAAGAACCGTTCCCGTTCCATTTTTTTGAACTGCTGCTATCTCTCAAAATGTCCTTAAGAAAAAGTGAAAGTGAAAGAGAGAGAGAGAGAGAGAAAACGGCGGCAAATGTCTCAAAGTAAGTCCCGCTGCACTTGAGCGTGTAGTTTACTCATACGGACGGTGGAGGTATGATGAAGACGTCTCTGTGGCTGTGATCTGTGCTGCGGCTGCTCCAGGATCTGACCTCCACCGCCTTTGTGCAGCACAACAGCGGCCGCTGGAAAAAGGCCGAGCGAGTAAGAATTGGGATGAGATCATCCACTGGTAAAGAATGGGAGCAGCACCCAGTACAAGGATCTTATTAAATGAAGGTGAACCTCAGCAAAGGTAACAGGTTTTGTTGTAAGGAAATTGCTATATTAGAGTGTGTCTTCCCAAAATATATAAAACACTACAAAGCCCTATGTTTGCATATTGAACAATTCGTGCCGACATCTGAAAGGGCGATCTACAGACCTACAGCCAAGATCAGTGGCTTCTTATAAAGTGCATCGACGTGCCGTGCCACATCGTCGTGCCGTGCCACATCGCGGAGCGCGGCCCCGCTCTATCAACCAATTACGCCAATTACAGCCAGAAAACCCCCTGTGGTGTTTTCGATAAGACCTTCCACAAATTTCTCTCCAATGGAGTGATTTGTTCCAGTATTTGTTTACAGAGAGAGAGAGAGAGGCTGTGACTCGCAGCGAAAAAATAATATTCGCTATCGCCGTTTGCCATCGAATCTTAAACCTGGCTTTTCTCATTGAGGATTAATCTGGTCACGGCTACTTATCGTCTAGTATGAAGAGTGTGTGTGTGTGTGTCTGCATATGGGGAAGAGGGTATGGAGGAGAAAGATAGACAAGCCAGTCACCCCCCCCCCCTCCCCCCCTCCCCCCGCCATGTCAAGAACCAATCACGTGTGAAAACTTGCCTTAACTTTTCCCCCGCGCGCCCGTGCGACTACGGCGACTCTACGGCGCGAGAGTTTGACAGATCTGCGCGCCACGGAGGCGTCTCCCCGCCATTTGGCACGCCATGCGCGTCTGGTGCGCTGGAGACCGCCTGTCAAACGCCGACGAGTCGGCGGCGCAGCCAGGGACCCTACGGAGCGCCAGATGGGCCATTAAGGTAGTATTAATGTAGATGCCATCGCTTTTCTCCTCTGACTGGGACATGCTCTCTCGAACTGCGAGCAGCTGCTGCCATTTACTAGGACAGCTTCCTGCTAACTTTGGCCAACTGGCATCGCCGCACACTCGCTCTCAACGTAATGATATAGTTTTTCCTCCTCGCCATACCTGTGACTTTTGTCTTCCTTTTCCAGAGGTTTTTACCAGGATGAATCTGATAACGTCGCTGCTCTGCACACACACACACACACAAGCAGGCATTTCCTCTCCCTTCTCCTCACAAACACTTTAATGGGAGTATAGAAACTGGATCCATCTGTACACCCACTCTTAAGCTCATAATCAAGGCATGATATTCAGCAGTGTACGGTTATTTCTGTTTATGCCCCACTGAGTGCTAATATCATGCTTTAATTGAGAGAAAATTGGCTGTTGGCAAGAAACAGAAAAGAAGGTTACCAAAACCCCAACCATGAATAAGTGTTGCAATCAGTAATATTCTATTTAGTTAAGTAGCCTAAAATGGGATGTTTTGAGATCATTATTCAAATCACATTGACAAAATCCTATTATGAGAATTAGTTTTCCAGAAGGAAATGTACAGAATTATTGATGTGTAATAAATGTGCTTTCAGCGTTACATACACTAGGGGCATATTAGGAAACAGTGGGGCATATGACTCAAACTGAAACAAGGTCACAAAAACCATATTCTCTCATTCATACAGG